>VYXH01008444.1:346555-451949 GCA_013397275.1 Burhinus bistriatus | reverse complement strand
TTTTTTTTTTTTTTCCTGTATATGTCAGACCTCCATTATACTGGATAGTAAGCTGTTGAATTCACAATTTTATGATTTTAAGCACAAATGAGAAACAATTGTAAGTTTTATTTTAACTAATACTTTTATGGCTTGTTTTAAATTAGCGTATATTTTAAAAAATGCAGTACCATGTGTGTATGCAGTTACGTAGGTTTAAATATGCAGAAAAAAAGCAATACCATGCTGAGGGTCATTGTCCTAATACAGTTGCATCCATGCTAGGAAGTCATACCAAACTTAACTGTATTAATTTCTCTGTCTATTCCTAACCAGTATGATCAAAGTAATGCAAAAACTATCTAGAAAAACTTACAAACTCATGGGTCCCCAAGTGGGAGGCTTAGGTTTGGAGAAGAAACAATATGAAGAAGTGAATGGGAAATAGCGAAAATCAGGGTGACTCTGGGAAGAAACATATACAAGACAGAGCAGAAGCAGTTCTAAGTTTTCGTGAATTGAATTGCTGGTCTTCTGTTTGTTACAATTTTTTTTAGAGCAAAAAAACCACTATTTTAAAATTTGCTGATGTTGCATGACCCTCAGTGAAACTGCAAAGTTATGTTCTGCTCTCTGCAGAACTAGAGAAGAATAATTAAAAGAGAGGAATAATGAAAAGGAAATTGAAGGTTTTTCTGTTACTTGCAGTTTAAATTGAACTTTGTATACTATGTCTTACTCTTCATTCCTACGTTCTCCCCCTCTAGTGGACAGATGGTATAATTGCTAATACTTTCAGAGAATTTGCATTATCTGAGACTCTTGAACGCAAATGGATTATCTTTGATGGCCCAATTGATACTCTGTGGATAGAAAGCTTGAACACAGTTCTGGATGACAACAAAAAGGTATCAGTCAGTGAAAATAAATGCCTAAATAAAAAAATGTGACATTTTGAAAACAGTCTCCTACATATAAAACCACAAGTGCAAACAGCAGTGACTGGCATTTGAAAAGAGCAATTGCAAGGTGGCTGGTAACAAGTTGTAAGCTTTTTTGGTTGGTTTTGTTCGTTTGTTTGTTTTGTTGTTTTGGGGTTTTTTTACTTTACTTTATTGGAATCATAATCACAGAATCAACTCATTGCTGTAAGACATTAAATGTATAGTATTTCCTTAATGTCAGTTTGTACTATTATTTCCATATTGTCAGTTTGTAACATAAATAATTGAAATTTAAATTTAAAAAATTACATTTAATTATATTTAATGTAAATCCCAGATTTCAAAACTTGCACAAACTTAGGCACTTACATTTAAAGACAAACCCAAGACAAAAAGGGTTGTATTTTCAAAATTAATGACTTCTGAAGTCAAAGTTGTAAGTATACAGCACTTTTGAAAATGGACCATAGGAATCTCAAAGTGAATATAAAAATTAGAGATGACGTTTCAAGTTCTGGATGGTGGTGTGTTGAAGTAGTCAAACTGGACTTTTGTTTTAATAAGTAGGAATGGTGGGTCTCTAACTGGAATGCTTCAGTATTAGCAACAATAGCAGCACATATCCTTTCTCCTTTCTGCTTACTGTCTTTTCTTTATCCTGTCATATGCAAGATGATAGTTACCTAGAATGAACCTAGTGGTAGGATAATGTGGAGACTATGGTTTAAGTGAAGAATTTAGCTAAAGCTTGAAAAAAATAATTATTGCTCCAAGTGATTGAACATTTTATGTGGTTGACCTTGCCTTTTGTTATACTCAGTTTTGCCTGTTTTCATATAGAACTATCTTGTGATATGAAGCGTAATTTACAAATTATTTTTTTCTAATCTTGCTTGTGATTTTTTTATTTTTTTAATTATTAAAGCTCTGTTTGATGAGTGGGGAAATCATCCAAATGTCCCTTCAGATGAGTCTTATTTTTGAAACAATGGATCTTTCCCAGGCATCAGTAAGTTTTGTATTTAATGAAAATATAAATCAAAGTTTAATATATTAAATGTATAATAAAACATGTTTACAATTTTTCCTTAGCCTGCTACAGTCAGTCGTTGTGGCATGATTTATTTGGAACCTTCTCAGCTGGGCTGGAGGCCACTTGTTACCTCTTGGTTGAGTAAACTGCCTGAACCTCTTAACTTAAAGGGACATCAAGATCTTCTGCAGGGACTTTTTGATTGGTTAATACCACCAGCATTAAGACTCCATCAGAAACAGTGCAAGGTACTTTTTTGCCATTTTTTTCCTGCAGTAGCTAGGTGGCCGTTTCCATTATGTTACCATTGGTAGGGAGGGACTATTCTCTCATGACAAGCACAATTAGAATCACTATGCAGCAGCCTCCTGTTGTTTTGAGAAGGGCAATTCTTGGGTCCAGTTGGAAAGTTAAAATAAGAATGTTAAGTAAGAATTGTATGGTAAGTTGATCATAGTTTTCACCTTGTTCTTTTCAAATGTAAAGTAAATATTTAAAGTGCTGAGTGGAAAGTCCTTCCAAGAGGATTTTGTAGATATATATATTTTTTTTTTTTTTTTAAAGATGTCATGTTGAATAGGGAAATACTTTTTTTAAGTGTGAGGGGAAACATACATGTAGTTCCTTGCAAACTCAGTGTGATATAGTGCTAGGCTTTTGCTCCTATATTGCTGTGGTTACTTCTATGGGGTTTTTTTTGTTTTAAGATGTATGATTGTAGTGGTCACATGGTAGCCGCGAACATGGTTAACAAGCTAAATCTCGTGACATTTCAAGGACAGAGGAGGGCAAATGATCTTTTGCATAAAAGTCAGTGTGAACCTTACCTTCAAATATTTGTTCAGAATTGGCTAATTATCTTATTGTTTTGGTATTTTAGCTCCAAAAGATAAACTAACTGAACATGTAAAGTGTAATATCCATCCTTTTGTATCTCTTAGGAACTGGTACCTACAAGTGATATCAATGTTGTAGTAGCTCTTACACGTCTTTTTGAAGTGTTGATTTGTCAAACTGTGCAAGAAGATCCCACCAACAGAAACATCCGCGCGTGGATTATGGTTGGTTCTTTTAACCTGCAGAAAAAGTATATCTGTTTCTGCATATGCTGGTCTTCAAAAATAATTGAACTAATCAAAACAACTTTAATTTGGGATAAGAGACATGTGAAACAATTTTGCTACCTCCTTTCTCCCTCCCCAAAAACTTTGGAGGTACCCAAATGAGACACAAGCCTTACAAGTAATAAATATGATTAAATATTTTACTGTTTTTTCAATTAACTGGGATAAATAGTGTTTTTGTTAAATGTGCTTTTTAACTGACCAAATGTTATGGTTTGAGAAACCCACAATAATTTATTGTTGTTTAGACAATTATTCTATCACCCGATGACCCCTCCCCACCCAGGAAGGGGAATCGGGGAAAAACAAGGAAATGCAAGGTCTCGCTCCTCCTCATCCCTGCACCTGGCAAGCTCAAAACCACTGAAACCTTGAAACTCACATACCATAGCTGGCTATAAAGTAAATATTTTCACAAATTCGGATGCTAGAGTCTTCTAAAAGTGCAGTTTTCCCAAGCATTAGAAGGGAAATCAGTCCTGGGTCGCTCAAACCAGGACACCAAATAATTGGCTAAAGTGAAGTATCTTATTTCCTTAAAGGAAATAAATGTTCATGTAATACTGATAGGCTTGTTTGAGCAAAATTTTCTTGAGGAGAGTGCTTCTGACAGTTATATTAGTTGAACCCTCTGTCTGACCTTAAAAAATTCCTAGATGCTGGTTTGTCATTAGAAAATCCCTGAGACCACATGGTTGAACTCTTCTCAGGCTTTGTCATGTGATGTGGTGCTTTAGTCAGTGGCCTTTATTTTTTATCGTATATGAATAGAATTTTTTGTTTGCTCTGTCTTTAATCAGATTTCTAAATCTCTTTAGACCAGGGCTATTCAAGGGTAACTTCTAACACCTATCTGCTTAACAGTATTTTTCAGAATTAGGTTTTTTAATCAGACTGTACAAGGTTCATATAATATGTCAACTTTTTAGACAGTTGCTCATCTTTTTGCCCTTGCAGGGTTGCTTTGCTTTTGCCACAATATGGTCCATTGGTGGAACTTGTGATGGTGACAGCAGGATAATTTTTGATAATTTCTTGAGGGAAACTTTGGCTGGGAAATCTGGAATAAATCCTGTACCACCGAGTGTGGGAAAATGGGAGTGTCCCTTTGAAGAGAAAGGCTTGGTCTATGATTACATGTATGAGGTACGATTGATTACTTCTGCATTGACTGAAGTAGATTCTTACAGTCTGAATGGAAGGAAAATACAGCTAAATGGATTTTTTTTAAACTTTACAAAGCTTGTTGGATTTTGTAGAGTGTTGGTGTTGGATTAAATCCCATAGTGCATTTTTCATTTATTTTTCTTTTTTTAATACTAATGTGCTGACCAATTTTTTTATTATTTTTTTTTTTTTAGAAAATATCAAGATGTACACATCAGTTATGTTAGAATGTTACCACATTATAGTTATTCTGTAGCTAAAGCTAAGCTGACAGACTCAAATCTGATTTCGTGTAGAAGGAAAGATATGGACTGTTTAGAAGGAAAGCAGGGTATTGAGCCCATAGGCAGTTTGCTTATATTACAATTTTGTTTATAGTATCCATTAGAAATTTAGGTTATAATTACACTTTTTAGTGTTTGCATATGTTCTTCTGTTGGGTTTTTGGATGTTTTTGTTTGTTTGTTTTGGCTGAACAAAATCTTTAAGAAAAGGAAGGAGTCTAAGCTTAGGTATGTACTTTAATGCTTTATTAGTGATATAAAGCAAACTAAATATATGAACTTCTGAAACATTTAATATTCATTAATTTACTAAAAATCATTATTTTCATTTTTCAAAAGTGAAATAGTAGAGAAAACCTTCCATATGTATAGAAGTAACACCAGTCTGTTTTACATCTGTATTTCTTTCTAGCTGAAAGGCAGAGGATGTTGGGTTCATTGGAATGGATTTATTAAAAATATTAATTACAGTGATAAAAATGTGAAGATTCAAGATATTATAGTCCCAACTATGGATACAGTCCGATATACGTATTTGATAGACCTATTCATTACCCATGGAAAGTAAGTTACTTCAGTGCAAACTTCTGAAATATTGGTCATATGTAGAAATATCTCGTATTCTTTCCATTGACTTCATTGTTTTTATCAAGCTCTCAAAGTTTATTTGGCCTGTTAAAAACAGACATTTACTACAAACAGTGCAATTCATGGCCTATAAGTCTGTTTTTGGTTTTTTTTATGAAGCCTTATTATAATCCCGTTTTGGTATGCTCATTCTGATGATGCTGTTATGCCCAAGGAGTTTTTGTACCCTCTTTCTTCCTTGGTAATGAAATTTTTTTTCTTTGATTAATCGTATCAAAATCAGTTATATTAGTTATGGTCAGATCATATAAGAGAATAAAATATAAAACAGCCTCAGGTTAAATTTCAAGGCTGAAAGTTTTATGAAATCTAAACTACTGCAAGACCTATCCGGAGAAATTTAACTCCTGTGTATGTTCATACATACTCCCAAGCCAGTAGAATGAAGGAATGAGAAACGTCTCTTTCTCTTTGTCCCCTTTGTCTTGTTCGTGGGAACAAACTAAAATTATGAGAGGGTTATATGAATATGCTAAAACATTTTAGTTTCTTCTTAAGGCATGTAATGTTTTTAGAGGTAGGACAAGCAGGGCAAGTTAGTAAAACTTTTGACTTCTAATTGCAATTAGTTTATAGTTTGTTAGATTTCTGCAATCTGTATGTTTTATTTCTTTCTCTGTGAAGACCGCTGCTTTTAGTGGGACCAACAGGTACTGGGAAGTCTGTGTATGTCAAGGACAAGTTAATGAACAACTTGGAAAATGAGCGCTACTTCCCTGTCTTCATTAATTTTTCAGCTCGAACCAGTGCAAATCAGACCCAGGTTAGTAGAACAGATAATTTATGTTTCAAAAAGATAACATATATGAATGTTTAATCTATGTTTTGAATATTCCTGTCTGCATTATAGAACATTATTATGACCAAGCTGGACAAGAGGCGCAAAGGAATCTTTGGCCCTCCAATGGGAAAAAAGTGCATTATTTTTGTAGATGATATTAATATGCCTGCTTTGGAGAAGTATGGTGCACAGCCTCCTATAGAACTTTTAAGACAGTTCTTTGACCATGGATTTTGGTAATTATTTTAAATATAATTGAAACTTTTGTTGCTGCATTTCCTGTTATAATTACTTATTCACTTGAATTTTACTTTCAAAACTTTAAAAAAGTGCTTTGTAAATGTTAAGATAGCTTTGGTTTATATAAAAATACATTATTTAAAGTTGAAGCAACTTCTGTGTTGCTTTTAAGTGACTTTTCAATTTAGGAAATTGATCATCAGGTTCATTTTGGGTTTTTTAGAAGGTTTTATTGCTAAACTTCAGTATTTGTACATATAAATACAATCATTCTTTTACACCTGAGTTGTTTTTATGTCTGCATTTTTCATTGTTTTTATTTTTCTAGTTATTTCTTTCCTTTCTCTTCCTTCTCAGAGTGAATTGGCAGGTTATATACATATATATATATATATATGCAATTATATAAAACTTTTGATTTTACTCATTGCATTGGGTTTTACTGTCATCCAAGATCACAATTATTTTTTTTAACAACATTTCAAAATAATTTTTTAAAATAATAATGAAATCAGATCTGGTAATAGGCTTGAAGGAAAATAAGCTAAAGGTCTTCTCTGCTTTTGAGGTTTTTGGCTATGCTTAGATTGGAAGATTGGAACAGGTGGTCTCCTGAGCTCCCTCCCAGCCTGAATTATTCTGTGATTCCAGGCACTTCTCAGATGCTATTACTTTTGTTATTCCAGGCTCAAGTATCTGTTGCTCTTGAATAGAGATAATATATGTTGCCACATTGAAGCTTTAAGTACTTGTCTCAAAATTTTGGGTCAGGTTTTATGTAACCCAGTTTAAACGAATAATCTTTCTTTCAGGCCAGCATGATGTGTTGAGACTAACTGAGACATTGTTATAAGACTAGTTGTTCTTGGGTTTTTTGATGTTTTTTTGTTTTGTTTTAGAATATATATAAATATATATTAAAAATGTAGTATGTAATATATAAGATTTTTATGTACATACGCTATGCATGCAGAGAGTACTCTGTAATACAGATGCATCTAAGCTGTTACAAATGTGTTATATCTGTAGCTATCTAAATGTCACATTGCAATTTATTTTGAAGGTATGATTTAAAGGACACATCTAAAATTACACTTGTTGATGTACAGTTACTTGCTGCTATGGGGCCTCCAGGCGGTGGGAGGAATCCTGTTACTTCTCGATTTTTGCGACACTTCAATATTTGCGCTATTAATACTTTCAGCGATGAAACAATGGTCCGCATATTCTCTACCATAGTAGCTTTCTACCTACGGACTAGTGAATTTTCTTCAGAGTTCTTCACAATTGGAAATCAAATTGTCACTGCCACTTTAGAGGTAAGAGGCAAACACCTTAAAGGAAGTTTCCTTTAATTTGTTCAGTAAAAGTTTCACTGGCTCTACAATAGTTTAATTGGTGAAGTACAGATTTTACAATTTTTTTTCCTTATTATTTTTAACATACAGCCTCATCTGCTTTGAGAAAGTTGTCTTAGTTTTATTGTGGCAGTAACCTTCTTATTCTAGGAAAATTGTCTGAATTTGTGTTAGTGTGGGCTCTGTGGCACTTGTCCACATAACGTCAAGTAGATGAGACTGGAATCTTTTTGTGGTCAAACAGCCATGGGAAGTTGTCACACAGCTGTCACAAAATTAAAATATCAATTGCAACCCTTCCAAAATCCCTTTTCAGAGAGACTAAGAATGAAGAAATCACCCTCTCCACTTTCCTCCTTCCTCTCCCAGTTTTTATGGTAATTATGGGTACATCACAGCCGACTAGAGAAGCCAACATGGACATACAGCTTTGAATCTGACTCCAATATGACAAAAACATCATAGATATGTTACGAATCTGAAAGCCATTAAGCCCAGCTGTATGGAATTTCTAAATTGTTTGTGAAGTTCCACGTAACAGATTGTAGCGAGTATGGTACCACATTTGCAATGTGCCATACACATAAAAAAAGAGGAATGGCAATTTGTGAAATTTTTGCAAAAAGGCATTAAGTTACAGACATAATATCGAATTATAGCTTTGCTGGCTTATTACTTAGCAGAAATCATTAGTAGTGTGAACAAATCTATTGCCTACGATAAGTATTCATCATGGAAATGCGTTAGGTAGCTAATGGAAAATGAAAAATTCTGACAGAAAATCTGATCAGCTTCAAAGGCAAGATCAAATGGCTGAAGTTTCTCAGGGAATGTGACTTAATTCTACTGCAGAACTGAAGCCTTTCTCAGACTTTTTCACTAGTTCTGCTTGTACCCAAGGACATACTCAAGACTGAATCCATCTCATTCCAAGGACTTGCAGAGCTGGTATTTCAGAACCATTGTTAGATAATACATTCAATGTATGAATCACAAGGCTGACTACTGCCACTAGAAATCTTTTTGTAGGTTCAAATAATCCTTCCAAAACAAACAAACAAAAAAGTAATTCACAAGAAATTTGCAAGTTTTGCTTCTTTAAACAGAAAACAAGAGTAGCAGCTACTAGCGATTTGAATGCATTTGACTACATATTTGAAACATTCAGTTTTGTCGGGATACATCTTAGACCAATTTCAGCGTGTTGTCTTTTAATACAGTCATGCAGATATTTCTCATCAGACTAAATCAAATTTTATTTATACTGTTAGGCTCTTGCACATTCGCCTGCTAGAGAATCTGTTCTAACATGAATTTTCATCCTTGTAAGCAATACCCTCCAACTCCTAGGACTAAAGTGTAATAGAAGAACTGGGCTTTGGAGTTGGCTTTGGACATGGGACAACAGGTGAAATGTGTACTCAGTATCATGGATGTAGTCAAGCCTGTAACATTTGATTTTACTGTACATTTTTTTTAGCAGGTTGATGTTTGATAGTTGTCCTCACCTATGAGTATACAGAGACAGATTAAAAGCTTCCTCTGTCATCATTCACTTCAGCGTGTTATTTACGTTCAATATAATGAGAAAGGACACTATTTCTGTCATACAGCATGAGCTAACAACAGCTGATGCATTTCAGATTAGAGCAAAATATAGTCAAAAGACAATTTTCTTGATTTGCCTATTCCTTCAGCATTTTTATTGACTCTCTTTTTATTTTTGAGTAATTTGTAGATATGCAAAGAAATAGATTTAAACAGGTGAAAATCTAGGAAGTGACCATTACATATCATTCAATCCTTCCCTTGAAGGAGGATATGGTATAGTTAAAGGAAGTCAAGAGACCTGAGTGGTATTCCTGGTCCTACAACAGATTTCTTTACACTTGCTACAATTACTTTTCTTATTTGCAATTAGGTTAGTAGTAGGTGTATGTTCCAGAACTGCATGAAGTGCATCTGATATATTCAGAGGACTTTGAGATCTTTAGACATTATTAGAATTTATTAAATGTGAAATGTTTTTCTTGCAGAAATACAATTTTAGAAAATATTTAAGATTTATTATAATAATATAGTTGATGTTACTGATTTGTTGATTTTGGGTTTTTTTGTTGTTATCTTAAGGTGTACAAGAAAGCCATCAAAAATCTTTTGCCCACACCAGCCAAATCTCATTATATATTCAACCTGCGTGACTTTTCACGTGTTATCCATGGCTGCTTGCTCATTAAGAGAAAATCAGTTGAAAGCAAACATGCAATGATTCGTCTGTTTGTACATGAGGTATTTCGCGTCTTCTATGACCGTCTAGTGGAAGACAATGATAGAGCCTGGTTGTTCAATTTTATGAAAGATATTGTGAAAGAACATTTCAAAGAAGCGTTTGATTCAGTTTTTGCACACCTGAAGCATGGAAACACACCTGTGAGTATCACATTTAACCTGTTGCAAAATAATTGCTTTCATTATAAATTTAAGGCTATAAAGTTTCTCAGTCAATCACAGGTGACATTTTGGATCAAATGTGCTTGAAAATTTGAGTTGAATTTGGAAAAAAAGGCTTCTTTGGAGAAAAAAAAAGATTAAAAATGTTTGGAACGGTTTAACTGTTGTACATGAACGTCCTTTTCAAAAAATATTTTGTTCAAAATGTGGGTAAACATTACTTTTTCATAAAAGAATTTCGTGTTTCTGATAGTGAAACAAAAACTTGTTTCTTATTCAGTTAAGAAAATTGTGCAACATTTCTTCAGATTTACCAAAAACCCCCTGAGTATTTATATCTTATGAAATTTCATTTATCAAGCATAGTGTTTTATTAAGCTCCTAGGTGTCTGCACATAGAAATTAAGCATCCAATTAATCAGTAGGTGAGCAGAGCAACTTTTCAAAAAAATTCGTCATGTCTTTTCTTGGAGATGTAGCAGCATGTACTGAATCTTTGGGCAATGGTGGATAAGATAACAAAAACAGAGTAATTTATAAATCACTACCACAAAAATAGCTGGGATCTGCACATAGTACAGTACCTGCAAGGAGAAAAACAACTATGAATACTCTTAAGTGGACTTCCAAAGACCTGATTTACAGGATAAGGAGACATTATCATTTTAAATTTAGCCTGTGACTGAGCTACTGCGTGGTAAACAGCATTCTGTAATTGCTATAAAATGTTAGTATTTAAAATGTTGTATAATCATGTTATACTGTATGCCTTGTCTTCCTTTTTTCTGTTTTTCTCTTTTTCTTCCCCTGTCATTTCGTTGATGTATAGAAGAAATAGCTTTGTGGTCTTAGTTGTCTATGTCATAATATATTGAAAATTGCTAAACGTGTATCTGTATAAATTTGGTGTAATCTGAAGGCCATGATTATGAGACTGTTAATGGCTATTTGAGCCAAATGTGTTCCAAGGACAAAGTAAGAACAAGTGTATTGTTTAATATGGGAAATGGAGAATTTTAAGTTGGGTGTTGTCTGTGAGTCAATATTTCAGCGTGCTTATTCTCGTGTCTCAAGTATTTGTCTAAATTCTCCTTTCTTTTTTTTTTTTCCCCCCTAAAATTCCAATGAGGAATATGTTCATTAAATATTAAACTTGACTTCATAATTTGTTGAATATTTACCATAGGTAACAGAAGAAAACATGAGAAGTTTGTTTTTTGGTGACTACATGATTCCGGAACTTGAGGGAGATGAAAGACTTTATGTTGAAATTCCAAGCCTTCAGCAATTTGGTGATGTTGTGGAGCAGTGTCTGGCTGAATATAATCAAACACACAAAACAAGAATGAACCTTGTAGTTTTCAGGTGCATATGATCTGTATTACTAAGAGCTTTAAGCAGTAGATAATTCAGTATATCCAATTTTGTGGGCTGGTTTTTTTGTATGTCTCCTCCCCTTTATATACATCCCAAGATAAACTATGCTTATGTTTTCACAATAGATAGGGCTCTCAGTAATGTGCAGACACTACTTTCTGAAGATGTTGGCCCAATATCTATTTCACATATAAGTTATAAAACACTGTCAGAGGCAGAGGGAAAGGAGAGGTTTGTTGATATAACCCATTTTTCCCCAGTTGTTCCTTTAAGTATTTTAACAGTTATACCTCAAGAAAGTTAAAACTGATAATACTGCTATGATTTAGAAGTAGAAAATTTCTGTTTTTTTATTTTTCTTTGACACCTTAATCCATATAGTGCTTCTGTTCTCACCGCTGCCAGTTCCTTTTAGTAATTTGTAGTCATTTGTAATTTAGCTAAATACTGACATTTGTATAATAGAAGAGTTGTGAGTTTAATTTTATTTTGTGGTGCATACCCACTACCTTTCTTCTTCCCTGCCACCCCACCTTCAGAAATTTGTTTTGGAGATGCTACTTCTGTACTTGTTTCACAGATTTGTAGGTGCACAAATGTATATGTATTTCTGCCATTCTGGTAATCAGCACATTTCAAATATAGGTATATGTTGGAACATTTGTCTCGTATAAGCCGTATTCTGAAGCAGCCGGGGGGTAATGCTTTGTTGGTTGGAATGGGAGGAAGTGGACGTCAGTCTTTGACTCGTCTAGCAGCGTTCATGGCAAAAATGTGTGTTTTTCAACCAGAGATTTCTAAGACCTATGGTACAAATGAGTGGAGAGAAGATTTGAAAGTGAGTATTAATAACCTGTCTGCATTTTGACATAATTTTGAGGAAGGATGTTTTGGAATATACAATATTTTAACTGTCTTGCATTTTTAGAGTCTTCTGAAGAATGCAGGTGTAAAAGGCTTGAAAACTGTATTTATAATCACAGATCCACAAATTAAAGAAGAAACCTTTTTAGAAGATGTTGACAGTGTCCTCAACACTGGGGAGGTACCCAATCTTTTTGCAGCAGATGAAAAACAAGAAATTATAGAGGTATCTTTAGAAATTATCTTTAATGTCACCTCCCTTTTAAGCTATTTTGTCAGTTCAGTGTGAAGTGTGGCTTTTGGGTGTGTGCACTTAATTCTGTGACTTTTTTTCAGACCTTATATAAATCAGCCAGTTATTAGTAGACTTAGGGAGTAGCTTATGGACCTGATTGTAAACAGAGGGACTTGTGGGGGATGTGACAGTTGGAGGCTGTCTTGGGCATAGCAATCATGAAATGATAGTTTTTGATTCTTGGAGAAGTAAGGAGGGGGTTCAGCAGAACTGCCACCTTGGACTTCCAGAGGGTGGACTTCGGTCTTTTCAGGAGCCTGGTTGACAGAGTCCCTTGGGAGGCAGACCTAAAGGGCAAAGGAGTCCAGGAAGGATAGATGTTTTTCAAGAAGGAAGTCTTAAAGGTGCAGGAGTAGGCTGTCTGTGTGTGCTGAAAAATAGGCTATCAGGGAAAAAGTCGGGCCTGGCTGAACAAAGAGCTATGGTTGCAACTCAGGGAAAAAAGGAGAATTTATGGCCTTTGGAAGAAGGGGCAGGCCACTCATAAGGACTACAAAGATGTTGTGAGGCTATGTAGGGAGCAAATTAGAAGGGCCAAAGCCCAACTAGAACTTAACCTCTTAACCTGGCTTCTGATGTTAAGGACAATAAAAAAAAGTTTCTATAAATACATTAGCAATAAAAGGAAGACTAAGGATAATCTCCATCATTTAGTAGATGGGAATGGAAAAATAGTGACAAAGGATGAGGAAAAGGATGAGGTACTTAATGCCTCTTTGCCTCAGTCTTTAACAGTAAAACTAGTTATTCCCTGAGTACCCAGCCCCCTGAGCTAGTAGATAGGCGTGGGGAGCAGAATGAAGCCCCCATAATCCAAGGGGAAATGGTGAGGGACCTGCTACAGCACTTAGACGTACACAAGTCTATGGGGCCAGATGGGATCCACCCGAGGGTACTGAGGGAGCTGGCAGAAGTGCTCACCAAGCCACTTTCCATTTGTCAGCAGTCCTGGCTAACCAGGGAGGTGCCAGTTGACTGGAGGTTAGCAAGAAGGGCTGAAAAGAGGATCTGGGGAACTACAGGCCTGTCAGTCTGACCTCGGTGCTGGGGAAGGTCATGGAGCAGATCATTCTGAGTGCCATTACGTGGCACATGCAGGACAACCAGGTGATCAGGCCCAGTCAGCATGGGTTCATGAAAGGCAGGTCCTGCTTGACAAACTTGATCTCCTTCTGTGACAAGGTGACCCACTTAGTGGGTGAAGGAAAGGCTGTGGATGTTTACCTGGACTGTAGTAAAGCCTTCAACAGTTTCACACAATATTCTCCTGGAGAAACTGGCTGATCATGGCTTGGATGGGTGTACTCTTCGCTGGGTAAAAAACTGGCTGGATGTCTGAGCCCAAAGAGTGGTGGTGAACGGAGTTAAATCCAGTTGGTAGCTGGTCACAAATGGTGTTCCCCAGGGCTTGGTATTGGGGCCAGTTCTCTTTAATATCTTTATCAATGACCTGGACAAGGGGATTGAGTGTGCCGTCAGTAAGTTTGCAGATGACACCAAGTTAGGCAGGAGTGTTGACCTGCTTGAGGGTAGGAAGGCTCTACAGAGGGATCTGGACAGGCTGGATCCATGGGCCAAGGCCAATGGTGTGAGATTCAGCAAGGCCAAGTGCTGGGTCCTGCACTTAGGTCACAACAACCCCACGCAGCACTACAGGCTAGGGGAAGAGTGGAAAGATGCCTGGCGGAAAAGGACATGGGGGTGTTGGTTGACATCTGGCTGAATATGAGCCAGCAATGTGCCCAGGTGACCAATAGCATTCTGGCTTGTATCAGAAATAGTGTGGCCAGCAGGACTAGGGAGGTGATCATCCCCCTGTACTTGGCACTAGTAATGCCCCACCTCAAAGACAGTGTTTAGTTTTGGGCCCCTCACTACAAGAAAGACATTGAGATTCTGGAGCATGTCCACAGAAGATCAGTGAAGGTGGTGAGGGGTCTAGAGACCAAGTCTTATGAGGAGCGGCTGAGGGAACTGGCATTGTTTAGCCTGGAGAAAGGGAGGCTCAGGAGAGACCTTATTGCTCTCTACAACTACCTGAAAGGAGGTTGTAGCGAGGTGGGAGTTGATCTCTTCTCCCAAGTGACAAGTGATAGGACAAGAGGAAATGGCCTCAAGTTACACCAGGGGAGGTATAGATTGGATATTAGGAAAAAATTCTTCACCAAAAGGGTTATCAAGCATTGGAACAGACTGCCCAGGGAAATGATGGAATTGCCATCCCTGGAGGTATTTAAAAGATGGGTAGACGTGGTGCTTAGGGACATGGTTTAATGGTGGTTTGGCAGTGCTAGGTTGATGGTTGGACTCAATGATCTTAAAGGTCCCTTCCAACCTAGATGATTCTATGATTCTACTCCTAGCTTTAATTCTGACCTGGTGTTCTGTTCACAAACACAGTAAGCTGTGCACATAGGGAACTTTCTTCACAAATACACCATGGCCATAGTTACGTTTTGCAGTGTATTGTGCAGAAGAAGAATGTACATCATAATGTTTTCATTGATCAGTTAAGGACAAAGACATTTTTTGAGAAAACACAGCCTGCCTTTGTCAATAGACTCTTGCTGTCTAGGGCACTAGAGCACTTAGACAGAATTTCATAGTCTTGACTTTTCTTCTCAGAAGCTGGGGAAGGGTGCTCCATGGATTCAGTCTCAGAAGTAAAGATGCAATGTACTTGAGCAATTTTAAAAAAATTTCTAGCTAAAACAGGGCTTGCATTTTCAAAACAGTAGTCACCAGTTGGGAGGGAGAGGCGTCAATGTTTGTATACATCAAGTTGGAAACTTAATGCTAGCTAACAATATTTGGGACTGTATGCTGTGCTGTCTTCATATCTCTGTGGTGTGTTTACTAATAAATTACCTGTGTGCTTCTAGTTGACATTCAAAGTAGTTCTTAGTACATATACAAATGTTCTTTATTGAAATAGCTATATCACTTGATAAATGTTGCCCTTTTGGTTTTTTTTTCTTGAGCTTAAGTTATGGAGCATGTTGATACCTGCATTCCGTGTATTTTGCAAAGAAATTAGATTATAATTCTAATCACTGTTCTCTGGTACTGTTTCATTCTTGCCAGGTGTATAAATGTGGCTCTTCTACAATTTTACAGTTTGTACAAACATATTCACTTGGTGTATGCTAGAACTTGGTAGCTATCCATAATATGCCAACTGGAGTAAAGTTGGTTTTTTTACTCACTTAAATCTGCTCCATGAAAATATTTCCACTTTTACTGTATTGCTACTGAACTAATTTTTTTCAGAAAATTATTTTATTTTATATTTAAATTCTTTTAATTTATTTTTATTTATTTTAATTGCAAGATTATGTAAAGTATACATGCTTTTGTGGAAGAATAATTTGAGTATTAGGGGTTTGTAATCAGTGTTCCAGGGATTGTTAATTAATTGAAGATAATACTTTTAGGAAGTAGTCTTTAGTTTCAAATCTAGAGGTTTCTTCTTGTTTTGAGAGGTTATTGTTTTTCGCAAATGAACAAATGGAATATGTTTTAATGCTTGAAACTTAAATCTTCCTCTCCGGTTAGGTAAATACAGAATATTTTAGTGTAATATTAAAGCTGAAAAAGTTCTTAGTAAGTTCATGTCTTGAAATGTTGTTTAGGGGTCTTATATGGCACTTAAAGAGTAGATGATGGAAAAACAATTAGTTTTGTGACAGTGGTTTTTGTGTAATGAGAGCAGTAATTTGCCTCATCTGTTTGTGTCTCCTAAATTTTTGAGTGACTGAAGATTGATTGTAATTAAGCCTTATAGTTGTATATATCATTAGAAGGCTTTGGTTCTTTATTTCTCGAGGGACTTAATTATGAATTTTGATTTTTTCAGAATGTCTCTTAACCCTGTCTCATCTTAATGTGTCTTATCCAGTCTGGAACTTATCTTGGGATGGATTTTTAGTTTTTGTTCTGATGTATTCTCAGTTGCTCAAGACAGCAGATGGTCCTTTCTAGAATGAGTTGTCAGGGTCACAGATAAATATTGTAATCCTGTTCTCAAATAGTATTTACTACTTGTTCAGGTTTTGTAGTTTATTTTACCTGTTTCATTTATCAATAAAAAATTTATTTCATGGTAATGCTATCATTAACAGGTTTGTTATAGGACTTCAGAAGTACTTAATGAGAAACTATAAAACAGTTTTTACCTTATGTATTATTTCTAAGGGTGTTCGTGCAACAGTTCAAGCTGGCAATAAACATGAAGAACTCAGTCCCTTGGCCTTGTTTGCATTTTTTGTGAACTGCTGCAAAGAAAAGCTCCATATAGTGGTAGCATTCAGCCCAATTGGAGATGCTTTCCGCAACCGTCTGAGACAGTTTCCCTCACTCATAAACTGTTGTACTATTGATTGGTTCCAGGTATGTGAAAATATTTATATTGCTTCCTCAACAAAATACTTCAGTTTTCTAACAATCTGTATTTTCATATCTTCTGTATAGAATTACTCCATGTTTTTCAAGATTTTAAAATAACATAGGCAGTTTTTGTAATATTTTGGGAGCTCTTTGGTGTGCAATCTCAGTATTTCTACAAATAAACTTAAATTTTGTTACTCCAAATTTTACATTTGTGAAGTAGTGAATAGTCTCAGTTTGGTGATGGCAATTTGTCATTTTATCTCATAACATGTATGTTTTATAGGACTAGAGAAATTATTTCAATGTGGTTGTAAAACAATCGTAATTTCTGCTACCTGTTAGGCAGATCATGCATCATGGGAATGACTAGCAAATACAAGTCCTGTTTATCAGTAGATCTTTTATAGCAGAATAAACTTAGAAAACTACTGTAGTTAACAATCCTTGGTGTAAGCAGTGTTACTCTCCATAAAGTGCAGTTAGCTCTATAGCTTGGCCTGGTGCTGACGTCAGTTAATTTTTCTGCCAAAGGATGATGTAGACACAGAAAAATCTGGATAGAATGGCAATATGTAGCTTTTAACTAGAAGATCAACCAGGAGTTGCCAGAAGAGACTGCATGGGTAGTGACCTTGCTGCCTCATCTAACCCTTGTATCAGCTCATTGTTCTTGAGACGTAGCTGGGACTCGTGTCTCATTCTCGTGTTTTGAATGGTAAAAATGGTTTTTAAAGTATGAAGACTGCTAACAGCTGAATTTTACAAATGCTTCTCTTCTCCCTCAGCCATGGCCTGAAGATGCCCTTGAATGTGTGGCTAATAAGTTCTTAGAAACACTTCAGCTCACAGACAGTGAGCATCGGGAAGTTGTACCCATCTGTAAATACTTTCATACTTCAGTTTTGTCACTCTCTGTAAGGTCAGTCTGTTTCTTTTGAAAACAATTTATTAATTTAGAGAAGTATTAAGAGGGAAAAGATGATGCTGTTGAAAGTAGTGAATTGAGCAACAGAGAACTCAGTTGAATTTTTAGAATTAAGAAACAACAAAATAGTAGGTGATTGAGTTTCATTACCACTCATTTCTGTATTAAAAGTTAATGTATACTATCTGCCTGCATAAAAATATTAATTTGTCAAAATTGTTTACTCCTATTATTTGTCAGTTATATAATTTTGCTAATAATAGTTAAACTAAATAGTTAAACTACTTTTTTTTTTTTTTAATAGGTTCTTGCAAAGTCTGGGACGCCATAATTATGTTACTCCTACTTCTTATCTTGAACTTATTGCTGCGTTTCAGAAGCTTCTTACTCAGAAACGAGACACTGTAATGAAAGCCAAGAAGAAATACATGAATGGACTAGATAAACTAGCTTTTGCTGAATCACAGGTGAGTTAGGACAAAAATGGAACTGAAAATACAAAATGTTTGGCAAAAGCAGGTCTTTTCTTGGAGAAGTCAGTCAAAAAGCATTACTTCAGAATTTGTTTAGCTCTATCTTCAACAGTAAAACTGTAAGAAATGTATTTTGCCTTTTCTTTCCTACCGTCATAGCAGTTGTGCTAGAGGCTACAGACCTCTAAGCGTGTATTGCTAAGCAGTATATGAACAGAGCTTCCCTTTCTTAAATGGTTAACAGGTGACTATAAGTGAATGTAGTTCTTAAAATTAGAGATTGTACATATGAGATAAAAATAAGTGTCTGAAGTGTTTTGATTTGAAACTGAATTTCCTTCTATCGATAATTAGTCGTTAGGTAAAATCTAAGACTTATAGAAATTGTTGGAAATTGTACTTGGCACTTCTGAATCCTGCCTGATTCTTTTGCGTATGTATAGGTTGGTGAGATGAAACAAGAGCTTGTTCAGCTGCAGCCCAAACTGGAAGAGGCTAAACTGGATAATGCAAACATGATGAAGGTAGAGTTATACAAATACAACTTTGTTGGTTTAATGTAAGCATGTGTATACTTGGGATCCATAATTTCACGTTTGTAATAAATTAGCTCTGAGGAATCTTAGTCATACAACATACTTCTACTTCAGTATTTCAGCTGATTGTAGACAGGCTCTAAAGAATATGCCTGTATAAGGTTCCTGATACATTACTTTCAGAAAATAAGAGTTGAGTTCAGGTTTTTGAGGTCACTTCTTGTTTACTGAGGTTTGCAGTATTGTGAAACTTGCCACTATTTATGCTTATATCCTTAGAACTGGAAGAAAATAGTATTCTTTATGTAAGATGCAGACTCTGGATATACAGTCCTTGCCTAAGCTGAAAGATGTTAGAGGAACTTTCATGTTAATAGTGGTTATACCAGGTTTCCCAAGATCATTCACAAACACTGCAAAAACCACAAGTAGTTCTTCAGCGTATGAAATAAACAAGAACAGATTTGCACAGTCTTGTCTTTGCATGAACAGGAATGATACACTTGATTTTTAAAAGGATCCTAGAAAGGATTAACTTCATAGAAATTTAGTGGTATTTAGGAACCAATCTCTTAGGTGTGTTTGAAAATTCTGACTTGCAAAGATACATTTATCTAGTATGTTAGTGTTGCATCACAAAAAAGAAAGATTTGATTGACATTTTCATGCACTTGCTTCTGATTTGTAAGTGTTTTTACAGACACAGTGATATCTCTTCTACCTGCTCTTACAAACCTTTAAGAAAACTAGATGTCGCTTCTGTAGAACTGAAAAGGGAGTACTTGGATGAAGGCTTTCCTCATCACTGAAAAGAAAATAAATTTCAGTAGTCAATGATATAGACTATGAAAACTTACTTATAAAAACTAGTCATTTTTTAGTTACAGCCTGATGCACAAACATGAAGAGTTTCTTGTCTCCTGAACTTCAAACGTATTTTATTGACAGTAATCTGATTTCATGCAGTTTACCTACTGTTAAAGCTCCATGATGATGTTGCATTATGCTAAGAAACAGATTATTCCCTTAACATAACTTGAAAAAATATGAAAATATTGAAATACTTCAATTTCCTTTTTATATTTTACAGTATTCCATAAGTACTATACTAGGTAATTTCAGGTTTTTTGATCATTCACTGCTCAATAGGAAGCTCGCATGTGTCATTTTCTCTAGACTATAGAAATAGAATCTGCAGAAGTAGAACAAAAAAGAAAAACTGTAAAAGTAGATGAAGAAATTGCTACAGGAAAAGCTGAAGAAGCTCAGACATTGAAAAATGAATGTGAGAGTGACCTGGCAGAGGCGATCCCGGCCCTGGAGGCTGCACTTGATGCTCTTGACACTTTGAAGGCAAGCTGATCTAAACTTAAGCATTTGAAAGAGTTATTTAACATGATGAAAATAATGGGAAATAATGCACTAAGATGAAGAGGATTTGAAAGTGTTTAATTTTCCTCAGTTTTGGCAAAGGAGAGGACATGTACAGTCATTGTTCAGTGTATTTCCTCTTCATGTACTCAGAATACAAAGTATGTGTGGGGTGCACTTAAAAATTTGTTTATTTGCAAGAAAACCCACTTGTGGGAAAAGTAACCAAAACCTGAGATTACCAGCAGTGGTATCAGGAAATTCATCCTCTTTCAGCTAAGTTAATGTTGACTGCCAGTGTGTAATATGACATTTCTTTATGACTAAGAATTATCTGTATCTTTGGTTTAAAGGTTTTGTCCTTGTCGTGACTTAACACATGATCTGAAAGCAGTATTGTTGAGAAAGTTCTGCAGGAATTTAGTGTAGTAGGAGGTAGTTTAGTAGGAGATGTGAAGTATATGAGATGTCTTAGATGACACAGGAGTGTATCAAAAATATTATGATGTGGACTTTTTAAAACATAATTTTAATTAATCATTAGTTTACCATTACTAGCATTTATTTCATTTTTACTTCCCCTGCATAGGATACATTGATGGATATTGTTAACTGTCTTGCTAACACTGTATTATCCCTTCTAAAAGTCCTCTATAATTATGTTCATTGGTAATGGTGTTATATTTTCTGTTAATTCATTTATCTTAGTGGTGAGAAAGGCATAACATTTGTCATAATTTTTTAATGTGATTTTTATTTTAGCCTTCTGATATATCAATTGTCAAATCAATGAAAAATCCTCCGTCTGGTGTCAAACTTGTCCTGGCTGCTATCTGTGTCATGAAAGACATAAAACCTGAAAAGATTGCAGATCCTTCAGGGACTGGAGGCAAGGTAAAATGCCAGACAATAGTTTCAAATAAAACTATAATTCATGTTCTTCTCAACACAGAGCACTTGTTCAGTAAACAAGATCACCCAAGGTCCATAAAGTAGGAAAATGCTTACAGCCTCCATCCATTCTTTTACTGAAAACTTCCAGAATTCCAAGTTTTTTAAGTTTTGTAATTCGTATTTTGATAAAAGATAATATGTAACTTTTCCCTGAGACACTATTCAGTTTTTGGCTTTAAGTATGGGTTGGGGGAAATGTTTGATCTGATAGACTTTCTCCTTTATTGACGTCTCAAGGAGATACAAGGTCATCAGTATTAAATATGCATGAGTTTTAATTAAGAGATCTGTCTTATTTTGTTTGTGTGTTTGTTTTAAAGCTTGAAAAGATATTTCCTACTGTGTTTTGTAGATTTTGGATTACTGGGCTCCGAGCAAGAAGCTGCTTGGTGACATGAATTTCTTAAAGGACTTGAAAGAGTATGACAAGGACAATATTCCAGTAAGGCTTCTGTCTAATTTTTCAGTGGTTTTTACTATGTAGACATTTTCTGGCAGGTGAAAAAATTAAAATTAGAAAATACTGTATCAGAAGCCCCATTTGTCCCAGGTTAGTCAACTTCTGTTATGACCAAGGATCTTTACAAGATGATAGGGTCTCTCTATAGGATGAGTATAGTCATGGCAAGTGAGTCAAACTTCTTCAGGATGAGCCTTGTAAGTGGCATTTCAGAAGGTTTTAGAATTCCCTTTCGGAATTTCTAAGGCTTCTATACAACCCAACCTGTCTTCCATTTGAATGAAATGTCTTTCTGTGCACAAACGTTTCTAACTGTATCAGTAAATAGTCTGTCCTGTCCACTATTGTGTGTCCAAAAATGGCCATAAGCAGGTGCCTTGGAAGGAGTAGGAACAATATAGATAATAATTTCTCCAAATATTCTTCCAGCCTCCGGCACTTTAAATGAAGGACTTCCAAAGCTAGATGTAGTTTCTGTGTGTTTGGTAACTGTCAGTGGATCTCTTCTGTAATTTCTCTCGTACTTTTAAGCCCATGTAAACTTCCTGTATCTACAAGATCTTTTTACAAAGCATTTCAGAAGTTTACTTTAAGTGGTATGAAGAGCTGTCTCCTTCTGTTTCTTCTCAACCTGGGTCCTTTTAGCCTCATTTCATGTATTCTGTTTTGGTTTTTGGGTGGGGGTTTTTTTGTGGAACCAGTGAATATTTGATCCCTGTCCAACCTTTCTATGCTTTTTTCTATTTTTAAATAACTGCCCACATTGGTGCTCTTAATGGCTGTTCCTAATTTTATTGTTTTGATTGAATGAATGGTGACAAAATGGGTAATATTTTGTTAAGTATACTAGAAGATATAAGATAAATGCAGAAATGTACTAGCTATATAACTTTATTTAAAATATGACCATCTCACTATCCAAGAGTGATTCTCACTGTTTGCCCAATTCAGTGGAAATCGAATATTCTTTGCCCTTTTTAAAACTGGTCCCCAAAAGTAGGCACAAGCAATGTAATTCATTTAGATTTTGTTTTACATTAATAGAAATACATTTTTATAATGATCCCCAACAGCTGTGTTTTGAGAAAAGATAGCAAATAATGAAATTTGCGTGTTTTACACAAGGGGCAGCATAAATTAAGGCTTCTATGTGACTGTAGTGCTCTTAGCACTTAGGTAGCTGCCACATGGAAGGCATACCAAATGTATAATTATAAAGGATAAGGATAGGATTAGGGTGAAAACAGGAAAAGACCACAAAACATGATAGGAGAATCAAAAGAAACAAATGAGCAGTGATTTCTACCACAATTGTTACTGAGTAGTTATTTCCTGTTTCACTGTGTAGAGAAACAGCAATCAATCAGTGTGGTTTTAAAGTGTCAGCCACAACACTTTGGTGAGCTATAATGCTTTTGTTATCCAGGCAGCTGTCATGCAGAAGATTCGGGCTGAATACTTGACTAATCCTGAGTTTGATCCACAAAAGGTGGCTAAAGCTTCCTCGGCAGCAGAGGGTTTATGCAAATGGATTATGGCAATGGAAGTGTATGACAGGGTTGCAAAGGTGAGGTTTTGATCCTAGTCCCTCAGTGCTATAAAATATTTTCTTTGCTTGGTATATTCATCCTAAGCATTGTATTAAATAATAAAGTTACAAAAATGTGTTTTAAGCATTTGTGTATTGGTTGTAATTGAATAGGTGGTTGCACCCAAGAAAGATCGTTTGAGAGAGGCACAGCACTCCTTAGCAGAGACACTGACACTCTTGAATCAGAAGAGAGAGGAACTTGCAGCAGTTGAAAATCGTTTGGCTGCTTTGGAACGAACCTTCACTGAGAAAACTGAAGAAAAGGCTCGTTTAGAATTCCAGGTTGATCTGTGTGCTAAAAAACTAGAACGAGCAGAGAAGTTGATTGGAGGCCTTGGTGGAGAGAAATCAAGGTCAGGTTAAAGTTCAAACGTCAGCTATAACAGCCATTGTAGAAATAGAATTTGAACTTCAGTTCTTTGAGCCTTTAATGTTGTATTTCTGTCTGAGGGCTGTACTGCCAAAGAGTGTAACAGTGTGGGCCCTTGAAAGATTCCTAATTGTTTGTAGTGTAAAAATATGGGCAGCAACATTGAAGGAGAATTGTTGAGAAAGTCGTCAAAATGAGAATCATAGAATCATGGAGTACCAGGTTGGAAGGGACCTCAAGGATCATCTGGTCCAACCTTTCTGGCAAAAGCATGGTCTAGACAAGATGGCACAGCACCCTGTGAGAATAAAATACATAAACACAGTGTCCTTATTCTCCACCTGAAGTTAAGAGAAACAAGGAAAAAGGTTGATTTTTATCGTCAATATCATTAATGTGGAGGTTTCAGCACTTCTCTTTTTTTTTTCTGTATTTTCTGCGTGTCATAGATGGAATAATGCAGCAAATGATCTTCAGGACACATATAATAATTTGACAGGAGATGTTCTGATATCAGCTGGTGTGATAGCATATCTGGGAGCTTTTACTGCTGGATTTCGACAAGAGTGTACCAAAGATTGGAGCAAACTGTGCAAGGTTAGAAGGTCATATTAGATTTAAATAGTATTTGCTTTTTTCAGACTACTGCAAAAGGCCTCAAAAATCACGTGTTGTTTATTTAATATTAGCCTAGTAAAACTCATTAAGATCAATGGGATAAATTCTGCTGATCCAATATTCTGTAAATATGAATTTAATTAAATCAGTGAATTTACTCTAGACTTAAAGTAGTGTGTCAGAAATGAGAGCGCATCATTGACTTTGTAAGGCTTGGTTATTACTTAAATAAAATCTCAGAATTTTCTTTTTGCCTTTAAATGGAAGAATTAACTTTAAAATTAAGTTATGTATCATGTAAAAAAAACCTGTAATAACTTACACTGGCACATATTTATATGTTAATTAAATGATTGATTATGCATTTGCAAAGGGAGAGTTCCAACGTACTTATACTAATGCCATAATTCATAAATCAAGTGACTTGAAGTCACTGATTGTGACTGTGACATTAAACAGTAACAAATCAGCATTAGATTACTGTATTGAGTTAATGGAAGATACAGTCATTAGATGATTCCCAACTGTGTGTGTTTGTTACGATAATGCATTATCATAACTTTATGTAACAAAACCCCCCACATTTAGAATGTACGAAAAACTAGACAAATCCTACAAAATTTGAAGAGAGAGTAAATATGCAGTGGGCAAATATAGTTATAGTGTTGAAACTATGATTTTATTTTTCCCAGGATTTTTACTTATAGAATGGTTAGAGTTGGAAGGGACCTTAAAGATTATCTAGTTCCAACCCCCCTGCCATAGGCGGGGACATCTTCCACTAGACCAGGTTGCTCAAAGGCCCAGCTAACCTGGCCTTGAACACTTACAGGGGTGGGACATCCACAACTTCTCTGAGCAACCTGTTCCAGTGTCTCACCACCCTCAGAATGAAGAATTTCTTCCTAATATCTAATCTAAGTCTACCCTTTTTCAGTTTAAAACCATTACTCCTTGTTCTATCACTACACTCCCTGATAAAGAGTTCCCCTCCACCTTTTCTGTAGACATCCTTTAAGTATTGGAACGCTGTTATAAGGTCTCCCTGGAGCCTTCTCTTCTCCAGGCTGAACAACCCCAANTGCAGGACCTTGCACTTGGCCTTGTTGAACTTCATGAGGTTTGCAAGGGCCCACCTCTCAAGCCTGTCGAGGTTCCTCTGGATGGTATCCCTTCCCTTCAGCATGTTGACAGTACTACGCAGCTTGGTGTCATCGGCAAACTTGCTGAGGGTGCACTCAATCCCACTGTCCATGTTGCCAACAAAGATGTTGAAGAGTGCCAGAACCAGTACCGACCCCTGAGAAATGCCACTCGTCACTGCTTACCACTTGGACATCAAGCCATTGACCATAGCTCTTTGAGTGCAGCCATCCAGCCAATTTCTTATCCACTGAGTGGTCTATCTGTCAAATCCATGTCTGCAGTTTAGAGACATGGATGTCATCATGCAGGACCGTGTCAAATGCCTTGCATAAGTCCAGGTAGATGAAATTAGTTGCTCTTCCCTTATCCACCAGCACTGTAACGCCATTGTAGAAGGCCACCAAATTTGTCAGGCACGATTTGTCATTAGTGAAGCCATGTTGGCTGTCACCAGTCACCTTCTTATTTTCCATGTAGCTTAGCAGAGTTTCCAGGAGGATCTGCTGCATAATCTTGCCAAGCACAGAGGTGAGACTGACCAACCTGTAGTTCCCTGGGTCTTCCTTTTTTTACCTTTTTGAAAATGGGGGTTATGTTTCCCCTTTTCCAGTCAGTGGGAGCTTCACTAGAGTGCCACAACTTCTCAAATATAATGGGTGATGGCTTAGCAACCTCATGCACCAGTTCCCTCAGGACTCGCAGGTGGATTTTATGAGGTCTGATGAACTCTTGTGCACCTTCAGGTGATCTCGAACCTGGTCATCTCCTACAGTGGGTGGTTCCTTATTCTACCAGTCCCTTGCCTTTGCCTTCTGCGACTTGGGCAGTGTGGCTAGAGCCCTTGCTGGTGAAGACCAAGGCAAGAAAGTCATTGGGTACCTCAGCCTTGTCCATATCCCAGGTGACCAGGTCTCCCGTTTCCTTCTGGAGAGGGCCCACGTGTTCCCTAGTCTTCCTTTTATCACCAACATATAGAAGCTTTTCATGTTGCCCTTGACGTCCCTGGCCAGATTTAATTCTATGTGGGCTTTAGCTTTCCTAACCTGATTCCTGGCTCCTCAGACAATTTCTCTGTATTCCTCCCAGGCTACCTGTCCTTGCTTCCACCCTCTGTAAGCTTCCTTTTTTCTGTTTGAGTTTGTCCGGGAGCTCCTTGTTCATCCATGCAGGCCTCCTGGCATTTTTGCCGGACATCCTCTTTGTTGGGATGCATTGCTCCTGAGCTTGGCCGAGGTGGTCCTTGAATATTAGCCAGCTTTCTTGGGCCCCTCTTCCCTCTAGAGCTTTATCCTGTGATACTCTTCCAAGCAGACCCCTGAAGAGGTCAAAGTGTGCTCTCCTGAAGTCCAGGGCAGTGGGCTTACTGTGTGCCCTCCTCACCACCCTAAGAATCTTGAACTCTGCCATCTCCTGGTCACTACAGCCAAGGCTGCCCTTGAGCTTGACATTCCCCACCAGCCCCTCCTTGTTGGTGAGAACAAGGTCCAGCATGACACCTCTCGTCATTGGTTATACTTGACCTATTTCAAATTCTTAAAAGGAAGTGCACATAGTCACTTTGGATTCAAGTGGCATTTAATAAAAGATGTAAAGAAACATGGAATAAAGATAAATAGGGTTTTCATTTCTTTTATTTTCTTTTTTTCCCAGGAAAAAAATATCCCTTGTTCTGAGAATTTCTCTTTGAGTAAGACTCTTGGTGACCCAATAAAAATAAGAGCCTGGAATATTGCTGGTTTGCCAACTGATGTATTTTCTGTAGACAATGGGGTCATTGTTGACAATTCAAGGCGCTGGTAGGTGACAAAAACGTTTACTTCTCAAATCCAGGCAAGTTCTCACTTTTTTTAAAAAAGCGAAGTAAATGTCTAGAGACAATGTAGCTTCTCTAGAGACATGTAATTGAGAGCAGGAGTGGAGTCTTTATATCCAGCTTCTGTGACATTTAAGAGGTATAGCACTTTAGAGATTTGTGTATGTAGTTACTTGAAAGTTATTTGGGGTTTTGTTGTTGTTGGTTTGGGTTTTTTGGTTGTTTTTTGTTTGTTTTGTTTTAATATTGTACCTTGTTGTCCTATTACTAGCTAATGAAACATTTGTAAGAATTGGTTTTAGAACTGTATAGAAATCGTCATTCTTTACATGTTTAATGATAAGGTTCAGGTTATGTAAATTGCAGGGTCCAGATATGCAGGGTCCACTTCAGATTCTTACAGTTACAAGGCTAGCAGATGACATTTTTATGTTTTATAGATATTTATTGTGTGTGAAACTCATGTCTATATAAAGGATTCTTTTAGGACCTTTAACAACTTCTTTATTTTTTTATTCTGACTAGAATTTTATTTCAAGGATGATATCTTTTACATTATATGAAAACTTGTGGTAGCTGTCTGCAAATAATCTGCACTCAGTAGAAATACAAGATTATAAAGCTTTCTAGTGATGTTCTTATGATCTGTGTTCTCTGAAGAATTAGTTTTCATGATAGATTCAGATTATATTCAGATTACAGTCTGTAATTCCATTTTTAGAATGTTGCTTAGTTCTCTGAGGGTGCAGTTAGAGGAGGTGTTTGATATCATTCATGCCTGACTTACTAAAATACATACATATTGATTAAATCAGTAAGTACACAGAGTGTCAAACCTGTTGAACAAAATTAAAATAGTGTCACCTTTCCCTGCCCTGCTTACGTTTCCAGTCTTATACTAGCTGATATACCAACATACCAGATTTAAACTGCAACTAATTGTTGACTTTTATTTTTTAAGTGAAAAAATATATGAGAAAGAACTCAAAATTTGTAAAAATATATAAATGCTAAATACTGAGAATTCCAGGAGAGAGGCAGAACAAGATTTTACAAGATTTCTGCATTCTAGGGTATTTAATGAAAAATGTTACAAAGTTTTTTTGCAACTCTTAAAGCTATATTTGGTATTACTTTTCAAATTATGATAAAACACCTATACCTCAATTTTTCACTGATCTCTTAAAATAACAGAATAAAAATTCTATCACTTTTTCCTTGACAGCCTGACAGAGAGACATTTTAAAATAGTTTAAAATTTTGAAAAACTCCTGCAAGCACTGAGAAAACTGTCATGTATGTTCTAGGCCATTAATGATTGATTCTCAAGGTCAGGCAAATAAATGGATAAAGAATTTTGAGAAGGAAAACCACCTGAATGTTATCAAGGTCAGTGACACAGATTATATGAGAACCCTGGAGAACTGCATTCAGTTTGGCACTCCACTTTTGCTAGAAAATGTTGGAGAAGAACTAGACCCATCACTTGAACCTCTGCTACTTAAACAGACTTTTAAACAAGGTACAGCAAAATTAATCTTGAACTCTGAAATAGATTAATGTTCATCTTACAGACTATGGTACTGCCTGATGTTTTTCTTATGACTCTGTGGTTTACTGCTGTCTGTGATAAGAGGAAGGTAACTTCACAACAGCCTGAAGGTTTATTTTGTATTTTAATAAATATAATTCATATATCACATGATAGTGGTTCTATGTGAAAACCTTCACCATGTCACTGTAGGAGACTAAATTAAGACATTTGACTCTGCAAAGGGAAGAGTCTCAATGAAATTATGTTTTGCTTGTTCATTTTCATATGTTTTAGTCTAATACTAATATTTGCTAAATTTTGCACAAATCAAGGAAAGCTGTCAAGGCATTTTGCTTAAGGCACAATTTTCCTCTGTTTCTCTGAAACTTGCTAAGTAGCTATGAATTTGGTTTTCAACTTTTCTTTCTTTTCCTTGTGGAAAAAGGCAGAAAAATGCAGATAGACACAAATATGTTTTCCTTCCTTCTTATGTAGCGTATCTTTACTGGTTTTCATGTTCATATTTAAAAAAAAAAATTGAAAGTACGGTAGTAATTAGATTGACTCGATTTCATCTGCTAAGAGTAAAATGTGGCCTCACTGAAGTCTGTGAGAATTTTTCAGAGTATCAGATTTACTTATTTATTTATTTTTGCTTTTCAGGAAATTTGACATTGACAAGAAATTTGCTTTTACTTAATCAAAAAAATAATTGAAGTAGGTAACGATTTTCCTCACATTTCTTATCTTAACTTTAGGAGGTGTGGAGTGTATCAGGCTTGGTGAGACCATTATTGAGTATTCCAGTGATTTCAAGTTTTTTATTACCACAAAACTGAGAAATCCACATTATATGCCTGAACTTGCTACAAAAGTTTCTTTACTCAATTTTATGATAACACCAGAGGGACTTGAAGACCAATTGCTAGGTATTGTCGTAGCGAAAGAGAGGTAAGTCTCTCTTTATGGCAAATAGCCATTTAAATTTTTTATAGTGTAATTCCAAGGAAATGAGAGAATAATTTATTGTAAAGCAAAATTAAAGTTATGTGGTGTAAATGTTGCTTAGTAACAGCTTTTGGGGAAAAAATAAAATTTGTTTTTCTAGTTTTCGTATCTAAAAAGTTCATTAGGGAAACAGATTGTCATGTTTACTGTAAGTGTCCACAAGTTCATTAAAATAGCAGATGTAAAATCATTGTTTTTTCATGGCACTTTTCTCCTTAAATATTCCTTGAATGTTAGAAAACTATGTAAATACTATTTGAAGTTTAAATCATTATTGTAATTTTTACAATGTGACTGAGCTGCCAGACATGGATGCAGAATTATGAGGATTTAGTTTTAATTTCATATGAAGTAAATGCACAGTACCTCTGAAACTTATTATGGGTCTTATCTGAACTCTATGCGATTGGGCTAAACTCTTTGCTAAAAAAGTGTTTCCAGCAGTAAATTTATTCCGCATACCACATGGTGTTTTTTCAGGCAGTGGGGATATAATAAAGGAAAACTAGGATGCACTGACATTTGCAAAATGCTGAGATGTTAAAGTTTAGACCATCATTTCCAAATACTGAAGATATGTAAAGAAATCTATACTCAGAATTATAAATATATGCTGAACAGTAATATCCTATTTAAACTGAAGAAAATATTCACAGATATTTATTGTAGGAAGAGGGAGTCATCTTCATGGGCTTCCTTTAGTCAGTGGAAGAAGAATATTTACTGTTTTTTTGTATGCATTTTTCTTCATTAGACCAGAACTAGAAGATGAAAGAAATGCTTTCATCCTTCAGTCTGCAGCCAATAAAAAGCATCTAAAAGAAATTGAGAAGAAAATTTTGGAAACCTTACATTCATCTGAAGGGAATATTCTGGAAGATGAGACTGCTATCGAGGTCTTGGATTCTGCTAAAATAACGGCTAATGAGATCACTAAAAAACAGCAGGTCAGGAATGTGTATGTGTGCTTTCTTTAACAATACATAGAAATTAAATGTTAAAATTTGCAGCTTGCAGAAGGACTAGATGCGAAGCATAAGGAGGAAATTCTGTGCTTGTGAAACGTGAAGAGAAATAATTGGATCCATTCTAGAATCTTCACTGATCATTTATTCAGTCTTTAATTTAAAATGCTTTAAAGAATGTGTATCTATCTATAAGGACTGAGTGAAAAGTAATAAATTCTGAAGTTAAGGTAATATGTTAAGATAAAGGAAGGAATTTTTTGAAACAAAAATATTCAGGTAGACGTTAATAATCTGGGTGATTAATATAGGTATGCAAACCCAGATTTTTTTGTTAATACTTAATGCATAAAATACCAGCTGAAGTCAATGAGAGCTAAATAACATTGGTAAGAATAAAAATTTTTAATTTTTTTATAATTACTATAGACTTAACATAAATCAAATAATAGTGTTTTCTTTAAGCTGGTGTTGGCCTTACTTCTGTATGTTAGTGCCTATCAAATGTAATCTCAGAATTTGTCTGATGGTCAAATTTTGAAAAACCTCTTTATATTCAGAGTATTGTTTTATATAAAGCTGATTTACAGTAGGAAAAGTAGTGCTTAAATACATAACCAGTCTGAAATTAGTCATATTTTTTAATACTGCAGAGGTAGACTGATACTTTTGATGCTAAATGTTGCAACAAAACTGTTGTGCCTCCTTTGTCCTTTGTTTTGACTATTGTGTCCTGTAGTATAGGTAAATAGATCAGGCAATACTATGTTAAGGACAAGTACTGACTTTACCTAGTGTAGCCATTACCTACTGTGCCTTTTGGAACATAAAAGTTGTCTTACTCTGGTGTTATAAAGTGCTGTATAGAACTATTTTAATAATGTTATTAAGTAGTAATATTTTTGTACAAAGAACACTGAAAACTTTTCTTTATCCACTGCTTTTGATACTTAGATTGCAGAGAAAACGGAACTTAAAATAGCTGAATCTCGAGAAGGCTATCGAGCTATTGCAAAGCATTCATCGGTGCTGTTCTTTAGTATTGCAGACTTGGCAAACATTGATCCTATGTACCAATACTCCCTTAGTTGGTTTGTTAACCTCTTCATCAACTCTATTCATGATAGGTAAATACAGTCTTTCTGGTGCAAAATGAACTGTTTTCATTCTCTTCTTATAAAGCATTCTCTCCATTTTGAAACCATTTACCTCCTATCCCTCCTTAAATGCAGACTTTTGAAACAAAATATGATTTGTTAATGAAGTAAATGCTCTTTTTAGTTACTGTTTGAGCAAATAATCAACTGTAAACATGTGATTTATTTAAGTACATTTAAGAATGTGATTTATAGAAAGTGTGAGGTCTGGTTCCGAACTAGGCTCCATTATGAACACTGAGTGCCACCACCTAACTGTGGCAGATTGATTTCAGCTCATTATTTTGTTTGGGACTTTTAAAAGAGCTGTAAAACATTGAGTGTAATTGAAATTTTGGGGAAATGGGCATCTAAGTCCCTTGTGGAGCATGTGGGTCTAATATAATTCCTCCGCAACCCTAAATAGATTTAGATTTCTTAACTGATTTGCCTAAGATATTCAATTTGAAGTCTGTTTCTCACTTCTTTTCTTTTTAGTAACAAATCCAAAATTTTGGAGAAGCGACTTCGATATCTAAATGACCACTTCACATACAATTTGTATTGCAATGTGTGTCGTTCACTGTTTGAAAAGGACAAGCTGCTCTTCTCGTTTTTGTTATGTTGTAGTCTTCTCATGTAAGTTCATTTTTGTGAACTCTCTTAATAACAGAAACTAATGATTTTCTTATCACGGAAAAAGGTATTATTCAGATAGCATGTTCTTGTGCATAATGCCTTTGGAGTAAGGACATGAATGTTTGGAGTTTTCTAATACCCATAATATTTACAAGTGAATGAGTAGGTGAGTGCATGTATCACTACTACTGGACACATTGTGAAAAAAATGTTCCTATGCTCATTTAAATCAATGGTTTTGTCAATGATACGTCTTTGACTCCCTTTAAAGGACCTGGGTAGTGCTACATAGCATCCTTATGTCAAGAACAATCACTGTTATTTAAAAGAACATTTTAGAAAGAAATCGAAGACAGTACTGTGCTATCTCAACAACTTCTAGGCTTTTGTCTCTGTTTTTCATTTTCTCTCTTCTTTTTCTTTGGTCCTTTTGCATACATCATGAGATCTCTGTTGCAGTCTTTTCTCTTCCACTGGCTTTTTAGTTTCATCTTCCTGTTATTTTGTAATTTTGTGTGAATACATTGTGAAAGGAAACATAAGTTCATAATTGTACCATCATGACCATAACATGCACACTTATGTAATTACAATGTGTACACACCTGTAGATGGAACATTCCTGGGCCAATTTGTAAGGCTACTATATTCCCAGAACCCATCATATTCCATAAAGCCTTTAAAAATCAGGAATAATTGCACTTTTTAAGAACCAATAAGCAGATATATACCATTTGCCTCTCAAAACCCTTACTGTAGTCTTAATCAGTCATTTTTACCATACAGTTTTTTAACTGTATAGAAAATAGATCTGATCTCAGCTGTTACTGCAGTAGAAGTATTACTAAATGACAGTGAAGTGTAATTAATTTTGAACAGCTCTTTATACTATCTAAAATTGTATCTCAATAACTGACTATTATCAATTTTTTAATACAGAGCTAAAAATGAAATAGAACAGCAAGAGTTCATGTTCTTACTAACTGGGGGTGTGGGTCTCAAGAATAAGTACAAAAATCCAGATCCATCTTGGCTACCGGATAAGAGCTGGGATGAATTATGTCGTGCAAGTGAAATTCCAGCTTTGAAAGGACTGAGGTATAGTAAAATGTTGATGTGAATTAGCCTTAATTGTTTTTGACCAAAGCACGTGTAACATGCTGAAAGAAATGTTTCCTGTGTGTTTTCCAAACCGGTGCCAGAATGCCAACATGGTAAAACCAGCCCTTTTTCATCATTAGGTTTGTTTCACTTAAATCAAACATTCGGATCGCTAAGTATAATATTATTTAATTGAACTATTTTCCAAAGTTATTTGAAGCATTCCATAAAGAAATTTTTCTTTTGGAATGTCTCCATGGTAGAGAAACAGTGTTTCAAGGGCGTCAATGGAGGCCAAAGGAAGTATACATAGCAAAATTCCACTGCAGTGCTGGGGGAGGAATTTTTCTGGTAAAATCTCATTTCCTGAAATTAGGAGAATTTCACCCTGGATTTAAATAGAATTTAACCATAAATTCTGGAGCTAGCATGGCTGTACAAGTTTTGCATATGAATAGCTGACAGAACCTGAATATTTGGAGGATTTGCATCTGACTGTGGAAACACTGCTCTGTTAGAAGGAATTATTTGCAGCTATTTTGTATTTCTGCCCCTTTGGAGTTTTAGTAGCAATGTGGATGATGATCCAGCCTTTAAATAGTCTAAGTATTGTCCCATTGCAGAGGATGTACTCTGCATGTTGTGTGAAGGGAAATAATTTTTTTTCCCTGGTTGAATTTCCTGGTAACTTTCTTCAGTTAAGGAGCGGGGTTTCTCTGAAATATGAAAGGCAGAAGGTTCACCCAGACCTATGAAGGTCAAAGCAGTGCTGGCTGGAGGAATAGGCAGAACTTACTGTCAACTCGGAACCTTTCAGGTGGAGTCTTGTATGTCTGCAATACCATGGTGGGAAAAGATTTTTCATTCTTCAGCATGGGGAAGCTCAACTGTAGGATTATTTGCTGATGTAGATGTGGAGTGGCTTGTATGATAATACAGTGTAATTCGCTTTTGATAAACATGAAAAAACAGACTCTAGGTATTTACGGTAATTGTAACTGCTTTTTTTCTCTAGGAGTCACATCTCTGAAAATACAGGTGAATGGCAAAAAATTTATGACAGCAAAGAGCCACAAAACTTTCCATTACCAGAACAATTTAATGATACTTTAAATGAATTACAAAAGATTATAATTCTTCGGTGCTTAAGACCAGACAAGGTAAAATGATCTGTTATCAAGTATTTGTACACTGTTCCATGTCTTGTAGCATAGTTTGCACTGGTTGTTAAAATAACTAATCTTTTCTTCATCATATTTTATTAAGAAAATAAGTGCTCTTATTATTTTTCAATTGAGCATTACAAACACCACAAGCATCAGCTGAGATCTTTTGTCTAACATGGTTTAATGCATTTTTCAGAGTATACTCATTGTTCTAGTTTTCTTCAAGTGCTGTTCATATTTAGTCTGTTTGCTGGTGGACCCAATATACTCGAGAACAGGATATATTAGCCTGAAGAATTACACAGAGTATGTAGTACCATGTGGTTCCAAGGCAAAGAGAGATCAAATGTGTTGATTTGAACAACCAAGGTGAACTTTTAACACATACTGCCTTTGGTGCACTTAGCAAGTTGTATTGTATGTACTTTAGGAACAATCAGTGTTAGGATTCAAACTACATATTGCAAGTGCTCCTTAGAATTAATTATAAATAATTACATTAATATTTACTAAGGGGGAATGTGCTGGTCCTCCACATCAGGTGAAACCTAAATTAAAGTCTTAACGTAATTTAATATTGTTTATATGAGGTAAGTTATTTTTTATTTTCTGAAAGCATTATTATAAAGCATTCAGCAGGACTAGTCTCAAATCTGGGCGAAGCAGAGAGGTGTCTGTAGGATCAGGGTTTTAACTAATTTATGATACATAAGAGATGCTGTCAAATAGGCAGTTATGTTTAAATTGTGTTAATGGTTTGTGTGTACTTTTTTTACCAGATTGGTCCAGCTATAACAACATTTGTAACTGATAAACTGGGGAAGAAATTTGTAGAGCCACCACCTTTTGATCTAACAAAAAGTTACTTAGATTCAAATTCTACAATCCCTTTAATATTTGTGCTATCTCCAGGAGCAGATCCCATGTCTAGTAAGTACACACAGAAAGAGATAACAAAAGCATAGTACAGCTTTTCAGATTAGGGACCTGAATTTTCCCTTCAATACTCAATGAGGATTATTTTGCACTTCATACAAGTAGATTTGAGTGCATCGTGTCACACTATACTCCCTAAAAATGGGAATGATGTTTTAAACTGAATAAATATTACACTCTACATCAAAGCTATACCATCTTGTTTTATGTACATTTTAACAAAATAATAATAAACATTTTAATTTTTTTTTTTCCTGACATAACTTCTTTTTAATGAAGAAATGCTAAAATCTTATGCTTTCTATTCAAGGCCTCCTGAAATTTGCAAATGACAGAGAGATGGTTGGAAATAAGTTTCAGTCCATCTCATTAGGACAAGGACAAGGTCCTATAGCTACAAAAATGATTCAGAAAGGAATGGAAGAAGGCACCTGGGTTTGTTTACAAAATTGTCATTTAGCTGTCTCATGGATGCCGATGCTGGAGAAAATATGTGAAGAGTTTAACAGTGAAAAATGTCATCCAGTCTTCAGACTTTGGCTTACTAGTTACCCTTCACCAAAGGTACATGCGTTGCCAAATATTCTGTATTTGGGGAAAGGAAAAGTTGATGACGTTTTTAGGAAATATTCATATCCCTGAATGAGCTGATAATACGGAACTTCTCTGAAATACAATGAGGCTGTTGAAGAGATAATTTAATCAAGAAAGGACATCTAAAAAAATAATTATAAACATAGTAATACCAAGCTTCCTTTGTAATATTCTGATATTTGTGATGTGTCATATTTTGTGTACTAGTGAATGGAACTGCATATTGCCAGCATATGTAATTAAGAAATTTCTATGCTGTCAGCGAGGTTTTGTGTCACATAAATTCAAAAATTTAATTTTGCATTTTATTTATAAGGTGTTGAATACCAATAAAAGATTTTAAAATATAGGTCTGTAGTTTACAGCAAGGTCTTACTTTCTTCATGCTTTTCAGATTTTATTTTTTTTTTAACACTGTTGATGTTTAAAATTTAATTTCTTACAGATAGTTGTTTATATGACAAACACAGAGTAATAATATATTGTTATAACAAAATAACATCTATTCTGCACTTTCTGAATGCAAGTTTTTTGGTTTTTATTTCTAGTTTCCAGTAACCATTCTTCAGAATGGAGTGAAGATGACAAATGAACCTCCTACTGGTCTCCGGTTAAACCTACTTCAGTCCTTTCTTTCTGATCCTATTTCTGATCCTGCATTCTTCTCTGGATGCCCTGAAAAGGAGCTGGTAATGTGCCTATCTGTTGAGAGTTTTATTCTTTCTGTTGGTTTTTTTTTTTTTTTTTCATCCACAGATACACTGATTTCTGTCCAGTGAATATTAGAAGCTAAAATTTTTTTACTATGGTTGTGAGTTTAGGTTTTGCAACAATAAAGATGATTAGTTGAGAATTACTCTGCCAGGTAATTGCATGGGGCAATATTTAAAATGGTTTCTCAGGCTTTATTAAATTAAATACATATTACACACACATATTACACAATGTACATAAACTCTGAATGTTGATTAGTAGGGAATACCTGTCATTATTGAGATGGTAAGCAGTAAGAAGATCTTTTCTTGCTACCCGGGACCAGTACTCCAGTGCCCATATGTCATACTGATAAATGATGAACCACTTAGCTCATCATTACCTCTGAAGGAAATGAAAAAGCAGTGGGATTATCAGAGATACGAGTTTCATAATCAATATACGTAGGTATAAGTAGGTGCATCTAAGGACTTACATTAAACAATACATCTGTATTTTATGTTTGACTAATGAGCCTTAAAAATAAACATCTGATGCTATTTGAATTCTTATGAAGTCAGCTGCCCTTTACATGGAAGAAGAGAAAAATCTTGTATAATGGTACTTGAGGAACTAGCTAAATGTGCTTGCATATGGGGCAACTATGTGCATATTTGTTCCCAAGACAAATAACCACAGCATACTTAATAGTTGCCTGTGTTTGTACCCTACATGGAGAGTGGTAATCAAATGGTGTGTTGTAAGTTATGGACTAACATGAGCATATAGGCTAGTTATTAATACCTTTTTGTTTTGTTTTTCTCAAAGGTATGGGAGAAACTGCTCTTTGGAGTTTGTTTTTTCCATGCTCTTGTTCAGGAAAGAAGAAAATTTGGGCCTCTTGGTTGGAATATACCCTATGGATTTAATGAATCAGACTTGCGAATCAGTATCAGACAGCTGCAGGTAAAATCATCTATTGCTGCCTTTAACTCTGATCTTGCAAAGCATAGGAATGAGCTGATAGTCAAAAAGGAGAAATATGCTTAAGTTACATCAAATGTTCATAGATTTTCATGACTTCAACTACAAAGGCAAGGTATGTCAATCATATTATAAATATTTTCACAATTATAAATGAAATAAAATTTAAAATTTTTCTTTGTGAGATTTAGATTCATACAGACATATGGAATATAATGAGTATATGTCAGTATAATAAGAGTTAAAATTGCCAGATACAAGAGCTCACTGTGCTTTAAGTAACACCATGTCAGTGACAGTCACCTGTTATCATGGTTTTTGTGGTTAGGAGGAGGAATTTATTTTTTTTTTACATAAATACTGTTAGTTAAGCAGAGACTCAGACTATTCTCTTTCCCTAAAATGAAATACTGAACACTACTTGACCTTGAGTCTTCTACAGGCCCTGTGCAGAAAAGTCAGGAGATCTAAAACTATGAATTACAGAAGTTGAGGCTGAACAGTTGGAAAAGTTATCAAGAAGTTAATGAAAGAGAACAGAGGGTTCTGAAGATTGGAAGAAAAATTATGTGAAATGCACATTTCTTCATGATACAGAAAAGTGTCCGTCTAGAAAGTTTAGACTGGAAAAAACTATCCACTTGTAAATAGTTCAGGAATGACTTGGATTACTTACTAATTTGGATATTCATAAGAGGCTTTTACTACTAACTCCTCTTTATTTTAAACAGTAGTTTTACCCGAAAAAAAGATTTCAGATTTTGAATTTCCAACACTTACGGAGAAAACTCCATAAACTGTAGTTTTGCATGCACTGTAGCTTCCAACCCTTTAGTCTGTAGGTCACACTGTTGTTCTGCAGATATTTCAAGTCTCTAGAATTACTCATGTCTTCTATTTCAGTTATTCATAAATGAATACAGCCATGTCCCTTTTGAAGCTGTATCTTACCTAACTGGTGAGTGCAACTATGGAGGTCGAGTGACAGATGACTGGGACAGACGTTTACTGCTGACAATGCTGGATGACTTCTATAATCCAGATATAATTGAAAATCCTCATTACACTTTTTCTCCCAGCGGCAACTATTATGCTCCACCAAAAGGCACGTATGAGGACTACATAGAGTTTATTAAGGTAAAAATTAGCAACAAGATTTTGAACTGGTATAATGATGATGTGCTAAAAAGCAATCCTTAAAGGCTTCTCTACATTAAAAAGGTAGTTTTGCAGCACATTAAACTGTGTGCTTGGCTTCTTGCCTAACATCCTTGTATGATCCTTGCCATGATGTAGAATGTTTCTGAGAGGGAGAGGGAATCAGCAAGTAGACAGAAGGACCTAACACAGATAATCGAGAATTCCTTGGAAATGGCTTTCTATAAGTGAGATGATGGCGCTCTAACCAGTAATACTGTCTGCAAATACCTACTATTAAGGTCCTTATCCGCCTTCAGTTGAAATCAGTGGTAGTTAAAGAAGACTTGGATCTAATTCCTAGCATGCTGCTTTATCTCATGCAGATGTTTATTGTTTATTTTGTTTTAGAGCCTTCCCTTTAGCCAGCACCCAGAGGTATTTGGTTTGCATGAAAACGTGGATATTTCAAAAGATCTTCAGCAAACTAAGATCCTCTTTGAATCTCTGCTTTTAATACAAGGAGGAGGCACTCAGGGAAATTCTGGAGGTTGTGACAGCACTCTTCATGAAATTGCAGATGATATTCTCAGCAAGGTATTGTATTACACAAATGACTCCGATTTATCTTTTCACAAATCAGAAATTCTGTAATGAGAATCTTCAGTGTCAAATTGATTTTGTCTTGGAGGAAAAACCTCCTGGGAGGAATTTAGTGCAATATGAAAGTAACAAATAGGTAGGAGATAGCACACAGAGAGAGAAAACAGAGCAAACACAACTTGGAAGAACAGTTGATTCATTCATGTGAACAAGTTTAAAGTTAGTAACATTGAAACATATTCATAATTTTTCATGGTATGAAAAGTTCTAGGTGGTTTTTGAAAAAAAAACGTAATTTTTGTTTGGATTAAACTACTATAGACTGTATTGGTAAGATACTCACCAGAAGGTTTAATGTTATCTATTACTCTGCAATTTTTCACATCTGCATACTTTTGATATAACACTGATGCATAATGATATATGGAATGATTTCCAAATATGTTGTCATTTACAGCTTCCAAGGGATTTTGACATTGAAGACTGCCTGAGTAAATATCCTGTGAGGTATGAAGAAAGTATGAACACTGTGCTGGTGCAAGAAATAGAAAGATTTAACAAGTAAGAGTGTTCTATTTTATTAAATGTAACCAAAATAATTCCATTTGCAGAAAAAGTTTTCCTGCAAATCATATGCTGTAAACCCTATGTTGTGTGAAATATTTTATTTTTTTATTTTGTTCCCTTCTAGTTGTCTGCAGTGATATCTGCAGTCCAAGCACCATTAGTCCTTATGCAAAGTCAGAATGTAGAATAGATGTCAGGAATAATGATCTAGTGGCAAAATGAACTGAAAGAGAAAAATACATGATAGAAGAAGGGAGTCTGAGGACAGACTTGGAAAAGAAAATGTGAACAATATTTTTATATTCCTTTTTTTTTAACTTCACTTTATCTTTCACCATCTTTATCTTTGATTATATTTTATTTTCTTCATATTTCTGACCTGTAGGGTAAAGGGGTTAGAAACTGTGATACATGCACAGTTATAGTTTATGAAACGTTTTCCTTGATAGTTGGAAGTATTTCTGCTTATTTCTTTATTGTCTCATATGCTTCTGTTTTAAATTTTTCCTTTTTTTCCCCTTTCCTGATGTCTTTCTTCCTATATCTTATTTTCACAATTATCCTCCTAGGATTACAAACCTATAATCATTTTTATTTTTCTCTTTGGGTCCACAGTCTCTCTTTTGACTCTGTTTCTTAATTTTCTTTCTTATCTTCGCCTGCTCCTCCATTCTTTCTTCCCTGTTTTTCTCTGTCCTCCTTTTCTATTTGTCTCTTCATGTCTCCCACTTGATTTTCTCCCAGACTTGCAATAATGCTCTCTGGCCTTCAGTCTCCAAGTTTTCCTTTGTTACAGACCCTACCCACCTCTTCTTTTGTAATCTAAACCTTTTTCCTTCATCTAGTATATGGTGTATACATTTGGTGTTCCAAATTTATCCTCTTACCAAACAGTACAGAGTGTATCAGAGATAACAAAATAATTTATTAAACTGTTCCTAGTCTTAAATAAATCAGGACAAATGCGCAAATCCATGACTGTACAGACGTGGCTAATTACACAGTTATGTAGCAGCTATACAAGTTCTATAGATGGTTCCATAATCCAGTTTTTTTCTTTTTTTCCAGTGAGGATGTTGTGTCATACAAATCATGCAAAATATGTGAAAATTCTGTTTTATTTTTTTTAATTCTAGTTTACTCCGAACTATTCGTATTACACTAATTAACCTGAAGAAAGCCATTAAAGGACTGGTTGTTATGGACGCTGAACTGGAGGCTCTGTGTGGCAGTCTTCTTACTGGAAAAGTTCCTGAGAATTGGGCGAAATGTTCATACCCAAGTCTAAAACCATTAGGGAGCTATATTCTAGATTTTCTAGAAAGGCTGAAATTTTTACAGGTAATGTACAAGAGGCACTACGACCAATTATTTAATCTACTTTTTCATATAATTTGTCCTTTACATTAAAGAAGTATTGGGAAAGGAGTGACAGAATTTGCTTAGATTTTCTGAGTGTAGTTTTATGGAAAATGGTCAAACAATATGGGATTTGTCTCTTTCTGATTATTGAATGTGACATTTTCCTCTTTCCAGGGTTGGTATGAATTAGGGAAGCCCACGGTTTTTTGGCTGTCAGGATTCTATTTTACTCAAGCTTTCTTAACTGGAGCTATGCAAAACTATGCTAGGAAGCATGGGATCCCTATTGACCTTCTGGGATATGAATTTCAGGTAGAGATAAAGTATAAATACATATTTTATTAATCTGAGTCCTGATGTTGTGGTGAGATGGTAGTAAGTAAATCCTGACTGGAAGGTTCATTTTGCAACTAACTCACTGCAATTTGAAGATACACATTTAATTCTTTGGCATGTTAAATAACATCGGTAAAAGAGGTATATCAAAAGTAGTTCTGTCATTGTAACTGGACCTCCACTCGAGAAAATAGTTTATAGAGTGCATATTTGTCTGTGTGATTAAAGCCTTATTTTTTAACCTACAATAAAGGTAATTAACAAACCCACAGAAATCTGCTATCTTTATAGTTTTGTATAAAAGTAGTACTGAAAGGAAGGTATTACTATATTATTCTCATTTTGGACTGATCTTCTGAAAATTGGCTATTGGTATAATACCTCAAAAAACATACAGCTATGAAAGTTTAATAACATGGAACACTTATTTCTTGTAGGTTATTCCTCAGGATACTGCTGATACTGCACCAGAAGATGGTGTTTATATCCATGGCTTATTTTTAGATGGAGCTCGCTGGGACAGGACCAAGTCAGTAACAAAGCATTTTACTGTGGTTCTGGAAAGCTTTCTTAGGTGCTCAAACAAGATTTGTTTAAATATTTTAATTGATACTTTTCATATTATTGAAATAACACACCATATGAAATACTCTCATGCATGGAAAATGGGGAAGAAAAAAAAAAAAAAAAAAAAACACCCAAGTAAGCAAAGACTGAAAAACACACACCAAAACCCTCTTTGGTTTAACAGCAAGCTGCAAATAATTGCTTTGTTGCTTTCTCTCACCAGGGGAATGTTAGCTGAGCAGTATCCCAAATTGCTCTTTGATATGATGCCAATCATTTGGATAAAGCCAAGTGAGTATAATTTCTTTGAAGTGTGAGCTATTCAACAAGAAATTGCAACAGTGAATTCCTTTTTTCACAGAAGATCAATGCTCCTACCCAAATGTGCACAGAATTCATGTGCATCTGACCTATGACTTTTACATTAAAAATTGGGCCTGCTAGCTTGACTCAGTCTCATCTCATCTGAGCAGTAGGCCTGTCCCTCTCCCCACAGATGTTTATAATTATGGATTAGACAACAGGACTAGTTAAATTAATTTTTTATAAACACGTTTAGGTACTGCCCAATCTATTTTTAAACTAAAAGTTAATTTGGGTAGGAAAGCACACCGTGCTTGAATTCCTGGCTGTACTCGAGGAGAATTTTTAAAAATTCTTTGACTTACAGAGACTCGGTATTTTACCTCACGTGATTTAGCAAGGTTTGCTCAGGTTATTTTTAGCTGCTGTGCTAGTTGTCTGTCATAGTAGTAAGATATTTTCCATAACTCTTGTTTTCTTTGATCAGGAGCAATAAATACCTGTTTTCATTTTTTCACTTAAGCATGACTTTTGACTGCAACTGTTGCAACTTAAATGGTACTACCTAATAGGCAGTCTTACAAAGTTTCCATGTTTTCTGCCTGTGCTTTTTGTTGAGGTTGGGTGAATCTGTTCAGACATACGTGATTTTAGACTTTGCACAAGTTGTGGGTAAGCAGTCTAGGTATACAAAGAGTTCCTGCAGAGCTGTGTCCTTGGATCGCGGGCGACTTGAGTTGCAGTTAGGTTCTGTAGCTGCTGGACCAGAATTCTTGTGGAACTGGTAAAAGCTTGTGTATAAACTATGTTTTAACTATTTAACTATTGAGATTTAATGTGTCTTTGAACGATTACAAAGCTGGTAGAATCACAGAAAGGCATTGAGTCCTGAAAACAAATTGTAGTTAAATTAGTTGGGTTTGAAAACAAAACAAACCACACGAGAAAACACCAAAAAAAAGCCAGATAGTTCTATTGTTACTCACAAAACAGTTTTGCATTTTTATTTAGCTTTAAGGATGTTACTGTAAAGACTTAATATTTAAGTGTAGATTATTATTCAGATCTGCTGAATGTAATATATTATTTTGGGTTTTTTTTGAAGCTGCAAAATCGGACATAAAGAAATCTAATGCATATGTCTGCCCACTCTACAAGACAAGCGAACGTAAAGGAATCTTATCTACTACTGGACATTCTACTAACTTCGTCATTGCTTTGACGCTTAACACGGATAAACCAGTTCAACACTGGATCAAGCGAGGTGTTGCGTTGCTCTGCCAGCTGGATAACTAATTTTGAACAGTTCAGAAGCAGACTTCACAAGATCCTGTTCTTTATGTTGGCTTACAGAGGAAGTGAAACATACTGTGTAAAAGAAACATCTGACTTTTTTATATTAAAAGAGGCATGCAAATATTTTCTGACCCTCCATATTGTGTCTTAAATAACTATGTATTATTATTAGCATCTTTACAATCTATAAAAGATACAGCTAGGATTTTAGAGTTTGGTAATATTATTAACATGTAAACATCAATTTTATGCATTACTTGGATATCACAAAATAGATCTTAATGGAAAATGAAAATAGTCTGCACTTTGAGACAAACATTACAGTTAATGAACTTGAAGTATTAAGAGTGCTGAAGCACGCAAGTGGAAAGCTAGTAGTTTTGGGATTTCAGTATGGATTTATATGTAGCCTATGTTCTGTCATACAACAGTGAAGACTGCAGTATGAGAAATGGTTTAACTGTCTATAGTAGGTACTTCTGATGCCTTCCTTCTTCAGCAAATTCATCTTTTCAGGATTTAATTCAGATATTCTGATTTTTGTAAGGGTTTTTTTCCAAGTAGTTTCTGTGGAGAATAAATTATGAAGTCTCCCTTATGACCACCTGCCATAAAATGTTATCATCTGTTTCGTTATTGCTCCAGAGAAGCAGTCCAGTTTCAATTCCTTCACTGATTCTGCACTTTTTTCTTTAAAAAAAAAAAAAAAAAATTACACAAGCATTCTTCCTATATCTCCTTTAGCAAAGAACCATTTCTGCCTTGCATTCAGACACAGCCATCATCATTTCTTTGTAAGGATCCCTCCATAAAATACAGTAGTAGTAAATTAAGCACATGAAAGTCTCACTCCATTCTACTGTCACTATTATAACTGGGCATCTATGTCCTTCATTTCCCTGTTTATTGTGTGTTACACTGGCATAAGTTTTCAGCATAGGTCTATCTTTCTGAAACTGTGCTTTTCCCTTTAAAGACTCTATATGTTTATCTTTTGTTTTCTTTTCTGTTTATATTAATATATGAATTGTGATCAAGCAATCAGAAACACGTAATTTTTAATAGAGTTCTTGCTTGATTTTATTTGCTTGTTTATATTTACTTTTATTGTTTCTAGTTTTTCTTTTTACACTTACTCTTTTAAGTAAGCTCCTAACAGTATCTTCCGTTTACTCATTTAGGAAAGCACTGAAGAATTTTCTTTTCGTAGTGTAGTAGTTACTACTAATAGTTCTCAAAGTCTTATTCCAGAAACTTTTAACAAGAGTATTTTTACAAAGAAACTGGACTTTTAATTTCTACTTTTGCTGACACCATTTGTCAGGTCAGATTATTAAACATAACTAACTTATATGAAAGAAACATGGAGAAAGTCCCAGAGTATCTTATGATCGGATATTTATAGTGAGCTATTAATGGACATAGGCTCTACTGAGATCATTTTCAATCCTGAAAATATCACTTTCAACTTAATAATCACTTCTTCAAAGTGTGAGGTGTTCCCTCTTTCAGAAGGTGAGTAAAACCAGTATATTTTCTCAATTTATAGGAAAAATTAGTAATCTTTTTACAAAAAAATAAATAATCTAGATTTAAAGTGTTTATATACTCATTGTACTATAGGTATAATCAAATACTAACAGTTACTTGTCTGTATATTTTCTTAATATATTTCTCTTTTTTGCTACATACACAATTACAGAGCAAGGCCTCACAATCACACATTAGGTGGACTGGGTAACAAATTAAATGATGCAGGTTTGTTATGAATTACTACTGCTCAACTTTAAGATGTTTCTAGAATTTTTCCAAACTTTGTAAGTAGCATGTTGACAGCTCCCTTCATTTTGCTGTGCTCATTAATTTTGCTAATTTATTTATTTGCTTTCAGTTTTACTTATTCGTTTTATTTTACTTTGCCCTGTATTTTTGGTTGGCTTTTTCGGGCCGTCTCTCTTGAAGGACAGAAGAGGAAGTTTTGGTAAGGTAAAACAGATGAGATATTCAGCCTAACCTAACAGAACGTATGTGATTTTAATCTATATTAGCATGTAGCTGAATATACAAAAGAACAGTATGACTGCTTATGCATATAACAGTGTACATCTATGCACATTATACAACTTAATGATTCATTTGATCATTTATAATTTTTTAATGATTTCTTCTTAAATTTTAACATTTAGACTTAAATAGTATTGATAGGATTTATTTCTATGCTGCATTGTTTGTATTACAATCTTAAAAGGATAAAAATATTTTTTAATTGAACCCTTTCAATTTGGCAAACTTTTTTTTTTTTTAACTACTGCTATTCTTAAGGGGGTTTAGGTTGTTTTGTTTTGTTTTGGTTGGTTGATTGGTTTGGGTTTTGTTTGTTTGTTTTTATTGCTCCATTGTGGTTACACCACTGTTTTTTATTTCTGTCTGTATTTGGATATATACTGTTGCAGTATTTTATATATATCCTTTACAAGTATTAGAAAAAAACAGGCATGTGTTGATGAAGAATGCAGAATTGTAAATTTATCTGTTGTAAATGGCTGTAGATTATGCACATAAGGTGGTAAAGTTGGTCTTTTTTCAAGCGTGGAGTTTGATGTTGTTTCAGTTGGAAGGCTGATGCACATAATAGCACAAATCTACAAAACTTTCGTGACTACAAGATATGGCCCTAACAATATCTTCGTTGAAATAGTTTGAACAAAAGCTGTTATTAAAAAAATTCATGTCCTTCACTTGCCCTTCAGTTCCAGGCCCTCTGTTAGCAAACTGAAAAAACATCCCAAGTCTTATTGCACATCTGTTTTCCTACTGAGGAAACCTTAGAGCACAATTGTGATGATATTTGAGTGTGTAAAAGACTTAACAGGGAATGACTGTTTATCTGAAAACTAAGTTTTACTTATATTTGTTGCTTTCTAATAAGTGATGCCAGAACAAGTAGCTATTCTGTATGTTTAGTCTGTGTTAACAGAGAGAAAAGCTAGCATGTGCTATTGGAATAGAAAACCTTTACTCTGTTCTAAACAGAATAACTTTGCAGCGCAAACTTTAATACTTGGGAGAAGGCTGGAGCCTGAGATGGAGAAGTTCCAATTCATTTATTTTAAACTGTGTTTCATTTCTCTTGATACTTAAACAGTGATTGCTATTTCTACTACTCCAGATTTAATCTGAAGATTTAACATCTGCTTCCAGTTAAAAAGGAGTGTTTCCCTGCAAAAAGTGGTCCAAATTGCACTGATTTGGCATGTATAATTCTACATATATGTTTGATGATGATTCTGATGATGAAATCCCTACACAACAAGCTATTCAGGAAAGCTTACAAGATAGGCATAAAATTGAAACAAGTGGCAGTGCAACAGAGGATGAAAGGTGATAACTTATTACTTCTATTTTGGGTGTTTTCTTGGCATTATTATAAACATGTCATAACTTTATTTTCCTTTGTCACTCTGTATGTTGTATTCCTCTGATCTTGTCTCACGGATACTGGAAACCACTGGTAGCTGCCTGAAAAAGTATACCCATTTCCTCAAAAACATGAAATGTGTGAAACTTTCAGGTGGCGTTTTACATCAGTATCTAAATGAGTACAAGGCTTTATGAAGAAGATAAGTATGTGATGTAAAAATAGATTGGTATGGTAACTTTTCCTCATTTTAGTATTTAATTGTTGGGCTTTGTGTGAAAAATCCATTATTCATAGTGGCAGGGGAAGACCAATAAAAAAAGTGTTAAGTGTTTTAATGTGTTAAACCCTGACAAGAACTATGTAACTTACAGAAAACCAACATGTAGTCTAGGGTTGAATATTTAAATTAAGGTGTAATTATATCCTGAACGTCACTTTAATTTTTACTTCTCATTTTACTATTTTTTTTCTATTTATGCAGTTTCCAGTATACTGCAAGTGAAGAACATGAAAAGATAATTGCAGCAATTCGGACAGTTAAGTACAAATACACTGCGCTAAGCCTATACCCCTAGGAATCACTTGGGTATTGCATTGTTGAGCAATGTCTACATTTTAGGTATTTGGTCACCTGATTTAAGTGCAGTTTTTCTTTATATGGTCTTGGGAGGAGTAAGGCAACTAAAAATGGGACTCCTAAAAGGTAACCTGTTAGATAGAAACATGGTAATAGGGTGGGTTCAAATATCACTCCTCTCAGATACCAGTGCTTCATCTCCTGGAACTTGGGGACAATGCCAGGCCTTTCTTGTACAATAAACAACAGGATGGCAAGGCCCCAGTCAATTAGTGCTTCCTAAAAGCATTTCTCTTTGTGAGATACCCAGATTAAACTCCCTTTTCTACCTGAAGAGTGTTCCAGAACTGTTCCTTAACTGCAAAATTTAGTGTATTTCTATATGAGATGCTCTCTGAAACTTTTTGTGGTATAATTAATTTATATACTGAGTCAGAGAGATAAGTGAACAATGAGCATAAGTAGTATCGTTGTTAGGACAGCTGTCTGGCAGTGGGAAACTGTTAGTCCAGTCTTTATACATGTCACAGTAAGTAGTTATAGAGATATTTAGTGGAGTAGGAATCAAGAAACCAAGTCTTTCCTGGAAAAGCAGATGCTATATATGTTCCATACACTATGAAGAATGTGCCTAAACTCTAGTTACACTTGCTTTCTGGGTTTATGAGTGTATAATTCTTTCAGCAGCAGATATTGAGAGCAGTCTGTCCCTTCACCCTATAGTTGTAGGTAACAGGAGGGCAAACTGCCTTCTCCCAGGAACGACAGGAAAAAAACCTGAGCAGAAACCAGGCCTCTACTTAAAGAGGCTTTCCAGCCAAGAAAATTTTGCTGTTTCTTGATGAGATATAAAATTAGAAACATAATCATCTGTGTTGATTTAAGTTCCAGTAAGATTGTTAGTAAAAACAGGAATAACAAGATAGGTCTCATCCTGTTAAACCAGCTTCATTTTACTTTTGCCAACCTAAATGTTTTTCCTACAGTTTCACTAGGGCACCTGGTTACTTTATACCTTAAAATTCCATGTGCTATTACTCATAAGAGAGGATTATATTTGAAATATTTTAGTCATATTAATTAAAAGTAAGTTTTTTTCAATGTATAATTCAAAATACTTTGGGAGTCAATGTCAATAATTGATTGTTCCATTCATGTAAACCACCTTCTGAGGAAAAAATTACTTTGACAAAATTGTTTATTCTATATATGCTGATGGGATAAATGGCACTCGGTGTATTAGTTGCCTGAATTTTGTTTTATAATGAGTAATGGGATATGTGTCTGTATTAAAATATCACAGGCCAAGAAGAGGCCTTGATGAAGTTGGCGAAGCACCGTTCTGCTTTTGAAGAAGCAGATCCTCAAGGCTGGCTACCTGTGCATGAAGCTGCAGCGCAGCTAAATAAGAATATCCTTGAAATAACTTTGAAAGGTACGGAGTCCTTGCGGTTTTCCACCAAAAAGTTTTACAGTCAGGTTTGATGAATGATCCAGCTTCAAATGTGTTCTGCTTTTCTGTATTTCAGCCTCCCGTGCCATTACGTGGGAACAGACCACTCTAAAAGGGGAAACACCTCTCTTGGTGGCAGTAAGAAATTGCTTTGTAGACAATGTCTGCTTTCTCCTGCTCAATGGCTGCAATCCCAATGTTAAGAATGAAGAGGGAGATTCTCCTTTAGTTATAGGTGAATACCTTATTTAGGGGTGGAGAGGTGAGGGAACAAGGTGAGGTTATAGTTACGCATTTTAGCTTTCAGTTTCACATATTTGACTTCAAATCAATATCTAAAATATTTTGCTATAAGGAGCAAAAAGTGTTAATCTCAATATTGAATCCGTCTGTCCCTGTCTGTTTTTCTTAGATAATATCAAGGCTTTACATGAGCTGACAATTCCAATTTAGGGACTGTCACCACAAAGTTCTTAGCATTATTTATTAATTAAAATATTATCCTTATTGGTCTGCTGAAGTATGGGAAACATAGAACTAGGAGAAGCTAAAAATCTTTCCCCAAAGTCTGATCCAATGCAGGGAGCTCCAGATGCCTACCGTTTTCCATCCCTCAGTTGCAAAGAGTTTGAGGTTCAGGTTGAACATACATCTTTTTCCTCAAAGAATCAAATAGCTTTCTCCATTAAGTGCCAGAGTACCTTCCTCTGCTTTCCTTGGCATCATTTATGCAGTGGTGCCAGATAACCATGTCTTCCTGCTTCTTAATGCTATTACTGTTCTTCATGTCTGCAGGCATAAAACATTCATATTCTGTGCTTACATAGTATCTTGTTCATTGCATCAGCTTCTCTGTCTCCAAAAACCATGGTAATTGGTTTTGATTTTCAAAAATGATAGCAAACCAGCCTGATTTATCTGCATTATGTAGAGCATAAAACAAGGTTTGTCTCTATTCAGACATTATTGGAATTAATCCAAGTATGACCAGTGAAGAAGCTAGCCAGGCCTAAATTCTCGGTTCACTTCTCTTTGATTTTGGTGGGGTTTTTTTGATTGAAGAAGAAAGTCCCATATCTAGTATCACTCTTATGTGAATACCATTTTAATTTGATCACGCACAAGAACTGTAATTCTTGATTTGTAAAGAACTAATCTTAGTATTTTGCCAAGATCTTTTTAAAAAATGTTCTATGTTAATTTCATTTGCTTCCCTCAATTTGGGCTGTGATGCTGCTATTCTTACTGATTCCTAGCCAAAAAAAAGGAAAGTGTGTTCTCATTATCAGAGTTCTAAAGGAGCACTGGAAGTTTATTGGACGAACCTGTAAGTTTTTCCATATTGGAAGGGTGTTTTTTTCAAAACTATTGTTAAAGAAGAAGAAAAAGCCTACCTATCTGTAGGACCCCCAGTCCATCCCTTTGAAATGACTAAAGCTTCTAGTCAGGGCCACCTGCTTAGAAAAGGTGCAGAGAATTCCTAGATACTTTTGAAGTGCACTATATTAAAAAGCACCATCCCCCAAGAAGAGGATATATAGGATTTATGTAAAGCATCCATGTAGGTTACAGATAATGGGACATCACAGGCTATAGTATGCTGTCAATGGTATTTCAAGCAGCTGTGGCACACGAAGCTTCTCTGCCTAATCTGCCTCCGTGAAGGGCACTCACTGTTCTATCCCGCACAGCCTGAAGATCAAAGAGAGAAGGAGGGAAAGGTGTTGCCTATTCGCTCCATTCACTGGAGCCAAGGCAAATTACTGTTTTAAAGTCCTTATTGACTTAACAGATCAGGCTTATTAAGTTAAGAAGGCATATGACACAGTCATTTTAATCTTTGTTTCATATTATGATAACTGCTTATGAAGATTAAATAGAGCTTTCTGAGCAGGCCAGCTCCTGACTGCCCCAAGTCCCTGTAGATGATCTCCATCTAGTGGCAAGGAAAGTTGCATTCTGTTGCATTGCCAAACGCAACAGAGGATTACAGAGAGAAAAAGAGATTACCATAAAATTATTTGTTTGTATAGTTAATGTTATCCTGCAAACAAAGAACAGACATGTTGATAAGTTAAACCTGTCAGTGTAGTGTGACATTTCTCAGTGTATAAATAGCACTGCCAGGAACAGCTCGAGCTTTCCTGGGCTGCCACATAACAGAAGCCATAGTGCCTAGAATAGTGTTGACTAACATTCTGGCTGATACTTCACTTATTGTCTTACAGCAATTAAACAAAATTCGTATGAGATTGCCTCCTTGTTAATAAGTTCTGGTGCAAAAGTGAATTTGCAATGTGTCCACAAGAGGACTGCTTTACATGAGGCAGCCAGACTAGGCAGGAAGGATCTGGTGAAGCTTCTCCTTCGTTCTGGAGCAGATCCTGACCCTCGCAGTGGATATGGGCTCACACCTCTAGCACTGGCTGCACAGATTGGACATACAGAAATTATGGAGCTTTTATTGCAAAAAGGTGAGACTTTATTATGTAGGATGTTATAGGAAGAGAAGGCGTGGGGTGGGGGTCTATCTTGCCAGTGTTATAAATATCTGATGGGATGGTGTAAAGAAGACAGAGCCAGATTCTTCTCAGTAGTGCCCAATTACAGGATAAGAGGCAATGGGCACCAACTGAAACCTAGAGAGTTCTGTCTGAACATAAGAAAACATTTTTTCCTGTGAGGGTGGTTGAACATTGAAACAGGTCACTCAGAGAAGTTGTGGAGATAATAAAAACCTGACTGGATGCTGTCCTTGGCAACCTGCCGTAGCTGACCCTGCTTGAGCACAGGGTTGGACTGGATGATCTCCAGAGGTCCTTTCCAACCTCAGCTATTCTGTGGTTCTGTTTTACAACTCAGATGATTGATTTAGTAACATGTAGGTTCAGTGGTGGTGTTCTTCAAGTGAGTAGAAATTGTAAGCCATGTTTGTTAGTACTGAAATATTTAAAGCCCAAATGGGACAAAGTGAATCCTCTTTCCAACAGAGAAAATTATTCCTAAATGCAGAGGCAAAAAATTGTTCTTAACTCAGTAGTCAGTAAAACTTTGCATTACTGAAGTGAATAGCTTAGGAAGTGCGCTTTAGATGAGTGGACAGTGAGGTGGATTGAGAACTGGCTGAATGGCAGAGCTCAGAGGGTTGTGATCAGCATTTTGGAGTCCCGTTGGAGGCCTGTAACTAGAGGTGTTCCCCAGGTGTCAGTACTGGGTTCAGTCTTGTTCGATATATTCATCAATGACCTGGATGAGGGGACAGAGTGTACCCTCAGCAAGTTTGCTGATGACACAAAACTGGGAGGCGTGGCTGATGCACCAGAAGGCTGTGCTGCCATTCAGCATGACCTGGACAGGCTGGAGAGTTGGGTGGAGAGGAAACTAATGAAGTTCCACAAAGTCAAGTGTAGGGTCCTGCACCTGGGGAGGAATAACCCCATGCGTCAGTACAGGTTAGGGGTTGACCTGCTGGAAAGCAGCTCTGCAGAGAGGGACCTGGGGGTCCTGGTGGACAACAAGTTGACCATGAGGTGGCAATGTGCCCTTGTGGCCAAGAAGGCAAATGGTATCCTGGGGTGCATTAAAAAGAGTGTGGCCAGCAGTTTGAGAGAGGTTATCTTCCCCCTCTACTCTGCCCTGGTGAGGCTACATCTGGAGTACTGTGTCCAGTTCTGGGCTCCCCAGTTCAAGACAGACAAGGAACTACTGGAGAGAGTCCAGCGGAGGGCTACAAAGATGATCAAGGGAATGGAACACCTCTCTTACGAGGAGAGGCTGAGAGACCTGGGCCTGTTTGGCCTGGAGAAGAGAAGACTGAGAGGGGATCTCATCAATATCTAAAGGGCGGGTGTCAAGAGGATGAGGCCAGACTCTTTTCAGTGGAGCCTAGCACCAGGACAAGGGGCAATGGGCACATTCTGGAACACAGGAAATTCCATCTGAACACGAGGAAAAACTCCATAACTTTGAGGGTGACAGAGCACTGGAACAGGCTGCCCAGAGAGGTTGTGGAGTCTCCTTCTTGAGATACTAAAAACCCACCTGGATGCGTTCCTGTGCAGCCTGCTCTAGGTGAACCTGCTTTGGCCAGGGGGGTTGGACTAGGTGATCTCCAAAGGTCCACTGCAACCCCTACCATTCTGTGATTTTGTGAAAGGAAATGAACTGTTACCGTGTTACTGAGTATACAGCCTGTAGTGTTAATAGATCCAACCACATACAAAATAAATATATTTTTAGAGATTACATACTTGCTGCAAACTGTAGTAGTCATCAATGAATGCTTTGCAAAACTGCAAGCAAATCTGACACATTGCAGGAGATGTTTTGTTTGCATTTTTGGATGGCATCTTAATTTACTTGAGGAATTTGACTCCCAAATCACATGGGTTGAGGTCCGTCTAAATAATTCCTAGTATCTAAGTTTCATGTTGTAAGAGATATATATATATATATATGTATGTGTGTATATATATACACACACATATATATTCTCTCTAAAGTTGTTAGCCTATTTATACATATTTTTATTAGTCTTCTGAAATTTCTGTGATTGGATTTAAACTGGTTATTGCAAGATACACCATCAGAAATAGCAGCAGAAGTAACTTTCCTTACTAAAGAAAATTAAATGCTATCTACATCAAGAGGACTGCTGCGATGTAGTTAAGTAAAGGCCTGATAAAGACTACATTTTCATAACATTCAAATAATGTATCAACATTTTAGTGAGTAGTTGTAATTGTTTTTAAATGCAATATTGTTTTCTCATGTAGACAGGTCACCTTAGGGAAGGCCTGACGACATTTATAGTAGCGAATTTTATGTGATGGCTTAGCAGCAGTGGAACTGGATTGTATGAACTGTTTTGATACAGGGTTCTCTCATATTTAGTTATATCTGTCTGGTCTTTCTAAAGTAGGAGAACTGAAATGCATTGTACGTAAGCCAAAAACCAATTATTGGTATGAATAAGAACCAAACCCTTTGCTTGCTTAGTTCTAGCATCAATTCTTACTGTGTGATTGTGTTCAAAGCAGTTTGGACCTTCTTGTTACCAGGATCAAGGATCCAACATGAAGGTTTATGCCCATAGTGGTTTTAATTGGTGAAGAATAGTATCCACAATACCATGCCACTGGAGGGCTGGAGATGCTAATTACTGCTGGATATTTACAGTGACTACCATGAAAATCCTTGATGCTTCTTTCCAGGTGCGAATGTTCTTTCACAGGCAATGGATTGTGCTTCTGTATTATTTGAAGCTGCAGGAGGAGGAAACCCAGATTCTCTGAGTCTTTTACTAGAATATGGGGCTGATGCCAATGTACCAAAGCACTCGGGTCATTTGCCAATCCACAGAGCTGCATATAGAGGACACTTTCTGTGAGTTAATATACTTAAAAATCAAGTAATGGTGACACCAGAGATACTAATTCTACCTTACTCAAAGCAGGCAGCAAATCTGTAGTTTTGTAGAAGGAATTCTTTTTTGACCATGTAAATATGAGTTTTCTGTGTCTGAATGTAAGAGACCAGTCAGGATGAAATTTTCATCATTTTTAGGATGAACCTACTAATTCCTATAGTATTTCCCTACTTGTCACACATAGTAACACTGTCCAGTCTGATGCTGAGGTTCTTGGGACATCCTCACTCTCTTTGGGGATGCCTCATCTTCATGCGATCACAGGAAGGTAGACATACTAAATAATCAAGTAGACTTGGGGGGTAAGAGTTGTCCCTGTTTTAAAGACAGGAAGGTGACTGGAAGATGTTTATGCTAAAATCACAATCAATAAGTGTACTTAGTACTTCAGTACTAGGAATGTTGCATTGTGGTTTAGAATCTGAGAATTCTTAACTCCTATGTGAATATTTTATATATATTAATTAAATATTTAAACCTAAATGTATTTATATAAAAAATTATATATTCTAGCTATTCCTATTATAATATATTATATTCTTTTAGTTCCTTAATTCTTATAGGTTAAGCAATAACACTGTGCTCTCAACAGTCAGGAAAAGCTTCTATTGAGAAGGAATCATTATTCCTTTAGCAAGGAATGGCATTGTTAATGAATAAGAGTATAATAGAATAATATTTTATGGGTGATAGGTGTGAAGTCAGTATCCATTGCTGACTAAGAATTTAATTGTTTGCAATTAAAGTCAATGCAGAGGTGTAGCATGCCATGGTACTGATTTGGTAGATTAAGACAATTGTATACAGTCATGATGAATTCTGAAGCCCAGGAAGACAGAGAAATTCAAAGATTGAGCTGGGTGAACCAGTATGTTTAAGATTCTGAGATTCTTATTTTTTTTAATTTTTCAGAGCCCTAAAAAATTTAGTTCCAGTTACTAATTTTGATGCTATTAAAGAAAGTGGGATAAGTCCAGTTCACTCAGCAGCAGCAGGAGCACATCCTCATTGCCTTGAATTTCTCCTCAAATCTGGGTTTGATGCCAATTTCATGCTGGATCAAAGAGTTCGCAAAGGCTATGATGACCACCGGAAATCAGCATTGTACTTTGCTGTTTCCAACGGGGATATCTGTTCAACACAGTTGCTGTTGAATGCTGGAGCCCTGCCAAACCAAGATCCCATCAACTGTCTCCAAATAGCTTTGAGAATGGGCAACTATGAGTTAATGAATCTACTTCTCCGACATGGGGCTAATGTCAATTACTTCTGCAGAGTGAATACAACACATTTTCCATCAGCTCTACAGTATGCTCTGAAAGATGAAGTCATGTTAAGAATGCTGATGAACTATGGGTATGATGTGCACCGCTGCTTTGATTGCCCTCAGGGAAACAGTTCGCATTCCCAGTATGTGACTGACGGATGGACTTCTACTGTTATCAAAGATACAATGGTAAGTATTTCAGATGGCTTCATATGCTGTTCTACTACCAGTATCCTTTCTAAAACTAAATGAAAATGTATTTAATGCACTGCCAGAAAAGGCAGTTTTGAAACTGTAAGAGTTTACACATAAAGATAGGAATAGACAAGGCTTTAAAATTAAATAGATGTTGCCACGTTGTTCATGACAGCAAATGATCATAAACAATATTTTTCAATTTGATGTGCTAATGATCAGTACAGAATTGGCTCTCCAGGGCAGCCTTGTCCATGCTGTGAAAGCAGGACTTGCAGGCTGGTTTGTTGGGTTGTCTTGTAGCATACCACCAATACTGAAAGGCTGTTGTAAGGGCCCCCTGGAGCTGGCATGATAAGCACTGAGCAGACATTAACAAACCTGGACCAACCTAAAGAGGTTCCTAGAGATATCCATCAGCGTCATTGTTTTGCAGTTTGTAAAGTCCACTGGAACCTAATAAACCCTTCTTTAACCTGAAGATAAGGGGGTGTGGCATGCACTGGGCTCGTGGGTCTCCCTGTTCAGCATGCTAAATTCCACTTCGGGAGTGGTAGCACTTCTTTTTAAGCACTCAGTCACCAAATACACAGCTGCTTAAATTCATTTTTGGCTCTAGTACAAAATAACCATCTCTCAGATTTTCAGATTCTACTAGTGAGGCTTAATACAAGCTGTGACAACCTCTGAAGCTCCCCTGACTGACAGAACACTCATTCTTCCTGGTGTTCTGCTGAAGTTATTTAATTGCTCTTGATCTGCAGAGGCAGAAGTCATTTATAGAAGTATTGATTATCCTATTAAACATTTTGTTTCTATCAATCAGTTTTGTGAAGTGATAACCTTGTCATGGTTGAAGCATCTGTCTGGGAAAGTGGTGCGAGTAATGCTAGATTATGTTGATCACGTTAACATCTGCTGGAAGCTAGAAGCCGTTCTCAAAGAACAGGAGCTCTGGCCAGACATCAATTTGATTTTAAGTAAGTACCTGATGTTTACATTTGAAATGACAAACAAGGTGTTTGGGCATCGGGGCCTTTTCTGGTGGTGGTATTATAGTTCTCTTTTTCTTTACCTCAGACAGGTGCTTTTCTTGAGCTTTGTTAGGCCAAAACTTATGTTTTGACAGTAACAGACCTCTTAAAAATCAGTCTATGTAGGATTTAAACTAAGTTTCTCTCAGAACTCTGATAGATAGTTACTGCACAATTTATGTAGAGCACTTGGGAACTTTAATTACAATGTAGACAACACAATCCTCTTCAAGGGGAGAAAACTTCCCCCCCTTTTTTTTTGTTGATAGAACAAATCACTATTTTTGAGTGATTTAATTCTAGTCTAGATTAATTCTATGTCCTTTTTCCTTGTACATAGATTAAGAAGTAGCGACTCAAAATTCTACTTTTATTAGCTTCTTCAGGTTGATAGAAAACTGGCACCAGTTATTTGGGGTTAAAGTACATTCCCCAAACTTTACTATTTAAACTTGCATTAACCTACATTTAGCCAATTTCGCAAAAACAAATCTGTTGATCGAGCTGCAAATATAACTGAGATGCGTGAGCTGAGATAAAAAGACTAGATCCTGACAGGTCCGGTTGTCCAGGGACAGCCACATTCATTTTATCTGTCTATTCACAGAATGAATATGCAGCAAAATCGGGAACAAAGCTTTTGAAAGGCAGCAGAGCATTGAATAAATCAATTGAACAAAATTTAATAAACAGCTTATTAATGTAAATCTCGCCTTCTCATTTCTAGCAAATCCTCGCTCTCTGAAGCATCTTTGTCGCCTGAAAATACGGGAATGCATGGGCCGGTTGCGTCTCCGTTGTCCTGTCTTCATGACCTTCCTTCCACTGCCAAACTGCTTGAAAGACTACATACTATACAAGGAATATGATCTTTATGGACAGGAGAACTTCACAGGAACATACAACCTCAACTATACATAATTATTAGTTCTATGTTTTGAAGGGAATGTTGACATGGATAAGACTGTCTTATGCAGCAGCTTTTTTTGGGAGGGATTTTATCTCCTATGTATATTAAGGAATACCAGCATTCCCCCCCCCCCCCGAAGAAAACAGGGAGAACCCCAAAATGTAAGTATTGGTGATCCCATTCTACATATCTACCGGAATATAAACTGAGTTATGGTAATACTATTTTAAGCGCTTACTGTGAAAAGCTAAGGAACTGTAAAGTGTAGGGCTGCAAACCTTGTGTTACTGCTATGTTAAAGCCTGTCGTAACAGATAACACTATCCCCATCGCAGGGTCAAACTCAGGGTTTAGTTAAAGGCCAGGGATTTAACTAACACCAGGAAGGGACATACTTCTTTTTTCTCTTGCCAAGAAGTAGTTTTTGTTTGTGAATTAGCAGCCTAAGTAGATTTTTTTTTTCACCCAATTAAGCAATCCCACATTCTAAGCAGTGAAATGGGATTAACAGCTATTGAAACTTCTGCTTATCACAGCAGCTAGTGTGAAATACTGATGTTTCAACAAGGAGGCACTATTTCTGAAAGACATGTCAGTTCTGCATCTCATTCTTAGGTATTGATATGTCTCATTCATCATGTATTTTGATTGTCCTTTCTAGAACTAAGTTTTCCTTTTATAGTACCGTCCAAAGGCATGGTTGAAATTTTTGGAGTTTCTCTTCCTGTACTTGGAGCACTATCTATCAGCAGTCACAGTTGTCTCAGGAAGTCTTACACAGTACACACAGATCCCCAGCATGCCTGTTCTTTCTAAAAATACTGCAGATGTCAGTCCATATTTTAGAAAAAAAAAGAAGTTCATCAACACACTTGGCATTAGTAGTATTTATTCCTTCATTATCACTTAAGCATAGATCTTTTTTTTCTAGTTATACATGCATCTTTATCACAGAAGTTACATAATTCAAAAGTCTGCTTTTCTCCACAAAAAAATCTACAAACCTTATAAAATACAAATTTAACCATAATGCAGTTATGACCCATTGCTTTTTACATGGTGTTTATCATATAATAAACTAATGAAGCCTGTGAAAATATGTATCAGTACCCACGTTAATGGTGGTGCTGGTATGCGAATTCTGATCATTACCATAACCACAGCTCTAGCCAGTGCTGCATCTTGTCATGCAACTATGACATGGGCACTGAACAGCCAGCTGCAATGGTAAGGATTTTCTTCTTCTAATGTTCAGTCTTTGATTGTTGCAAAAATAAGTTATGAGCATTCCCAAGTACAATAACTTCCTCTGAGTTTATCTGGCTAATATGATTAAGAGAACTGTGATACATGTTGACAACAGAGGGACATAATTGCGTGTTAAAACTTCGTTTAATGAAAGGCAACGCATCCTGTCACCAGTAATGGTACTTTCTGGAAGTCTGTATTATGAAAAATGCAGGAGGTTTTTGCATCAGTACAAATCCCACCCAGAAAGTTGCTATAGTTAAGCTTTTATTTAATCTACAAAATGCTGACTGAAGCCCTGGCATAGTATGTTTACTCTCCGTGTTTCCAAGATTAAGACACAACCAAGTTGAAGTATGCCATTGGAGGGGTTTTTAATACAGCTATTCAGGGAAAATGTGCAAGTCAGTCTCAAACATTGCAAAAATCACTTACACTTCACTAGAACAAGACCAGTCCAGAACATCATCATAAGAATTTGACCACTCTGTTATAAAAATGACCTGAAAGATTGTACAAAATCCTTGGCTTGCAATATAAACTTCATTAGGAATACAAGTGCATTCACAATGACACACTGACTTACTCTTGTCATGACGACTTAAGATACCACTGTGGCAGGAAAAAATAACTTACTGCTTAAAAAGAAAAGATTTGGAGACTAACTTACTTGCAAGAAATTTTGTAAAATAGAGCAACGGAAAGAATATAAAATATCAGCTCTTGCTGTTAGACTAGATGCTATGTCTATTCAATTCACTAAGCAGAGGCAGGTTTTCTTTCTGTATGTGAATTATTTCTGAAATAACAACAGACTATATCGTAACATAGTTTTCTCCATTGGCTTCTTGAACATATGTACAGTCAAATTTGCTTCTTTATATCAATGTACATAAATTATATCTTCATAAATAGCTTCAGCTGTTTCAGGATTTTCAGCTCTTGGTTTATATGCATATAAAGATGAAATCTGACAGCACTGTAAAGGGGGAATGTTCCTTAACTCTTAAACATTAGTTTACTGTTAGATAGTAAATTGTCTTGATACAATTTCAAACCTAAACAGATTAAGGAAGTAATAGGCTATCAAATTCAGATAAGTTTACACTACCTGCTTGTAACCAGTTATATATGGATAAGTTGTTTATGGCTCTTAACTTGTCTTTCATTTAAACTTGGAGAAATCTATTAGTGGCCATAGAGGAGTGCTAGGTATTATCTACAATGCAATAAAATGCAGACCCATAAGCACACTTTATGTATTTTGATATTCATGACATTACATACATAAAGAACGTACTTGAAAGAATACTTTCAGGAGTGTCTGAAATAATAGTAGATGCACATGAAGCAAACTATGGCTTCAGCTGGAAGTGCTTGAAAGATCAGTCTGTAAGTAAAGGGCAATAGGAAACTTAAACAGGAGAAATAAATTACAGGAGAGGAAACCAACCAGTAATTTACTTACAATAATAAAATGCTCAGGTGCTGAAATCCTACCACAGTAGTTCCCAGGAGAACATGAGGTGTTTATATTAAAAGTCATACTCTGAAGGAAAATACTAAGCACTGTAATTTTAACTACCACAAATGTTTTCCAGTGAAGTAGTTCTAAACCTCATAGGAAAAAAGGTACTAAATAGTTTTTTATTTTGGGGAGGAGGGCATGGATAAAACCTCAGCAGCTATTTTTTGCCTTGAGGTAATTCTAGTTAGAGTACCATATGCTCTTCCCCTTAAGCAAAACTCACTAATTCTCACCCCACTGCTAACTCATTGCACCATTCCCGTTTAACTTCCTCATCTCTTCTCACCTGCTATGTGCTCCTGCAGCTTTTATCACTCTCCGAGATGCTTTTATATCTTTTCGCTCATTTTACACCAGTGAAACTCTCCTAAATAAGCAAAAAAACCCCAAACCCCTCATTTCATTCATGCACATCAATCTGTTTTATTTAACCACTCTCTTCAATCATTTCCCTTTTTTTTTTTTTTGGTGGTTAAAATGAGAATCATCCAACACAAACACAGCACCTCACTCCTATGCTGTCTGTTTTAGCAAACTACATTTAATGGCATAGATGGAAAGCCTGAAAAGCAAATGGAATAATTCCAATCATGTATTGCTAAATCTGAAAAATTCCACACGACAGTAAATTTGTCAACTTTATTCTCCCGCTTTCTTCCTCATCTTTGCAGATTTATGTCTAAAACAGTAATGGTTTCAATAAAAAAAATAAAGTAACTCAATTTTCTGACATTTCATCAGTAAGACTAATGCAAAACAGGCTGCACATCAGAAATGCTTTTTGATGAGATGGCTAATCTATTAACTGCCTTCCATAGGGAACTAGGGCTATTGCAGCTAAACTGGTTAACACGTTAATCAATCCTATTCTTACAAACTGGGGGACTAGATTCTAGAAACTGGAGACTACTGATTTCAAAACTTTTCATCTTCAGCATGTACTTGAGGAAAATGCAGTAAGACCAAGTAACCTTGAGCTATGCTGTCATATTATTTGATAGAAAACAGAAATATCAGTAAGTAAAAAAACCAACCAACAACAACAAAAGAAACCCCAAAAAGAAAGAAACATGAACTGGAACAGTTTGCACAGACCAACTAGCTGCCACGCAACTGGTTTTTAGCCTGGATTTAGGCACAAAAAAGGGAAAAAAAATTTGCTGCCTCTGCACATTTTTGTTGGCAAGAATAAAACCCCAGTCTCTTAAGGACAAGAGATGAGAATAGAAGACCATATATGAAACAAAAATGCCACTCTTTTTTAGAAAAAAGCCTCAGATTTGTGTGGTCCATGTGACAGTGTGCTAGCCAAATCTGGCTACAGGGCAATGCTATTTGGCTTGACTGGGCAACAGCAAAAGCAGATATTTCTGCAAGTGACTGGCTATTCTGGGGATGAAAAATGTACTGGAACAAGAGTTGCTAACTAACTCAGGAAGTGAACCTGGAGGGTCTCTGCTGCTCAGCCTCCCCTTCTACCTCCTCGTTCAAGGCAGGGGTGCTGTGACCCCTCCTGAGGCTGCTCAATCCCTGCCATAGGCTCTGGTGCCAGTAACATCTGCTCCAAGAGCTGCTCTAGCAGCCCCAGTGCAGCAGACTGTTAGCCCTGCCCAGGTGTTGCTCCCCCTTCTTTCCTGTGACAGGAGCCAGATGCAGTGAAATTCTCCATAGAAATTCGTATCTCCAGCATAACGGGCAGGAGGAGACTGTCATCTTTAGCCAACACAGGGCCACTCCAGCGTGTGAGGAGAGTTAAGGATATCAATCCCTCTATGCACGTACAGACATCTAGCAGAGAGGGCCTGAGATTCCTCATTTATTTTATCAGCACTGAGCAACTCCAGCTACGAAGGACTGGGCCATCACCAGCTGATGGGGAGATATTCTGAAAGTTGCTTCCATTCCTGAACACCAGAAATGCCCTGCAATGAACTGTAAAACACTATTATAATTTGGAGTATAAGCATATTCTTCTCTTTCTACATTTCTTATTATTGTCATGCCACTATTAGAGAGACATCTTCTGTTCCACTGAATTTTAGTATTTATAGTAATTAGTGCAAAAATAAATATTTCTCTTCAAACAAGTTTTCTCTTCTGGATCTAAAAGGTGAATGCACATATAGTAATATACAAAATAAATATTACACAGGGTATGGAACACGGAGTTCACATTACAAGCTGTAAACAGACGCTGCTTTGAAAAATGCTTTATGGGATTGACTCTAGGATGTAGGATTAGCATAGTGTCTTACTTCAAAGCTAGTAAATTCTGTTTGCAAAATCGATTTTCATAAAAAGACTTAAAGAGCCTCAATTAATTTTCAGTAAATGTAGTGTACTGGTGGCAAAGCATTTGCATATTCAGAAGATTTTTCAAATAATGAAATTCTAAGCATGTGTTATAAGAAGTGAAATCAAAGGCTTACAGCTTTTTATTATGCGTACTGGGGAAAAACCAAGAACATGGCACTTGTGCTACAAGAACATATACATTATTCTTATCATTTGATAAGGAATGCTTTATACATTCCTCATGCAGCAAAGTGCAACTGTGTCTGATCAGCTCTTATCTAGGTCTGACAGTATTTTTTTTCTGCTGTTGAAAAGAAGTCTTTCAAAAAATCCAGACAGTATCATACAGTGCAATATGAAACAAAAAATAAGATCTGTCTAGAACTATTGCACATCTCACTGATGTTAATAAGGATTTTTCTTTCTAGATCTAAGAACAGTTATGTGCAACAAATTAGGTAAAGCTTAGCACTGCCTTATTTGGACATCTACTTTTGTTTCCAGCAAGGTGTTCTCCATACTGCAGTGTAAGGAACAAATTTCAGTGTACTGCTGAAGTCCAATGAGAGTTTATAAGTTTTGCTTCAAGAGCAGTCAACTGCACAGAGAGGTACGTGGGGAAAAAAAACCCCCACAGTTTTTTCCATACTGCAGAGAAGCCTTGAGAACGCATAATTTTGTAATAAACATGGTAGCATCACCATGCTTCATCTGGTATACAGAAGAGAAATTATACTGATATGAAAATGGAAATCACTTGAGAAGGAAAAGTCAAGGCATAATGGGGTCCACGTATTGTGAAGTCTTTTTATATAATACAACAGACCCTTCACCTACATTTTACTTCTTGTAGAACTTGTGCCATTTCACCAGATATATCCCAGATTCCAATTTTAATAAAGTAGGCAACCTTAGGCTTCAGATTCTCTCTTCTTCTTTCCGTCTTCTCCTAAATCACTGTCTTCCGACTGGCTGCTGCTAAGGACTACAAATTGTCCTTCTCCACTGCTCTGGTTCGATCTGCTGGAAGCAGCTATCAACCGGCTTTGCTCCTCTAAGTCCTAATTTGAGAAGGGGCGGGGTGGGAAATCAGAAAAAGAATATTAACTTTAAAGCCATCTCCAATTGAAACAGGATACCGTTATTATGATTTATAAACTATCTTTTAATACTATCAATGGACAACTTCCTGTACAGAGGGAATTAAAAGGCTGAATAGGGAAGCAAAACATCTACATTTCAGTAGCTGGCATTATTAGAACAGCTAACACATTAACACCTCTGTACCTATAATCCATAAAACACAGCAGGTCAGGACAAGTATCTTTGTCTACAGCCCGTATCCTGCAGCCCCTCCCTCACTGTGCAACTGAACCCTCCTCAGCAAATGAAGTTATTCTGGGCCTGTGACAGGTGTTCCTTCAAGCACTGCTCTTAAGTACTCCTATAAAGACATTTAGTGGTTTATCTCCTCAGAAGAGCTCTTTCTAAAAACTACTATACAAAATTATAAAAAATCTGCACAGGAATTACTTCTAATAATTAACTTGATTCCACTGGAGTACAAAACTGCAAACGAAAGTAAGTATGAAAAAAAAGAATATGAAGAAATAATGATGACATGTACCTTTTCGATTTGTTTTTGTTTATTCAGTTCTTTTTGTTGTTTCTCTTTGACTCTATCTAGTTCTTTTTGCTTTTCTGATGCTTTTCTATCCTAAAGGGCAAAAAAGTAAATAAAGTAAATAACAACAGCCTGAGATGCTTGATACACTACCAATTTATATGAGTTTGATCAAAACTATTATACTACTGTTTTGGTTATTCTTCTTTTAAAGGACTGATGACCTTTGTTAAAGGTAGCAAGCCGAATCCTATCTCGAATGTTGTTCCATGGTAGGTATCGCTCAAAGTCTTTTTATCTCAGGTTTAAATTCTAGAGTAACAATCCCTTAAAATACATGAGAGTATTACTGCATCTATAAGCGTCTTGCAGAATACATTCTATTACACATATTAAATATACTTTCTCCCTTCCATTCACAAGGATCCTTTGCCCCCAAAAGATTCTTACCAGTTCTGCGTGAAAAGCTATCTGTTTTGCCAGTCCAACAGAGTCACAAATCTAAACACAGAACAGATGTGAAATAATCAAAAAGACTCTAATAAAAATGCCTTTAAAATTAAGTCAGATTGCCAAACTAGATGTGATAGCATATTAAAGCACTTGCAGGTACTTAGACTGTTGGGTTTAACTGTTTTTCAGTACATAAACAAAATACTCTCCCATACAAATAAATCCCTTAGACAGCTTGAATGGATCCAACATCTTGGAATCCACATCAGGTTCAAAACCGGTACAAGTATAACCATTACCAATACCTTTTCCCCTTCATTATTTGATTCAAATATATAGCAGACGGAAGTTTGGCGGCTCTCAACTCTCCCTCCTGAAGTTCTAAGCACAAATCCAAAAAGGCGCTTATTCTCCTGGTGCGTAGCATACAAGACTACATTGGGCAAAGGGAACTGCCAAAAAGGATCAAATATGGAGACATCAAAACTGGTTCCAAAGATTATCTATGAGGTTTGAATATACTGCACATTAATTACTTCAATATCATAAGCGCACAACCACACCATAAGAAGTTACAACCTGACCAAACACGTAATTACAAAACACAAACAGTAGATTAGAAGGCAGGAATTAAATAATTCAAAAGAGAGGGAAACTTCTAAAAACACACTCCATGTAAGAAAAGGAGACCACATTTGCAATGCCTTTCAGCCATTTTTTTTTCTTTAAAGATACATCTTTCATACAAGTTACATTTGTGACTAAGCTTCCAGTATTTGGTCCCAGGTAAAGGCACTATTTCTCCAAAACCTTTACTGCAATTAGTTCAGCTCTCCTGAATTACATAAGCAAAAAAAAAAAAAAAAAAAAAAAAACCACAAAAGNAAAAAAAAAACCACTAAACGAACAAACCACATATCCTCATTATTTTGTTACTATAAAACTATTTTGCATTCTCATTCCTGAAAGAGGGTAGACTTAGAAATTTCAAGTGTATCTTTTTAAGACTTACCAAAGGATAAATTCTGACGGCCCCTACTACAACTGTTATAAACTGACAGGATGAGAGTTTTTCCTAACCTTAATGTACACATTTGGAATACCAGACATGCACTCAGTTGCTATGTCTCACGTGTAAAAGCTTACAGCTTTGGGGCAGTTTTGAACTTAACGCCACAAGGGTAAAGAAATTAAAAAGCACTGCGTGAAATATCAAGACATTTTCACATGCTCAGGATTTCCTTTTATGGAAATGAAAGTAATTCAGAGTCTCAAAAAAAACAAAGAGTATTTTTAAAAGAAGACCCAAAGAAATTAATGACAGAGCATAAATTGTGCTAAGAGAAGGGGAGGGGGATCAGATTTGAAATATGAAAAATAAAGGCTGCTACTACTGAGGAATTAAGCTGGCCATATTTGATATCCTATGAAAAATTCCACTTAATTCTTTCCAGTGCATTTTTTATAAAGAATTAGAAAAAAAAAAAAAAGGAAAAAACCAACCCAAAAACCCCAGAAACCATACAACAATGCAATTATGCATTAAAAAACAAAAAGCCAAAACAAAAGCAAAACACCCAAACACCAAGCAAACCCTTTTAGACTTCAGAACTAATTTGACTCCAACGTTAATGTTAACCTCTCTACTAACAATATAAATGTTTATAATCAAACATGTTGTTAAAATACAACATTTTGTTTTCCTAAGACTTTTCCCCATCAAATCAGGGGGGAGGGGGGAAGTTTCAAACGCCTACCTGACCTACTGAAATCTTAATCCCTTAAATCTGATTTGCTATTTTTTTTTTGTCTTTTTTTTAAAGGTATGAATTAGTCTCCTAATTTCAGTGGAAATTTACCTGGAAATTTCATGCTATCAGTGATTTTTGCTAACATCTAATAGTATTAAAGTAGAAGAATTACATTGCTGGGTATTTATCTTAAAATGTAAAGTTACTTACTCGTAGTCTTGTAACTTGTGTCTGTGGATCAATTAACCTAAAAATTTGTTTTTAAAAAACAAACCAGAAAGTAAATTTTACTAAAGTGAAAACAGATCATTCTGTAAATAAACATCAGTAGAAGTCAGGAAGCAAACTTACTTTAAACAGTCACAAGTGACTAATAAATGTGATTCTGTCATCCTGAAAATGTTATGGATGGCACGAGCTGCTAGTATTTGACGCATTGTTTCATAAACAACATCTGGACTTTCATCAGACTTCACCTCCATAGAGCCAAGAAATCTTACAATGAATAACTGATGAAGAATTGAATCTAAGACAAAGAAAAGCATTGAAAAAAAGTGAAGCCCATTTTGGGTTTTCCATTCAAAACCAAAGAGGGCCTGCAGTCAGGAAAACTCCAGGCTTCTAGTAACTTGGAAAGAGATTGCTCAGACTTATGAATTAGAGGTACCATTACTAAACAGCGAGTCCCACATCTTTTCATTTGGTTTAATAAATACAAAAGATGCAATGAATTATGTTTTTAAAGACTTTCAGACAGTAGCCTGATTTAACTCAACTTGTCTAATACACTGCCAATGTAACTAAGCATTCTAAAATTGGTGTTCAATTAGAAGAGAGAAGCTACAGTTTAAAACAGAAAAATAATTTTCAAATTCTTTTTTTTTTTCTTTTGCATTGAAATAAAATTTTTTGCTTTACCTTCTGTTTCAGACTTTGAGCCTCCAGATTCACCAAAAGGATTTGTGCGTCTATTAAAAAATGAAAACATTAAACCAGGAGTCAGATTACAAGAACCACTAATGAATAATGTAGTAGTCTCATGCTGCATCAAATAAGAACATGTAATGATTTCATAGACTTGTAATCTGGAGGAATAATGTATGATACGTCATAATGACAGGCAATTTAATCAGGAGTTAGACATAAATTGCTATATTTGTGCAAAAAATAGCAGATATTATCATCCTATTGCTGCCATAGACGGTTTTGCTCATATGGTATTTTTTTAATATCTGAATTAAGCCCAAGCCAAGACCTTGTTAATATTTGAAAATGTATAGTTTTAGGGGATGAAATTTCACAGAACAGCTTCAAGAAGTACAGCCAAAAGCTAGTCCTTTCAGTACTCCACAAGAGCACCATACTTCTCATCACTGTCTCAAGTTGTTGAATTACTTACTGAAAAGAAGTCACTGGTTTTGTTTCAAATGCAGCTTTCTGAAAACATCACTAGGGTTTTACTCCTAGAGGGTCAAGAGAAATGTGGCTATTTCTGGCTCTCAAAGACAGAATTGCTATCAGGTACAGTGAAAAGTGAAAATACTCTAGGCTTCCAAGTCTACATTTTTCAAAAGCAGTAAAACAATGCTGAAAGTGTATGGGGAATGGGGAAATTTTATTTAAAACTTCTAAAGAGGAATAACCCCTTTCATTTGGCTAATGGGTAGCTGAAAAACTATTATCAACATTTCAATAAACTTCAAATTAGGTTTTATAGGGGAGTAATGAAGGTGTCATCACTCAATAGTTAGTGTTCTTAAAGCAAATTTCAGAACCAAGAGAAAAAAGACATATCAATCTCTCTTGTTCAATTACATGTCATACTGTCAGTTTTATTTTATCAGTGAAATCTTTCAACTAAGAGATGTCTAGCTTAAAGTAACAAAATTGGCCTAGATTGAACTCTGAAGTCAAGATGGCATTTCTACAATGTTTATATAACACCAACTCAATCAAGAATCATCTCATTAAATGTTGACCTGTGTAAATACACAGATTAGACTGGAACAGTAGATCTCACAGGATCTCTCAAAAGGCAAAAAATAAAATTTAAATATATGTCATCAGTATCAGAAACTAAGTCTTTTTTTTTTTTTAAATAATTAATACTTCTAAAGTAGCACGTTGCCTATCTGTACAAACACTGCACTTCTTTATTGACAGTGATGGTTAACTGAAAATACTGAGCACAACTCTGTATTATTTCTGCTATGAAAATATGATTGTTTAGAATGGGATTATAACTGATGACATGAATTTAGCTGAAGCATTATCCTTTCTCCTTCCTGGAATACAGTTCAAGGCTATTTTACATCAGTGTGTTCTTAAGGAGCTAGTTAGCCAACTGATTATCCTGCTGTACCAAACAACAACAACAAAACTGTCAAAAAAAAAAAAAAAAGTTAAAAAAAAATANAGCTGTTAAAGCAAGAAAAGCTGCTGCTAAATAGAAAATTACACCTTGAATCTAATGCATGTCATTTAAGCCTTTTTTTTTTTTTTTTTACAACTCCATTTAACAATTAAAAGAATTTGAATTGCTTTGCTGGCCACTGCAAATTTTGTGACATGAGTCAAGGCAAAGGTAATGTGCGTTTTGGAGCTACAGCCTAAACATGGTTTTCTTGTTTCTTTGTTTGTTTTTAAATCAGTAACGTTACCTTTAGGAATTGTTTTTCCTTCTCTCTACATTTCCTACCTGCCCGACTGCCCTGAAGATTTTGCTTGACCAGGCAGATCTTCACTAACTGGAGAAATTATGTCAAATTGTATAGGAGTGTCAGGGGCAACAAGTGAATCCAAGGAAAGTGCTGATAAAGCTGCTGATTCAGATCCCAGCGACCCTGTGCTGCTAGTACGAGCTGCAGGAGGACGAGATTGTCTAAAACAAAACAAAAAATCAAAATGAAGATATCTTAGTTTCAGGCTGATTGATAATAGATTAAACCATATGGGAGACCAATACAACATTCCAAAACTTGGCTATAAAACAAAACTTAAAACCTGAAGAAGATCAGGGTGTAGTAAACAAAAATGGGGTCTATGTTCCTAGTCAAATTTAAGTTAAAGTTACTACTTGCATTAATAATTGCATCAGATTGTACTATATTTCATATATGATTACGTACTGATGTCAAAACAATCTGAGGGCTGCCTCCAGGAGCTGGACGCCTTAAGAAAAAAAATCATGATTTCATACAACAAATCAGACATGATACAACCAACAAAACTGTCTAGTCAGCTGGAAATCTGGATTACTTGTAACAATGGATGCTAGACAATGCTAAAAAGGTGAGTTCAAGGAATTTTCCTCTAGCTTATCAAAGATTTAGTTCTGAACATAGAAAGTTTTGTTGTTCAGTTGTTTTTTTTTTTTCCCCTGGAACTTTATCTAAGATTCTCTTTATAGATGTGCTCTTCAAATGACCTATAGTTTGTTAACTTACACTGTTGGCCGCATACTCTCATGCCTCTGCTGAAAGGAAGGCGATGGAGTAACAGCCTCCAGAGCTGACTGATTTACACGTGCAGCAATTTCCTGCAATAGCAAGATGGGAAAAAATAACTGAAAACATTTTCCTCAAAATAAGCTTTTAAGATTTTAGGGGTTTTTTATATACAATTGACAGAAATTATAAACTCAACCCTTTGTGAGAATCTTACGTTCCTTAATTTTCACTAACATAGTTGTTGGGCCAGTTCCCTTAGTTCAGCAAGTAAAAATCACGATGTAAGTTTGTATCAGTATGAATTTACTATATAAATATAAATGTAAACCATATAAATGACATTAATCTATTTACCCAAATTTTCCACATGAAACAAATAATCAATTTCTAACTCTTCAAAAGGCAAATAACTCTTTCATGAAGTGAAAATATGTCTTCCCTACAAAATTGCTATGCTCATCTAATTCCTTAGGTTGTCAGTTCCCTCTAGCAGAAATTAAATGTATCCATCCGAATAGTTGTCTTATTGATTTGTAACAAAGTAGCACAGAAAATACAAATACAGGATCTTGAAGATGTCAAAACGTTATACCAAATATAAAAGTCACATATTCTTAATGCTTTCTATATAAGCATTTAGATGAAGGAGACAATGGACTGTATGCTTTCATACCATGAAAAGCTTATAATTAGACATGTAGGAAGTACTCAGCTTAATTCTGTGCTATCCAATTAGATCTACTTGATCTCTTTTTAATTTTGTGTGTATCTACATCATAACGTATTACTTATACTATACTTAGTACAGTTACCTCAGGGTTTTCACTTAGATATATCTGTTTAGATATGTTGTTTATGGTGCATATCCACTGAAAAAGAGAGAAAAAAAAGAAAAAATTTAATTTTTCATATGTTTTTTAACAAACTTGATTAAATACCCGAGTTGGCTAGTTTCAGCACTTTTTCCACTTTCTTTATAACTTCAGGGAGCCAAGCCAGTATTCTGCACACCTACTTTGTCATTAAATTCACTACTGTCTGCGTACTGCCCCTTACAGTATCAGATTTTACTTGAAACAACTATTTTAGTCACACTGAAGATCAAAACTAAAACAAGTTTAAATCACAACTCTGAGGAATTAAAAAAATATCAGGATTCTCTGTACTCCATTATTCTATGACTGCAGATGACATTGATTCCTCAAGACATTATAAAGATTCCATCTGCCTTGTGTGGAATTTGCCCATTTCTTGCATCTGTAAGTTAGACTATTTTCTCCCTGTGCTATGGAAAACCATCTGCTCCTGCTCCTTGCTTTTCAACTTTTCTCTGAAGGAGAAAAATATGGTGTTACACTGAACCCCAGCTTGTTGTCAGGGTTGTCACCTGAGCTATCTAAGAGACAGGACAGCAGCTGCAGCCCAGGAAAATCAGAAATTGCAACTGCTAAAGCTGACTATAAATTCCCTTCCTCTGGCGAGGCATCTGAGGGCAAATGAGGTCATTATGGATAGAATGAGTTAAAAGTTCACTACTTACCACCTAGAGAATATAAAATGAGCAATCTAACTATTGTTACAAATAGCTCTGCGCAACAAAAAAGTGACTGGACTCCATGCGAACCTCCTATAAACTTACCTCTTCATAATCTTTTTTACTCTCTGCCTGTAAGATTGAAGACCTGAAAGAGAAGAATGGAAAAGACAATTTTGTCTATTTACAATGTTTGACAAGTACATTCAGACAGGAAACTCCATTTTCATGTTTGTACACTGCACAACAAATTAAAAAAGCTGAAAATTCTGTGTATGTGCTGAGTGGGTGGGGAGGAGGGAAATCTACGTTTTCATTTCAATTGAACAAACTTCTAATTGTGCCCATGTAATACTTAAGCACTCACAAAATGTAATAATACACAATTGTAAACTGATTATGGCAATTTTATTCTGAAATACCACTCAGCTGCATTATAGAGCTGATAAATAAAAACCCCAGACATTACGAAGTTAAAAAGACATCCCAGATTTTGCTTCTAAATACCCCCAAAATTTATCAAGCTATAATCTGACCAAAGGTAGACCATCTTTCTTTTCTTAATTAGTGAGTCGAGTATTACTTACAGGTAACAGTAATGTAAGAATACTTACTTTTTACCATCAAAAGATGTTATCTGAAAACAGTACCGTCTGTCTTCGCAGTCCACAGCCATTACAGAACAATTGTCTATATCCATGACAAGTCCCCCAGCTACATCACCTCTCGCCTGGCTCATCAAATTTCCACCTTGAGTAAAGTAAAACTGTCTCTCCCAACTGGAAGATACCAGCCCTGTCTTACTAAAAGATAAAAAGAAGTTCTTGGTCAATTAGGAGTTCAGCTGAGCTGTATATATTAGAACAAAATCATTTGGAATAAACCATCTGGGCACTTAAGAAAACTTTTTTCCCCATTTAATGTTTTAGGTTAGCTTCACAGCTAAATTAGTCTCTTTCCATCTGTTGTTTTTTTCATGCTAAACCTATTGCTGGGCAAAGAATACATAAGATAGTTGCTTTCTTAGATTATGTGAAACTTAATTTAGAATAAAAAGGTGTAACAACTTCACTTTTGATCATCAGCTTTTACAGTACTGCTTGACATGATATGCATATTCAAATTGCATGTATTATCAATATAGTTGATAAGACCTCTGAACTCTGCACTTATATTGTTAAGATTAAGTTTTGAAAAACTTTCTGTTAAGCATTAGCTTAGTCACATAAGATATGTCAATTTTCCGAGTCTTTTCTACCATTCAAGAGGATTTCCAAAATTTTGCTTACAGCTTGTTGGTTTTGGGGTTTTTTTTTGTCGTCGTCTTTTTTTTTTCCCCAGAATAACAGAAGAAGAACAATCCAAAACCAAAAATCAGTAACACCTGCCGTTTAGCCTCCTGTTATGTTCAGATACTCTCCTCAATGTTTATTGCTGCAATTGTGTTCTACTACAGAAATTCATGCCTCATTCAGTGAGTATATTACTCTGTTTTTTTTTTGTTTTTTTTTTTTTTTTTTTTTAATTNTGTTTATTGCTGCAATTGTGTTCTACTACAGAAATTCATGCCTCATTCAGTGAGTATATTACTCTGTTTTTGTTTTTTTTTTTTTTTTTTAAATCCTTGGAGCTTATTATATAAATTACAGAAAAAAATCTGAGTGTTACAACTTATTTTTAATAACTATAAAAATCAACTGCTTGACTACTAACTGTAGTAACAGCTCCCTCCAGTGGACAAAAGTCTACCTCATGAAACTGAGAGGGCCATTCAAAATGTATTTCCCTGAACAGAGAATGTTTTGCCTTGTATATCTCGAGCTTGTCACATTTTATTAGTAACTTGAATACCAAAGCTTTGATACTTATATAACAATCCTGATAGCTGCAATCTTGTTGTTTTCCAATTACAATCCAGTGAAATTACACCCTCTTAAACTTTTTCTTTTTGATGTGAAAATTCAGGGAAAATTGGAATAAATCAGGATAACTATACTTTGCACCTGAATGACGCTATGTCAGTTTAACAATGAAATCAATACTAATTAAGTGAAGGAGTCCAAAGAAAGAAACAGAATCGCTCCTATGTGACTGACTTACTCAACTAAGTCTGTAAAATCAGCATAGCTAACTTTAAAAAAATATTGCATACTTTTTTAGCTTTTCTTTCCCAAAATTAAATATTCTGGAATCTTTAAGTAACAAGTTGGTCTCACTTTCTTGTATTGAGATAGCCAGCTTTCCGTGTTAGATTTCTGTGAACAGGAAATTTCGTAGTATCAGGATCAGGTAAATACAGTGGATCACTAGCTACTTCCAAGTCCTCTATAGTTTGTTGCATGTTTTCTACTTCACACTCCATTTCCCTGCGAACACTAAAGTAAATAACATGTTATTAACAAAGATAATTTATTAATAAAGTAGAAACAGAAAAAATAACTTTCTTGATAACAATTCAGCAAAAACAACTTACTTCTGTACACTTGTGCCAATATTGGTCAAAAACTCTTCCAATTGCTCAGTAAGATTTTCTGAACCCATTTTAAAAAAACTTATCTTTAAAAAAAACAAAAGGGGGGAGGAAAAGGGAGAATTTAGTAATTAATAAAACTACATTAACAATTAACAGATGAAACCATAGGAGGTTAAAGTTTCTCAGAAATCTGTTTTCATCCCTCATTCCCACCAAAGCCTCTCAATAAAAGGAGCAGAACACGTTTTTGTCTGCAAGTGAAGGTTGATGCTGACATTGCAGTGCGATTTCATTGTGTCAAGAGGATGTGCACAGAGCCACCTGGAGGAAATACAGAAACATGCAGAAACTGCCCTAGAAAAGAAACAGGTTTGATCTTTTAGTGATCCCAAGGTCTCTCTATAGTTTTTTTCCAAGCCCACCAGTTTGCTAACTGTTGTGTTGTGGGTGGGGTTATTTGGGGGGCACAGGAGAGGGGAAACCTGTGAGGACTTGTCTGGGGCCCTTCCTCTAATTGTGGACCCCGCCAAGGGGAACTGACAATATGTATCTTAAAAATAGTGTACTTTGTATTGGTCCAGAAAAACTGCCACATCTCAATCGAGTTTAGCCATATGAAATCTCAGAATAGGAAGGCACAGGGCATGGCCCTGCCCTTTCCATTCTTAGATTCAGCAAAACCCTGCACCTGAACAACAGGTTGCACTATCTACTTTGTTACAGAAAACATTTAGAGCTTTGTTCTTAAATACAAGCTGCAAAGTTTCAAAAAGAAGTTCTTCTTGGACTTGGACAACTTTCAGACAGTATGCAGAAATTTATTTCTACTTGGGACACTGGCAGTGCCAGATGCTGGAAAGTTTGACTTTTTTAAAAAAAAAAAAAAAACCACAACCAAAACAAACATACTGACAACATACTTCTGAAAATACAAATTAAATATCTCCAAATAAATTTTTCATCATTTTCTATTGCACCCATCCTCAAATAAACCAATCATGAACTCAATTATATTAAACAAAAACAAGCCAGAATGATTTTTAGCATTCCAGTTCTTCCACACCCTCGACTGAAAACAGTAGTGATGTGACTTTGATGATTAGCTCATCTCAGAATAGCTGCCACAGGAACGAGTTTTACTGTCTCCACAGTTCCTTCTAAGAAGGTATGCTTCCACGTGGACTTGCATGCGTGAACATTTTAATCACCTACCCTCATCAGTGATCCAGTGGAAAGAAGTACCCAACAGTGAAAATTTAGGTAGTGCATTAAATTTAGGCATCTGGGGTTTGGGGTAGAATCAGACCTTTATATTTGTCATCTAGACTTTCCTAAAAGATTCTCCAATAGGAGTGAAGATATGTCAGGATGAGATTCATATACTGAATGGGAAATGACTAGTGCTAGCTAATGACAGTGGTCATGGCAGCAGCTATGAAGCTACAGGGATGAGGGTGGGGTATGTCTTTTTCTCCATTTGCTTCCTTGGATTGCAAAAAGAGGTCTTGCAATGGATCAGCACATCAACTTTCATGAAGCACTTTGACATCTTCTTTCAGACCTACAGCTTTCAGAATCTGAAGTTACCTGAGCTTGCATGTATCCTAGCAAGGGTTCTAGCATAGCAATTTTCTTCTTGTACTGAAGAGTATTTAATGCACAGAAATAATGCATCATAGTCTGATGCTGTTTTTTCCTGGAAGTGTATACATCTTCTGTAACTTCAGCCTTGATCTAAAGAGACACAGACAGGGAGAGGGGGAAAAAGGAATGTTTGAGACTTGCTGTTCATCATATGCCTTCTGGACAGCTTCATAGCCAGTGTGGAAAAAACACCACAGTAATGTTCTACCCTCTATCATCAGCAATTGCCTATTTTACCCTACCATTTCTGCTTCTCTAACTTATACATGAGAGAGACATGAAAAATAAATACAGTGTTCTTTTCTCCCCAGAAAATGTGGTTATTTCTTTACAAAAATAATTTGAATATAGTATTATAACCTTCATCTTAGAGCATTTTCAGTGTTACGAGACAGGCATGTATTGAGGAAACCTGCTTTTCTGTTCTGAAGCAAACTGTCTAGACTACTAAAACATAAACTATCAACCTTCATGTGGAATCTGGCATACATTATCTTCCATCATAAATATAGATGTTAGATGAAAATTTTTTATCTCCTCTAAAAATCTGTATATTAAGTATTTTGTTTTACAAACCTTTTCATTTTCCCTTCTTTTTGACAACCGACTGTATCTCGTAATGGCAGCATCATGGTCTAAGCAATCAAGAGAGAATATATGATCATTTTGATAATTAATGACTTATGAAACAGAGCAGAAAAACTTTTCTATCACTGTGTTGCACAGCCAGCTGAATGCAAAGTTCTGTCATATTAAAACCTTTAAGAACTGTTCTTGCCTGTTTATAATTACTTCACTGCCACACTTCACTTGCGCTGAAGAAAAATTCTAACCAGATGCAAACATGGCCAAATTGTTATAAATTTCCCTAAACATCTAATAGTATTCAAAGAGAGAAACCTTCTATAAGTAAAGACAACTTTCCATTACGAAAACCTGTATCTAATCTTTCTTGCTTCTAAAGCAATTTACATTAAGAGAAGCAGAATCCTTACTTAAAGAATACGTTCTCTACGAGGATATAGTAGGGCTAGCTAAAAAAGTAACTTCTGACAATAAGGAAGAGAACGATCAAACTAATTTTAGGGAGGTAAAGTTTATTTATTAATCTTGTCCTGACTTGAAGAAGTGAGCTAGCATCTTACTATTTTTACTAATTTTGGTAGCATAACCCTAAATTATTTAAGAATTATATATACATTTACATTATTGTAAAAAAGACTAATATTGTCAATTTGCTTTAACACTTCAGTACACAAAGCAGGGATTTACAGCGAACCAAGGAAAGCTGGGTGCCTAAGAAATCACTGAAAAAAATTACATCTTAAGTAGTCAGTAAGCCATGCAAATATCTTTACTAGTTTTCCAAGTAACTAATCTACAATAATACCGCTGTCTTCTAATATGTATAACATTAAGTATTTTACACTTACCATTGCTTGCAATTTGAAAAACTTCTTTAAGAGTTAATATCTCTACAAAACAACACATCACAATTTAAATAAGTTGTTATTAACGTAACATATATTATAGTTCTGGTCTGAGTTGAGGAAGTGGAAGCACAGGAAATGGGGAAGTATCACTGGATCAAAGGAAAGCCCGAAACACATTGTGATTCTTCCTACCTAAAATTAGTCATGTTCTAGATGGTTATATAGTCTCACTGTGTCAGGAAACAGAAAACAGTACAATACTTGGCACTTGTTCTGATCTTGATTGTGGTTTTGTGTCTTACCACAACATAAACAAGCAGAGAGCTATGTTAAAATTTATAGTAAAAAGACAAAAAAACATAGAAGAGCTTTACAGAAAGTGCCTATGAAGTCCATAAAGAAGTACGGTATCATTAAATACTACATCAGTTGGTGGTTAAAAACTTTCAGTGGGATAATTTAATTTGCGATTATTGCCTCAGGGATGCTTCTGTAAATATTAAGAGGAGATTTTTTTCCAGGTCCTGAGGAGTAATACCAGCCTTCAGATACTCATATTCCCTTGCTCAAAAATCATTATCTATTTAATCCATAATTTTGCAACAAACTATTGCCAAAGAAGTATTTTCTAAGATTCATAAACAGCTAGAAGACTTATGAAAGAGCTGTAATTTTTATTTTGACTTAAAACATTGATATGTTAGCTATACCCACTCTACGATGTTCACCTTAGGGATTTAAGTTATTTTGGGTTTAACTTTTATCATTTATATTTGAAGCCCATTTGCTACACCAGTCTATTCACTTCAGCCTCTTGAGTAAAATCTATCATAATTAGACACATTACATATTATTTAGGCCAGGTAGAGTAAGATACAACTATTACAAAAATAAGAAGTTGGAAGCATCTTATGCGTGCATGTAAGAAGCTACCTATATTACCAGCAGGGTTGAAGAACCACCTTACTAAATCTTAGTAATATAATAAGTACTACAACATTGGCACTTTGCCTTTTGAGTTTAGTCCAGCCATTATATTAATGTCATGGTATTACGATATATACAAGTATTTCCTGAACATGCAAATTATCTGAAAATTATTCTTTCCTAATGTTTATCGTAACTGCAAAATTTTCATCTTGAATAGAAGTGCTGCCATAATATAAGTAATACTTGTGTTGAAACAGTAATAGTGGTAAGTTCTTCAGCTGTAATACTCCTATGAATAGAAATTACTTACTTTTTAAAAAAAAATTGGGAGATGCTCTTTTGAGAGCTGAAAAATAAGTGGCTTATTCTATTTAGTGAAACGAGCTATGGAGATTAAATGCTACGTTTTTGCTATTGCTGCTATTGATAAAAACAGTATTTGTTCAAGCACTCTACCTTTTAGATCCCTTTCTTTAAACTGGGTAATAGGAAACATCATTGCATCTGCAAGTTGAGTTGAAAGTACTGCATGGCAAGAGCTGAGCTGTAAAAGACAAGAGAAAGAAGGTAATTTTAGGAAAACAGTGCTGAGACTAAATCAAATCAAGATAGGGTGACATCATTTTCACTCAAAGATGACATGTACAACTCAAACATAATTTTGCACATTAATTTTTTTTGCAGCTATTCTTTTCTAGGTTCCTGATCTCATCACTACCTTTTTATAGAGAACCTTTGGAGTTTAGTATTTGTTCCTACTTTTCCAACTTTATTCCAAGTTACTGCATCACGTCAGAAGATGGCCTCATACATTCTGATGACTAGTCAATTTATTTCTCCAGTTTCCCTCCAGCTACATCACAGCCCATCTTTCACAGGTTACAGGGGTAGAACAAATGTGTTCTTCCTTCCAAAATGCTGTTTAAGTAGTGTTAAAAGTGAGGAGAGGGATCACAGAAAAAAATCCTGATTCAGATCTTAATGGTGCTAAGTGGTCTTTTGGAAGAGTCAGTCTCTGTCTCTAATGCAGGCAGCAGGAGATTCCTTTGTCAGTCAGGTACCTGAAATCAGGCAATACAAATACCCTCATGAAAAACAGTTTCTAACTGCCATTATGTAATGTTTTTTGGCTGTATCTACTTTAAGTTAAACTACATTCTTTCTCAACAACATATCTTCATTTTGCTGAACTGATTCTTTATCTTCAGGTTATATAACTTTAAATACATGCTGCAATATACAATTAACTGTTACCTTACTGACAAATTAAAACCATTTCTGTACCTCCTATCTTAAAAAAGGCTGGAATAATTAAGCAAGTTAAAGTCTACACATGACAACATTAGCAAAATAAGTGAAACAAATACAACTACTTACCTCATCTATCACTTTTGCAAATTGCTGTAGAGTGGAAGTCATAACTTCATCATCTCCCCCTAATGGAAAACGCTAACAGAAAATAAAAGGAGACATGTCGTTTCTAGTGTTTTCTGCCATTCACAAAACTATATTAATCATCTCTATGAATGTATTGGGTATTTCATGGTTTTAAAATATTATACACTTAAGATATACTTCTTTATTGTCTCGTGAAGAAGGAATATTTTTTGGGGAAAAAAGTAATGAACAATTCTTCAATTCTCATTTAAAAAAAAAATCTCTTTTTAAAAATAGATTAATCTAATTAACAGATTTTATAAATTAATTAAGATTTTATTTTAAAAAAAAATCAGGAAAGATTCATACTTGACATCTGTGAAGACTTTTATCCAGCTTTGCAAATTACTTTAAAGTCACTAAAAATTATGCAATATTTGGTGTTCATCTTAAACTTCCAGCTCTTAAATTATGTGATTATGTGAAATTTTTAAATTATCCAAGAGAGTTTACTTTACAGCCAAAAGAGTTTACATTACAGTGCCTTGATGGAGGCAAAGGTATGACCAAAATGGTCACAACTGAAAAAAGACATAAAACATCATTTATGTATTTTTAAGCTGATCTCCTGACCAGGAAAAAAGCAATCCAAAGGAGACAAATCAGAACAACACGTTAAAAGGTCCAATGCTAATTTAATTCTTCTTTTAATCCACAGCAGCTCTACATAATACACTTGGAAATATAAAAACCCCAACTTCTTTATTAAAAATTTTGAGCACTTCCTTCCAGCTTGTTAGGTTACTCCCTCCTTCTTCTCAAAGATGCTAACAAACTGTAATTGAAATAAGGATATTTGGTGTATATTTTGATATCTGTTATTGCTAATGAATAAGAATACCATGCCATAATTGGTTCTTCTAATCTGAAGCTAGTTCTTTTCATTTTGACTTTGCAAATACTATATTTTTTTCTAGAAAACAGCAGAAACCATGCAATTTGTTAAATAGCTATACCATTCAAGACAATTTGGTACAAAAAAAAAGAAAGGCAGAAATAATTTAATTCCTGCTACAATTCAGAGTGTGCAGACACCTTAAGCAGCATTTCCAGTCTGTCACTAGGAATATAAGACTTTTTTTCATTAAAAAAAAAAAAGACACTACATCTCTATCTTACTAATATTCATCATGGTAAGAGGAACTTCATTCTGATTTAGTTGGAAGAACTAATATGAAGACAGTAGATACTTTTGGCAAAGGTTCGAGCCACCAAATACAGCAGTTGATTTTATCTGGACCAAACCTAAATACATTCTACATTGTGCTCTGGGAGATAAGACTACAATAATACATAGTCCTGACCACACAAAGACAACAATGACTTACACAGTACCTGTTTCTCATATTCCTTCAGAAGCTTTGAAGTCAGATGAGTTGCTGCACTTAATTCATTCTGATTTAAAAAAAAAAAAAAAAAAACAAAAAACCCANCAAATTACTTTAAAGTCACTAAAAATTATGCAATATTTGGTGTTCATCTTAAACTTCCAGCTCTTAAATTATGTGATTATGTGAAATTTTTAAATTATCCAAGAGAGTTTACTTTACAGCCAAAAGAGTTTACATTACAGTGCCTTGATGGAGGCAAAGGTATGACCAAAATGGTCACAACTGAAAAAAGACATAAAACATCATTTATGTATTTTTAAGCTGATCTCCTGACCAGGAAAAAAGCAATCCAAAGGAGACAAATCAGAACAACACGTTAAAAGGTCCAATGCTAATTTAATTCTTCTTTTAATCCACAGCAGCTCTACATAATACACTTGGAAATATAAAAACCCCAACTTCTTTATTAAAAATTTTGAGCACTTCCTTCCAGCTTGTTAGGTTACTCCCTCCTTCTTCTCAAAGATGCTAACAAACTGTAATTGAAATAAGGATATTTGGTGTATATTTTGATATCTGTTATTGCTAATGAATAAGAATACCATGCCATAATTGGTTCTTCTAATCTGAAGCTAGTTCTTTTCATTTTGACTTTGCAAATACTATATTTTTTTCTAGAAAACAGCAGAAACCATGCAATTTGTTAAATAGCTATACCATTCAAGACAATTTGGTACAAAAAAAAAGAAAGGCAGAAATAATTTAATTCCTGCTACAATTCAGAGTGTGCAGACACCTTAAGCAGCATTTCCAGTCTGTCACTAGGAATATAAGACTTTTTTTCATTAAAAAAAAAAAAGACAAAAAACCCAAGCTTGTTACTTTTTGATTTAAATTAATTTAAAAAAATAATATATCACATATTTGAAGAGGAAACTATTACAGACGTGGAACTTAAAATCTGACTACAGATCTTCAGAAAACCTAAGCATCCTGCCGTTCCATTACTGACAGTTACAGGTAATCAATGTTTACAAATACCAAGTTCACAACTTGTACTATGTGCACCAATTTCTGTATTTTTCAGGTTATGCAGTGCATATTTGCATTTAGTTATTTCAAATTAGCTCCCTTACTTACTGAGTATTAGGAATTTGTTATCTGTAAAGGACAGAAAAGATTACAATGAACCTCAGTACTACCTGGTTACAAACTGCTTTGTACTTGTACATAGACAGGACCCAATTCATGGTATGGAACAACTTCATCTTTCATGATGCAGTTGACAGAGAAAGTACAGAAATTAAAAGCTAAACAGAAAGCCAGTAAAATAAAACTACATAGCAGCAAACCTACAATAAACACACTAGTCATTAAAGTAAAAACAACAGTAAAATAAAAATATGAAAAGCAAGAGTGACAAATAGTAAAAAAGTCAAACAGTTCAAGCATATACAAATTAAAAATACAGCCATAAACTCAATTGTTCATAAAAACACACAAAATATTCTGCCTTTAGCATAACAATGCAGTTAGTTATAGATGATGAGTGAAACATGGATATATTGTGGATAAAAAATAATCTCCCACTTGGTACGTACTATTATACACACTAAGATCATGATGGTAAACATTTTAGAAACACTTAGGAAATGCAATAAAACTACTAGAAGACCAGAAAATCTTTTCATTTGTCATAAGAAATTATGTTGCAAAAGAAGTCATAAGAATTTAGTCTTTACCAGTCCCTAACATAAAGAAAACCAATCATTTTACCTCTTATTTATTCTACTTCCACATTTAAAAAATGTGGAAGTTTAAAAAAAATATTGCTTATAGTAATTTCAGAAAAAGCAAGAGACATGAAATGTGGTTCCAAGAGCTTTATAATGCATTCAGGAATTGCATTAACACTACCTGTGCATCATATATTCTGTGCATGGCTTGAAATAACTGATTGATGTAATTGGAAATGGCAGCAGCATCTTCTTCAAATACTCCCAGCAAAGATCGGGTCTGTAAAAACAAAACAGCCAAAACACTAATATATCAAGTTAGCAAAGTAGTATTGAAATGTAACAGAATTTCAAACTTAAATAGCATTGTTTCAGGTTTCATTACTGACAAGTTTATAAACCCTCCAACACTGTTTACAGCAATGATACATGTTGCATGCCAGAGAATCTTAAAGATCTCACAGCTCAACCTCACTCCTTACTGTCAGCCTCTCTCCACGTTAATACAAGTACATTTTCAGAAAGGAAAGGACCAAATGAGATGAGTAAGTGTATAAAAAAGTTGGAACTGTGGGCAACTACTGGACCCACTATGGTACATCCCTAAGGAAAGGGTAAAGATGACTTGTATTAAATAGTATGCCAGGTATAAACATTTCTTCTGCAATGAGATCAAAACAAAAGCTGTGGCTTTCTGATACTACCCATCCTGCATGAAGACAGTTGCTCGCTGTGCTTGGACCTATAATTCACCTGTGCATAACAGTCAATTCTGTGATCAAAAGACTGAGGAACTAAAAGCCAAACCAACACCAACCAGTACAACCTACACCTTGTTCTGAAGATACGTGTTTCTCCCCCTCACCACTCCACGGTGAAAGGGAGTGAAAAGATCTGTCCTTTTGTCCTTACCCCAGCTTGTCAGTCAATCTGTTCCTTAGCTGCTGTCACCCACAAGCTTGCTGACTATGCATCCTACTGCACTGTCCGCATCACGGATGAAGGTGCTTAACAGTATCCACCTCAATATCACCCTCTTTATCACTGTCCACCTATTAGACTTCAAAGCACTGATCAGTACTCTTTAAGCCCAACTATCCAGCCAGTTTTTCCACCCAGGTTGCAGTCCGTACCTCTCCATTTTGGCCAGAAGGATGTTACTGGAGACCATGTCAGAATCCTTGCTTAAGTCAAGGTAAACGACATCCACTGCTCTTCCCTGTGATGAAATGACTGCCTGGATGAGAAGGCAATCAGGTTTCTCAGGTATAATTTGCCCTTAAGCTTAAATGGGACACTGACTCAGTGTTCTTGCATCCTTTTTGCACTTGGAAGCAATGTTACTCCTCACCACAAGGATATTGAATAGCTTGCTTCCACCAAGACAAAAACCCGAAAGGGAGAAGAGCAGAGAATGTACTGTAACTCTGCATAGGCTACGTTTGCTTTTCCTAATCTAAAATACTGTTTGGGATGCTTGGATGTGAAAACAGGAGTATTGCGTGCAGGACACACACAGTAAGCCCTTTAACTCGAGTAACATTTTAGCAAGAGGGATGTGCTTTGTTTTTAGGTTTACACTAAAATTAATGTCCAGACAGAAAATTGAAAGAATCATAAGTACATAACTGGGATTTCCCCTCCCCCAAAATTATGATTGTTAAACACCTGAAATTGGAAATTTTCTTTCTTAGTCTTCCCTAGGCTAAATAACTGTAGTTTCCTCAAAGAGGAAGGGAATAAACCTATGGGACCTGGGAAAAGAATGAAAAACTGACACAACAGATGTGGACATCAGGAAAACCTCTCTGAAGAGATTAGCGAAAAGCACTGGATTGCATTGCATATGAATTGTGGAGGGTTTATTATTAAAAGTTCTTCNAAATCAAACAGCATCATCAACACAATAAATCACCTTAATGGTGGTTCTAGTCTATAAAACAAGTGGAAAAGGGGAGTGGAGGAGGAAAGAGGTGGAGGAGAACTCAAATGTTTGTCAGGTGTGGCAACATGTTGTGTCATCCTAATAGCTGTGACTCTGCCGTTAAAGGAGACATATACGAAAGAATGCCAAAGAAAAAATTACATAGTACCGTAAACACTGANGGGAGAAGAGCAGAGAATGTACTGTAACTCTGCATAGGCTACGTTTGCTTTTCCTAATCTAAAATACTGTTTGGGATGCTTGGATGTGAAAACAGGAGTATTGCGTGCAGGACACACACAGTAAGCCCTTTAACTCGAGTAACATTTTAGCAAGAGGGATGTGCTTTGTTTTTAGGTTTACACTAAAATTAATGTCCAGACAGAAAATTGAAAGAATCATAAGTCCATAACTGGGATTTCCCCTCCCCCAAAATTATGATTGTTAAACACCTGAAATTGGAAATTTTCTTTCTTAGTCTTCCCTAGGCTAAATAACTGTAGTTTCCTCAAAGAGGAAGGGAATAAACCTATGGGACCTGGGAAAAGAATGAAAAACTGACACAACAGATGTGGACATCAGGAAAACCTCTCTGAAGAGATTAGCGAAAAGCACTGGATTGCATTGCATATGAATTGTGGAGGGTTTATTATTAAAAGTTCTTCCTATGTCAAAGACTTGTCTTGAAATGATGTAGACTTTAGTCCATCTCCCCTTGAAGCATGGAGGTCTTTTCAGCTACTTTTCTGATTTTCTGCTTTTAATGATAATCAAGGATTACCTATTAAACCTGCATAAAGTATGTTATTTGACCATTCTTTTGACATGCAATTATTTTATTTAACTTGAATTAGATGGGTGGTTGTCTCACAAATGTGATCATATCACTTTTTTATTCAAGTATCTTGTNAATTATATACTCATGACCTTTAAACCTGAACATAAATAAACCCAAACTTGTAATTTTATAGGAATATCATGTAAGGTTTCTGGATTATGCTTACTCTTTAAAACCAAACACCGTAGAATTTGCTTAGCAAAAAATTAGAGGAATTGTTTACCCATCTTTCTAGTAAAACTTTGCATCATTTTGCATGTTCTTTAAGATGCATTCATCCCATACATATGTGCAGCTACACTAGAAACTACCAGCAATAAGCTGCACAAAGAAACCACCTAGTTAGAAGTCAGTGAATTGTTAAGCATTCTATGTCATCATACGTATGGTAGTGTGACTGACTTGAGATAGAGCCTGTACTATCAGTCTCTTGGCTTTTTTATTGTGCAATGTTTCGGGAATACAAATAAGTCTGAGCAGAAACTCTCTCTAAATATATATACATGAACACTGAGTGTGTGTGTAATATATGTCCTAAGTTAATAATTAAATCGCACTGCTTTGCACAGTAAAGGACAATGTAAGCTTGGCATTTGGTTTATGTCTAAAACCACAGTGATTAGACTTTTATTCCATGACAAGAGGAAATTAATGGGTTTTGCCACTTTAGAAAAGCCTTTCCTTCTCTCAGATGCAGAGTATGTTTGATACAGTGTTTATATACCAAAAGTGAGCATCTGAAACGTGTCTGAAGGTGCAAAACTCCAGTCCATACTTCAGCACTAAACAACAATCTAGGTTGATGATCTTTTTCAATATTACAGCATGAACACATCAATCAGAAAGTCACGTCAACTCCCAATGAAAGCAAGGTTACTTCTTTCTTCAAGCAACATTTGTTGCCATTTTCACTGCACCAATTTCAAAATAACAGAAATGAACTAATGTAATAGAAGACTATAGAGTCCTTGTTATGTTCTTCTAAGAGGTGGCTAGCCAGAATTCATCTGAAATATGATGTTGACTGAAAGATGTAAAATGTTGTACCTAAAACAGAAGAAGATATCAGCAAATCTAATAGTTTAAGCACATCCACCTCATTGGGCTGAGTTAGGCTTTGCTAGCCTGTATCACAAATAACCTCAAATGAAAAATTCTAGAATTTATAATTATGTTCCAATATGTAACTTTTTGGCATGTGCATTTGCATGATGTTGCAGTCTTAAGTGCTTGGAAAAAAATACCCTACATCCCACATTTTAAGGATCCTAAGGTTATCTTACATTTGACATTTCCTATAAATATGAATAGTTCTGACTTCCATATAGTAAGAACAGACCTTCAGAAGATAATTTTGTTAAATTACTATTATAACACTTTCAAAAGTTCTTCCTCTTCATGACAGTACATCAGTTTCAGTCTCCAGGCCACAGACCATACTACCGGCTAGATCTCATCTAACATCTAGTATTTGAGCTATATGGGGCACTGTCCTTTGGAAAGTAAGGACACACTTTCTACATGGCCTCCTTCTGTTGCCTCTTCTAGCTTCCCCCTCCACTTGATATAGATTTGTTAAAATGGTGGTCATTTTAGGGGTTAAAATTCCCTATTAAGCAAGCAAAAGTTTCTCATCTTATGGTTGTGGAATCAAAACTACCAATGCATATGCTATTACAATACAGGAAGTCTTGCTCATCTACATAAACAGTGCAGCAAAACAAGGATCTTAATTCAAAAGGCTACAGTAAAAGAAAATACATTGTAAAGTGGTTTTTTCTCATCTAGGAAGAACAGTACAAAGTACTGGCTGTTGTTGATGCTAGCAAGAGAAACCAATGTGACTGAATACAGCACTTCCTGCTTAATAGTAGTATGAAAGAAATGCCAATGCAATATATGGCATCACTGACAAAGGTCAAGCAGCAGAAATGGAAGTGAAGATATCAGAGCAATTAAAGGCCTCTCAGCACCATGCGTTTCCCACTTACAGCATTAACAGCCACCACGATAACCTCATCCAATAACTACTTTTCATACGTACCTATTAAACCTTAAAGCCTTTTAACTTCAAGACAAAGATAAGAAAAATCGTCTTGAGAAGTGGAGACGGGCTTTGTCAACACGAGGTCTCCAAAATAAATCATGAATGTAGATGCGGGGGTGGGGAAGCAAGGGACTCAATGCAAACTACTACCCTGACGCCCGATGCCGAAGCAGAGTATCTCGGCAAAATCGTTACAGAGCTCGCTGCTTTACCAGCACCTCATCAGCCCGCAGGACACCTGAGAGGACGCGGCGACGCAGACGGGACGAAAGGGCCTCGGAGACTGGGGGGACACCTCGCAGGGGGCACTGCCCAAGCTGACAGCCCGAGAGCCGCCACTCCTGGCCCCGAGCCCCTGCCACGCCACGGGGGCGAGGAGGATAAGAAGGCACCTGGCCATACACTCAGCGTCCTTGCCCCGCTGCCGGGGAGGCTTCCCCTCCCTCCCGGCCGCCGCCGAGGTTCTCCAACGCCTCCCCGAGGGGATACGGGGGAGGGGGGAAGCAGCGCTAGGCCCGGCGCCCACGGATTGTGCCCGATCTGGCCTCCACGCACCGAGCTGCGTCTTGCCTCTCTTACCTGGGGGCTGTCTTCCAGCGTCTCCTCGATGGGGAGCTTGTCGATGCCGGGCATGGCGGCCGCCGGGGCTGACTCTGCGCCGCTGCAGCTCCCGCACCCCGCAGCGCGCCCAGCTGACTGGAGCCCTCCCCTTCTCCCCAGTCACAACACAGGCGCCCCCGCCCCCACTTCGCGCCGGATGTCCCGCCCTCCATCCCACTCCGTTGCCCACTTGGCCTTTCTATTGGTTGTTCCACCCCGTCTGCGCAGCTTGTTATTGGTGAGCGAATCCATCTGTTTGCCTACACGCGCGCGAGGGGCTGTTGGCGCCCAGGGGTGCGTCGCGCTTCTGCATGGGCGCGCGGCTCTGCCCCCGCCCCTGGCTTCGGCGGTGCCCGGCGGGAGGCGCGCGCTGCCCCTCCGGGCGGAGGGAGCGGGAGAGCGCGTCCCTCCCGGTCAGCTGCGCCGCCCGCCTCCCTGTCAGGAAGGGAGGAGAGGGGCCTTTTGGGGGCCAGATCGGCTCCCGCTTCTCGGGAGAGCATCCCGGCACCCCCCGCCTCGGGCCGCCGCCGGTTCGGGGAGGTGAGTGGGGAGCAGAGGCAGAAAGGGGCGTTTCCACCCGGAGGTGTTTGTCCCGCGGCGCCGCGGACAGATGGCGGTTGTCAAGCGAAGTCGCTGCAAAAAAAAGCAAGCAAACTTTTTGCGTTTGCAGTTCCGTGCTCCGTGATACAAATCAGTATGGCCTCTGAGCCGTGTTTGTCTTTGCTCTGGATGCTACTGTCTTGGAACAACCACGCTGTCTTTCCCAACCACAGTGGGACCAATGCTGTTGTGTCCCTGTTGTGATGGAAGCATCTTTTGCACTCTTGATGTTACCTGGAGCATCTCTTTTGAAAAGACTCCTTTTATCCCTGTCATGTCTTTCTCCACCATCCACCAGGATTTTCATCAAAAAGCTATTTCTATCTCTAGTAGTAAAAACCTAGTAGTTTTTGTTACCAAGTGATAGCTTCAACTGAGGACCTGGTTTTCTTGCTTGTGTCTTAAAAAAACAAAAACATTGCTGACTACAATTTTTCACCTTCAGAAGCAAGACTATAATCAGTTCTAATGGACTCTCTACTTTCTTAGATTGGACAAGCTTGGTGGCCAATTTTAAATGCTTAAAATGACTGTGAGGGCTCACTGGAATTGAACCAGATCCTTGTGCACTGTTTGAAAAAGAGCATATTCTTGAATTGCCCTCTGTGCTTAGTATGTTTTGACCAGAGTTATTGTACTTTAAATTATTCCTACAGGTTAAGCGATTCATATTTTAAGAGTAGGCCTCTCAGGAGGCGTTGAGTATGTATAAATTGCTAATCAAAAATATCCGTCTAAGCTTCCATCCATTTAAAACCAAAATATACTGTGTGTCAAATAAGAGGCTGCATAAAATTCTTACTCTTAAAAAGCAAAACCAAAGTGTACATCATATTTGAATTTGCAAACTGGTTCAACTCTGAAATAACTTCATGATATTTCATTTCTGCATTTTAATAGATGATTGGTAACTTTTTAGATACATTTATTATTAGGGCTTAAAAAAAAAAAAAAGAAAACCCTTGCAGGTTTTCCCTTTTTGGGGCCAGGTGAATTTAGTACAAAACCACATTAGAATGTACACGAAGTCATCCAGCAGAGCAAATGATTAACTATTGTGCAGTCTTGCTATGGAGACCTTTCTTTATGTTGTATCAGATCATATTTTACCTTTGACAGCAGATAAAGGAAAAGGCTGGTATTAAATTACAATTGAAGATTTTTGAGGTGACGGGGTTGTTTGTTTTGGTTTTTTTTTTGTAGGGAGTGGTGAGGAAATTTTGAAGTTACAACTCAGTTCAGTCAGTTCATTTACCAACTCAGCTGATGACTCACCTGACTGAAGCAAGTCACACCACTTCTCTCTTTCCCTGTCATATGAGGGTAATAATATAGAGTTACTTACAAGGTATTTTAAAGACTAAATCTCGTATCTGTAATTATTATGTGACAGAATGCTAGCATTGGTTCATGACCTATGTATATGTGCATAGCTTTCTGGTTTTGAGATCAGTTAATTTGTGACTAAGTTTGACAGCAGTCTTCTGTAGGAAATGCTCTCTGTTTTGTACTATAAGATGCATTTCCTTAGCAGAATTCAGGAAGGTAGTAACTTTAAACAGAGATGGGTTTAGTTACCTTTGTATATTTACAGTGTAAGTGGCAAAGGAAAAAAAACATTTCTTTAGCTGCTATGAATAGAAAACAGCTCTTTGAGAATTAAATGTTTCGTAGAAGAAAAAACAAGACACAAACATATCTGCAATATGTAGAAATGTGCTTTGGTATCTCAGCTGGCATGTAACATACAAATGTGTCTTGTTTCTGTTGATCTTAGCGATTCAGTTTAATGTTTCAGTTTGGTTTGATACCAAGAGGGGGGCCTTTCCAATAATTTTCTAGTATACCAGGGCTTCTTTGAATTAGTAGTCAGCTTTTTTAATAGATCCCGTATGTTGAAGCATTCTGTAAGATATTGCTAGCCTTGTTTTTACCATTTGTGTATGTTTTTTACAAATGTTACAAGGCATCCAAAAGTTTTGAGATACAAATTTGACAGCAACAGATGGCATTCGACAGCAGTAAATTGAAGAATCTCTCTGAATCCTCTAATAAGTGTGTGTTTAGTGTTATACTTTTTTCAGCATTGTAGGCTTTTTGTTAGTGTGTGATTTGGTTTTTTGTTTCATTTTTTTGATTTGGGGTGTTGTCGGGTTTTTTTGTTCTTTCTGCAAAATACTTACCAAGAGGCCTTCAAAATGTGGAGTTTAACACTTGGCACCATGTAAACAGGGAGAAGAGCAGCCAACAGCTCTTTAGAGATTCCAGATGGGTCCCCTAATGGAGAGAACATTTTGCCTTTGCTCGAGGGTGAAAGTAGCTGTCTGGATAAGGTAGGCTTTATTTGCATGTTACCCACTGTTTAACACACTGCTTCTCAGACATTTGGTAGTTCCACCCTTGGATTTACCTTGAATTTATCTGTGTTCACTTAATCTCCCTGGGTCAAAATAGCTTTTACTTCAGCCAAGAAATAGCTAACTGCTTTTAGTCATATTTTGCGAAAATTGGCATTAACAGTTTTGAGGTACTCTTGCCTAAAAAAGCTTTTTGAGTTTTCAAGTTGGCTTTGAATATAATCTTTTTTATTCATGTTCAAAGCATTTGAAAGGGAGCTATATGCAGCAGGGTAGTTGAGGTGGTGAAATACTGGTGCAGTGAGGTAAAGAAACTGTGGGAAAGGTGAGATGAAAGGCAATTTTTTTTTAGCATGATAAGTAATCAAGAAAGATTATATATACCATTTGTACCTTTTTAAAAAGCTGAAAATACTGCACAGGCTATTGTGAAAGGTGACCTGGCAGTGGAGTAGCGATGGGCGAGAACAGCAAAAGGTACTAACAGCATGCATTGGAGTTTCAGGCCAAAGCCACCAAGAACTCTTGGTGTGGTCTCTTCAGCTGGTATAAACAGAGTTCTTAGAGGCTTCACATCTCTAAAGAACAAGAGCTTCATCTAGTAAATGGATGAACTCTGCTTTGCCTGGGCAAAAAACAGTGGTGCAAAATCTGAAAGGGAGATTAGTTTTCTGCCTCATCAAGTATGTGATGCTGTAAGAGGATTGGATTTGCATATTCAAGGAGCAGTGATTTCTCCTATTATTGATTACTTAGGATTTTCAACTTAATGTTTGTTGTGTTGCTCTAATTGCCCCTACAACGGTGTTTAGCTAAAACTCTCTAGGTAATTTCGTATGGGTTGCAAGGGAAGTATTGATCATTTCTACTGGGTCACAAAAATGAAATACAGTTTTTGAGGGAAGGCTTGAGGTCTATTTACACTATCAGTGGGAATTCCTAGAAATTGAGTATCATTCTTTACTACCAGATATTCTCGTATCTAAAACTTTTAGTTTTCTGCCCTGTGGAAAATATATTTTCATCCTCATTTCTTACAGAAGGGTTTGTTCACTGTTCATCTTGATAACAAATAGCTTTCTTCTACAACTGAGCAAGCTTCTCTTCAAAGAAATCTAGCAACATTTGAATGCTAGACCTTCAGCCAGACTTTCCAGTAGATTTATCTTTACGTATATGTTGTTTTAGAATCGTAGAATGGTTTGGGTTGGAAGGGCCCTTTAGGGATCATCTAGTTCCAACCCCCCTGTGGGACATTTTTCACTGGATACAGTTGCTCAAAGCCCCATCTAACCTGACACTGAACACTTCCAGGGATATAATGGAATTTTGGTATAATGCAGACTTCTTATCTTTAGAATAACTTCTCTTTTCTTGTGAAATTTTTATAAACAGTTATGTAGATCTGCATTAGTATTATAAAGGTATCTTAGATATATGGTGTTTCAGTTTTCACTGAATTTCTCAGAAATTAGAAAGCATAGTGTGACCATCTACCTTGTGACCTTCTGTATTGGCACTGCCTGTTCCTGTATGCAGTTGCAGCCATGAAGTCTGTTTAAAAACAAGAGTGTTGATATGTTTCAGTGACGGCATTGCAGTCTCCAGGTCTGATTCAATTCAACACTGAGCAAATGAATGTAATATGATTGTTTTAATAACAGTTTCTTACTCAAATAACATTGCTGAACGAACTTAACTTCAACACCAGGTGGCAGTATTTGGTGAGCTTCTGACCTCTGCCTATAGCGAATAAGTTAACTGTTTTTGGCCTATTTTATGCAAATTCCTTTTGAGAGCTACCAAGATCTCTTTTCCCCTGAAAAGTCATTAAAAACTCTGAAAGAATGAGTGCTTCCAACTGGTAGTTAAAAGCAGACTACCCTGAAGAAGTTTTTTTCCATCTTCCACAATCTCAGAGAGATCAACAATAAGTTATAATTACTTGGTTAACTTAATGGTTAGCTTTGGGAAGATACATACCTCTCATAAATGTCTCTCTTACCACCACATATGCCTGTCTTTATTGATAGTTCTGGATAGCTTCCTGAAGAGAACGCCTATGAAGGTATTTACCACTTGAAGTATGTGATAAACTGAGTCTCATCTGTGTGGCTCAGGTTAATTTCATTCACATTCATCCAAGAGAAATAAGTATTTTCTGAAATGTGTTTTGTATCAGTGCTTGTGTTGATTTTTTTTAAGTTCTTTAAAAAAAAAATTAGTGGCCTGTACGTGGAAACTAGCTGTTTATATCATAATCATTAAGAGGGTTTTTTGTATTATTAATGTAACTATCCATTAGTTTCTGGATTCAAGAGGCTGTCTCTCTGTCAGTGATCATGTTTTTCACCTCTTTGGGATAGAGAAATCAGTAAGCAGCCCCAAGTTTGGTACAGAAGGAGATGTATTATTTTCTTTCTGACTTACCATGTTTTGTGGGAATTTTTTTATTTATTTTTTTTAAAAACGGGTGTTCCATGTAAAGACTGTAGAGGCAGAAAACTGATCTACCAATCACTACTACATAAGAGGCTTTGCATTATCTCTTTAGTAACCTCTGGACCTGGTGTGCAGTCTGAATACTCAAAATAACTGCCTGCAGTCAAGAAAAGGAGTCTGGTTGCTTTGTTAAGGTCATAGGTTGCCTTGTTGGGAACAGCTGTACTGAAACATAAAGGGCTGTAAGGCCCTTGCTTAACACTGCTTCCTGCTGACCTCTAGTTCACCAAGTATTCCACCAAGCAGTGATTTCATTCATAGGTCCTTGTGGCTGTTTTGTATGTCTACACTTCATGGTTACTGAGGCTGTTAAATGATGGTTGGAGCTTAGCTTGCAGGTGGTCATGGCAGTTATATTGATGCCACTTCAAGATCCATTGATATGTGCTGATAAGGAGTCCTTGGTAAGACCACTTCTTGAATTGTCACTCTTATTGATAGTATGGTTTGACAGCAATCTCATTGCACAACACAAAGTCAGTCCAGTAAATCAAGACTCTTCAGCTGAATGTCTTTCTGATATAAAGCCGCATCTGGGTTGATTTTTTCTCTGTAGAATCTCCCTCAGCACAGTATTGTCAATTCTAGACTGTGCCATTTCCTTAGCAATTTTCCTGCTTCTATCTATTCCTAAAGATTAGTCTTGGGTTGTTTACAAATGTACAGAAAATCAAAGTGGAGGTACTGTTTATTTCCTTAATATTAGTTGTTAGCCATGTGAATGTGACTGATTACACAGAATAAAATACTCTGAGAAAATGGTAAAACAAGAAAAAATAGAGGGCCAGACTTTTCGTCTAAAAGCACACAGTCCTATGTGTTCATGTGCTCCAAATTAAAAGTTTTAAGAGGGGTAACTTTTGCATCCTGAAATTAAAATATTGTTTTCATTTTTGCATGTTATAAAATAAAGCTCTGTCCAAAATAAGAAAAGGAGGAATCTCTGTAGAGAGGTTATCCTGAACCAAAAGCTGGTTTTGAACATGTGACATAAGCTGCTGTGTGGCTGACAGATGAGCTTGAATATAAAAATGTTATAGTTGGTACTTTCTTTATAATGAATGAAATCAGAATTCTGTTTTCAAACTTTGAACCTCATTACGAAACCTTTACCTCCTTTCTCCCCATTCCTGATGGTTTTTGGTCATTTTAAATGTTTGCTCTGTAGGATTTAAATAAATTTCTATTGGTTATAAACCTACAAGAAGGGAGGAATATCTAGCAGTAAAAGGAACTTTCAAAATCAGTAAATTTGAGTGTACTGCTTCTGTTACTTTTGGTTTTATGTTGTGAAGAATGATCAGGAAATTTCACATATGGTATGTTTCAAAAAAGCTGCAACAAAGTTATTTTAATAAGAAAAATGAATGCATGAATTATTTAAAATAGTTGGTGCAACTGTTCCTGTTAACTAATCCAGGCACTTGGAAGGCAATTACACTGAGCTTTGACAACATTGCCAACCCACTGCACAGTGCCTTATGCCAAAAGCTATTGTTGTTTTATTGACCACGTTCACCATTACATATGCATATGAAAAAACAGAGGCATTTTCATCGGGATTACCCTAATAGCATTAAGAGATTATTTTTTAAATTTCCTTGGAAGGAAATTCACTTAAATGAGATTACTTATTACTTGACTGGTTTCCTATCATGCTGCTATGTTTAGGTAAGTGGAGTCCATTAGAGTATAAAGTTTTTTAAAAAACTGATTTTATACATTAATGATTTCAAATAAAAGAGAAGTACTATATTTGTGCACAGCTTCTTTTGAGAAAGTAAAGTCGATGTTCTGGTTAGGAGAGATAACACTTTTTGTCCCTCTTGGTGGCCCCCCTAGTGTCACCATTAGTTGCTAATTACTTGCAAACAAATAAACAATTAACTCCTCGTGCCTCTTGGTGGGAGAGTTTTCATTGACATGCTAAAACTTTCTAATAAAAGATTTTAATTAATGACGTTGCAAATCCAACCCCCTTGTCAACATAGCTATAAGGAGGACTTGTGGAGAAATGCAAGTACAGTATCCATGCTATGCTGGCTGAAGGTGAAAGCATGGCAAGTACATCGCTAAGTGCTGCTAATGCATCAACGTCTCAGAATCTTCGGAAAGTGTCTGGTTTTGTAGAAAATAAAACCACACAGTGCTCGTTTTCCATTGAAAGTATTTTGGGACTGGAGCAGAAAAAAGATGGCATTCCAGCTGTGAAGCCTCACAGACCATGGATGGATGCATGCACCGACTTGGGTAAGTGAGCAGTCTGTTTTGTGACCTCTCAAGCTTTTACTTCTCTAAAAATGTACATATTATCATGTTTCTACTGAAAACCAGTAAATTGATGCTTTCGTTTTCTTGCTTTTTCTAGTTTTAGGTGATGACAGTAATCCCCATCTGCAAATCCCGGTTGTTTGCTATGAAAATCCATTATTTCATGCTAACAGTAATCCAGTGCAAGAGGAAAAAGTTTTGAAATGTGAAAAATATTTTTCAATCACTGAAAGGCTATCTTTCAAACGAGAATTGAGCTGGTACAGGGGTAGAAGACCAAGAACTGCATTCACTAGAAACCAGGTAGGGATTTTCTCAGTATTTAATAAATTAATAACAATGTAGTTTAGTAAAATGTTGGCAGAAGTGTATAACAGCTGACCAATTCAGTATGATGTGCCTCTGCAGAGAGAAATGTAATCGGGAACTAGTGTAAATTAACAGTAACGTTGCTAATTTCAGCAGACCTGTGTTTATGCATGGAATCAGAATTGTGCAAACACTGCTTGGAAGTCTCCTGTTGAACAAACTAAAGTGTTTTTTGTATTTATTTTCTTTATTGCTGCTATAAAGGTAGTGATAACTATTCAACAAGTTTGATTTAATCTCCTTAGATTGAAGTCTTGGAAAATGTTTTTAAAATTAACTCCTACCCTGGCATTGACATCAGAGAAGAGCTAGCTCGCAAATTAGATTTAGATGAAGACAGGATCCAGGTAATTAAATTTTTTTAAAACTTTTCTGTAATTCCATCTGTATGTACTCTCTGGTTATATAAATAAGTAGTTTGACAGCAATAGCAATAATTTTAATAATCTCAATTTAAAACAGTGTACATTTATACATGTGGTATGCCTTCAATGATTTGTGAAATGGAAGACATTGAATTCCTTTTGAAATCTTAAACCTTCTTCCATAGCGTTGATGAGGTATTCATCACTATAATTTTTCCACCATATCCACTCTGTTAATCTCTAGTTACCACGTGCAGAACTTGATCATTTGCTTCCACGTTTTAAAATCGTGCTTATTTTATTCTTGTCACCATATTTGAAAAACAAATTTGAAACAAATATTGAAATAATTTGTATGAGTGTCTGAGTATTTTGTGAGGCTATCAGTAGAGCATACATGTGTTAAACTGTTGTTTGAGCCTATGTCTTCATCTGGCCAAACGCAAAATCTACTCAGGGATTTTAATTATTGATTTCCAGGTAATCCAATGTGATAAGAAGCATACCGTAAACATTAGAATTTGGGCCTTACCTTGATGTTTAGTAAGCTTTTGATGCAAGTATTATATTGGGGTTGATGGGAAGCTTGATGCTGCGATTCATTAAGCAGCTGAAGAAATAACACCTTAAGACTTGTCTGTGTGAATTCCAGATGCTCGGGATCTTCAAGGGTCTGATTCAGTGTCGCTGAAGTTAATATTAGTTTTTATATTAATTAACAGTGAAGCTGGTCCTCACTTTCCAGTTAAGATGGGGATATTATTTTCTTCATCTGTGGGGTTAAAATTATTGTAGGTAGCTACATGCCATCATCTGCAGATTTTAAATTTGTGTTGAACTTCCAAACTATTGTCATTACAGAAAATATTGTAAAGTTGTGTAAATATTTTTAAGTTTCAAAGCTTATTCTGCTTACAGTGCTGTACTTCTGACAAGCATGCCCTTTCTTTCAATTTTAGATCTGGTTCCAGAACCGTCGTGCAAAGCTGAAAAGATCACACCGAGAATCTCAGTTTCTAATGGTGAAAAATACTTTCACCTCCAGCCTGCTAGAGTAGAAAGAAAGATGGTTTGCTGTTATGGTACTACAATAGAACATGAAGAATTATTATAATTTTCATAACTTGTATTAAGTAATGAGATATTAATTATGATTTTATCCCCAGATTTGAAAGTTTATAATAATTTTCATTCAAATAAACTGTAAATACTTGAAATATTATTATAATCTACTTTTTGTGGAAAAAGTGAACTTTTCCTACATATTTTAATAAGTTTTTTCTGAAAAAAGTTTAGCTATTTTTGCAGTTTAAAACCCTAGGTTGCACAAGATTTTCAGCTAGTATGAATTACTGCACCTTACCTGAAGATGATTTAATAAAGCTTCATGGTTTAGAAAAAAGTCTGTTTAAAGTCTGAAATACACAATATGCAAAATAGATTTTGCTACCTGAAACAGATTGTACATTATATTGGAGCTTAAATAGCTTATTTATAAAGAGTATGATAGTTTTCATAAAGAACATAATTTTTAGAAAAAAATATCTCAAATGGAAGGTCTAGTATTCAACTGACAGTTCTGTTTGAACAATCATTTGATAAGCTGAAAATTATAATCTCTTTTATATCATATTTTAATTAATTTAGGATATTTGCCTATTTAATACTTCAATTTGGATATCTCCTCTCTTGTCAGTATAAGTGTTCCAGTTATGGAAGTTGCTCTATTATCTTTTAATGACAGAATGCAGCATTTCACAGGATCAAATCAGTTGAGACCAAATATCCAGATCATTGCCATTAATTTCAGGGTGTTGAATTCATTTTTAACAAATAGTACATGAAAGTCAATTATCCTCATATTTGATATTCAGCCTGAAGTCAATATGCATAAGGAGAGCCTTATACAAAAAAAACAACTCTTTATGGCCATGGTGTGGGAAAACATTGTAAGTATGGGTTTACACTGTTCCTTGTTCAGCAGAGCTTTAAGCACTTGCTGGAAGCACTGGTGTCCTTCAATGAGACTTCAGCCTGTGTTTTACTAGAGATCTGTTCTTCATGGGCCCAGCTGTATATAAAAAAAATCCTTTTGTGTTAGGCTGATGGTTCAGCAGAAGCATTGGCTTTAAATGATATTTCAATCTGTAAGTTTGAAAGAACCAGTAAATCCCAAAGAATTTAGACATAAAGCTTTTTTAATTGGGTTTTCTCGCTTGGCTGACTTGAAAAATAAGTTTTATTTTGAACCGAATCTATATTTGCAGTAGTCAAAAAACTGAACCGAATTATTTTGTCTGATTAAAAAAAAAAACAACAAAAAACATAGGGGAAGATTCTGAAAACTAGGGAGAAGAAATTATGTGAGTGCTTACGACATTCAAATTGTTTTTATCTAATTCAGAGTATAGATCTCAGACTAACCCACACTGAAGGGATGCCTAGCCACTGAATTATGATGTTGGTTTCCAGATTTCTTGTGGAAACAGTTTTGCTTTATACGAAGTACTTTGATATTCACCAGAGGAAGAATTTGAGCCAAAGTCTTCAATCTACATACCTTACCTTAGCCACCAGGCTCATTCACAGTCTGTCACTCAGCCACTATGAAGTCAGTTAGGACAATGAGGACACAGAAGTCAGCATATCATTATTAATATAGACGAAATGTAAATAGCAAAAAAAAGGGGGGGGGGGAAATCCATAGATTCTTGTAGTGTTTTAGTACAGCTACTGTGTTGTAGTGCAAATACAGTTAGATTGTTCTTCACTTGCATTTTCTTGTTTAATAACAATAAAATGACAGTTTGTTTTTTTTCTCTGGCATGTTACTTTCAATATAGTATAGTCTCTAGAAGAGGTAGGTGTTAAAATTTTAAAGGCCTGTCTCTTCTGCATCCAGGCATTTTTTATTCCTATATCTCTTCTAGCATGCTCTGTTTTTCCTTCAATTTGTGTTCTTTCTTAGGACATCTCTGTACATTTCAGTTGTTATAATGGATGATTTAATGTAGCTTTGCTGAATGTTTGCAAGGTATTGCAAAATGCAGTTAGTTTAGGATTTTACAAGATAACATCATACCTGTTATATCATGAACAAACCAAGTATTGCTCTTCCTTTCTCGACGCTTGTATTCATACCTGCTGTCCTATAGAATGAAAGGTAAGTTTGAGAAAAAGGGTGATAGAAAAAACTTAATTTTATGTAGTCTCATATTAGGAAAAGCTAAAGGGAAGGATGATCTGACTTCTGTCCTTAGTTGATATTTTGGATGACACGTTGAGATATAAGGGTTTAAATAACAAACATTTCTATATTTTCTGAAAAATACAACTGAAAAGCTGCATTACTTTAGAACCAGACTACAGGTATTTCCCATTTTGTGTCTTTAACGTCATGGGCTCATTGCCTTCATTTTGATAGAACCCCTAAAATTTTGAATTGTTTGACTTTGCTCCTGGAAATCCTATTTTAGTGTGAAAATAACAAACTTTTATCCAATATTGAAATGTTAATTATTCATGCTTTGTTGGATTCTGGAAATAACGTTACTAACTGAACTTCTGTTGTATCCTGCAATCAAAAATACTTAAGAGAACATTAACAAGTAAAGCAATTTAAGTGAAGCCAAATCCATTAGGAATAGTTTTTAGAGAAATTGGAATCTCAATTCAGATACCTACCTGATCTGGTAAAGGTAAAGAAAATTTTGGGAATGCATGAGTTCTATTTTGTTTTTCTTCTCACCTCAAAACATATATTGCCCATAGCTTAACCTTATTGCAGGTAATTTGAAACTATTGTTTACTTTACTGCTGGAAACAAGGTTTCCAGCAGCAACAGATTAGACTAATCTGTACAGATTGATGCCTAAGAACCTTACTCTATTATCTGGCAAATACCTAAATACACCTAATGTCTCTTATAATGGAACTTGTCTCAAGTGACGGAAGTCTGACAAAGCAATTTAAGAGAAGGAGTAGAATAATAATAGCACCAGCCCTGGTATCCAGCTCTCAATTAGCAAATGTTACCAGAAGGGTGATTGGTGTAAGGTACTAAGAGTGCCGCACGTAGTGCTGAGAGGCAAAATGTTTAATAGCATAACTGCATTATTTGCTTCATCTTGGTTTAGCTTGTTCTTCCCAAAGTAAATGCATCAACAAGTTAAAGGAGAACCTCTGACTTCCCATTTATACTTACTTTCACCAGCATGAGTTTAAATTGTGGCCATCACTTTCTCAAATACAGCTGATTTTTTTCCATCTTCGAAAAATATTAGTCTGGACTTCACAGGATTTTCTAATATTTTACATCTTGATAGTATGCAGCTTTCTGGGCTACCTTGGTAATACATGTAATATGCTATGTTATCTGTCTAGGCACAGCCAGTCTAAATAACAACAGTGGATCAGACTGTGTCAGAAGAGGCCACCATGCATGCTGAAATCTGGTCCCACTCCAGTTTTGCATACTTTGCCTTGTAACGTTTTTGTTTTTCTATCTACCCTTCAGAACCGTGATCAGAAAAGTGTTAGTCATCTTGGTTCCTGTTCTGACTTATGCTTTGTGAAGCCACAACCTCCTTTACTTCCAGTCATATTGCCTTGCATTGGCTCCAGGGATCATTTAACCCTGTGACAAGCTGATAAATTTACTAGGATTGTGAAAAACTATTCTAGCAAAAAAACTGGCTAGTTGTAAGACTTCTCACTCTTAATATCGGCAAACTGTTACGACAACATCCATCAGCAGCTACAATTTAGGCTAGGGTCAGGTTGATAATGGGCTTCTGTCATTGACTGTAATGGCAGTTAAACATTCTAGTAGTGCTTTCCTGAAATAGGTCCAGTGCCTGTGACTCTAATCGGGATGCTGGGCTGCATAATTATTTGTTTTAAATTTATGTTCTTCTCTTAATTAGTGTCTCTATCTTAATTTTTTTTTCTAACCACAAACTTCAGCAATGCCCAGTGCTGTCCAAAAAAGATGAACTATGCTCATGGTCTAAAAGCAGATGCAAATTAATTGATACCAAAGAGCCAATGCTTCCAAAGTTCCATTGTAATATTATTACTTGCAGCATATATAAAAGCATAGTTTGAAACTTAGTCTTTACATTACCAATATTAGCATTGAAAGCCCAGATTTAGAACACTGTTCGTTAAATTGTCATTTAAAACTTTGAATTTTCAGTTATTTAGTTTTTCAAGTCTGTGCTTACAAATAGCAAGCTAGCACATCAGCAAACGGGCTGTTACACTTTTCCTGGTGTGCATCAGTACATCAACATTTCTGTAGTTGTTCAAAGTTTTGTATTGAAAATACTTCTAAAGCAGCGAAACCCAGGACTTTTTACAGTTGTATGTAAGGAGATTAATGCTGTGTTCATAACATTATTAAAAGGAAATGTGGCTTTAAAAATCATCCAGCATTTATATGACTGGATTTAACAAGAGACTTGCACAAAAGTAGCGTAAAATCATTTGCAAACACTGTCAGTTTACCTAATGTGAAATTAAGCTAATTTTAGACAGTTGAGATTAACTCAGGGTTAACTAGTAATCATAAAACAAAAGCTTTTTAGAAATTGCTTGTAAAATTTTTTTTTTTTTTTTTTCCATTCCTTTGATTGACTTAGTTTCCCTATCAGTTGTTAGGTTGATGCTCTTTGTCTCTTCATTTTAAAGGACTTAATATTACATACTTGGATGGGAAATACGGCTATTTTATTTTCAAAAATCCTTTTGAACAATGGTGATTGACCTAAATTATTATTTCATGTCCTGTTACTTATGTCATGGATTCATCTTGACTCAGAATCCTATTTTGTTACTTTTATTAGAGCTATTTAGATTATCTCATATACTTCTTTGATAATGGAACAGTAAAAAGATGAAGTAGTAATGATCATTACGTGAGGGGGAGCTGGGGCTGTTCAGCATCTTGTGAGGGGAAAGGATCCCATCTGATTGCATTACAAAGGAAGTTCATGTGGTCATAAGGGGCAAACAGGATTGTTAGCGAGGGAGAGGAATCTAGGGCTGTTGAAGAGCCATCAGTTCTAGATTCCTTTGTGGGAGAATAGTCCCTTGACTTGCATGACTGAGAGGGAAAGGGTTAGACAGAAAATGTGGAAGACCAGTCTTTCTATTTTGGGCACCTCAGGGTGCAGGATGCTGTTTATTAGCGAAGAGGTAAGAACATGATCAAAAATACTTAGGGATATACAGACTTTTAGTGTAGTTGTGGTATAATTGCTGATGACTTTCATACCACCATGTATGTTTTAAATCTGATGATATAAATATGGTACAGTGCTGGTATTAGAGTGATAGAACAAGTGGTGCATTGCCTGTGCCTTAATAAAAAATAAAAAATGCAAAGAGCAAAAAAGCAGTGAAATAATAGATTTTTTTCAAGTGTTTTTTGATCCACGTTGTGAATAAGTTGGTTTGAAGTCTAGCGCCTTTAGCAAACAGATTATCTGTTGATTCAAACAGGGCACAAGTAATGCTTTTGACACCAATTTTCAAGCACGGTCATCTGGCTTGGGATGTTGCAAGGATCTGTATGTGTTTTCTGTAAATATACCATACCTGGATTGGAAGGGAAATATATATACGTATCCCTTCTTTTTGGATTTACAGTCCAATGTTTTGTTTTTCCTAGCTCCTAAACCAGGTTTTCCTCTGCCACTGTAATGGCTGGAGAACCCAATGAATAGCCTATCACTCTTTTCCTTAGTCTTGTGCAATTTGGAGCAAAAAGGATAAAAGCTAGCTGGTGGTATAAGATAGTCCCCTTCATTAGAAGTTATCTACATTATTAGCCTTGTTATTAATCAGTATAAAATTTTGGGAATTTGCCATTTTTAAATTGCATATGTAAGCACGTGTTTCAAACTCATTATCTCATTGTGACCTTTAAAAAAAAATCATCGGTAACCTTGCACCAACTTAATTATTGTACCTTATTTTTCTCTAATCCTTTCTTGCTGTTTTAACACCGAATTTTTATTTTACCAGTCAATGTCATTTTACTACTTCTAAGGCGGTAAGTGCCAGTCCACAATTTATAGATTCTGGGGCAGTCTTTTGTCTATGTATAACCAAATTATGTTTTCTACATTAAATGAAAATGAATATATCTCTTTTAATGGTAGATTTCACACTCCTTTAATATTTAGAATTGTATTGCATCCATCATAGTAATACTGTAAAACATCTTGGGATTCAGTTTCTGTGAATGATGCCATATTAAGGAAATTAAGAAGCTAGCAGATGACGTATTCTGCAATAAAGAGTGTTGGCTATATATTAGCTGCATCTTAAACACCTTACTTTTGCATATTAAATCAGACTTTAAATTCATAAATCTTGAGACAGTGAGAACAGTCTGTATTTGAGATGCTTATAAAAATGCTGGGATGTTTTTGCCCTCTTGTGGCTAGGTTTTATAATTACAGTCCTACATGTTCTGAAATGCATTTTGAGTAAAATCTGCAGTCATGAGTTAGGCTGTGGGTAGACAGAATGCCAGCAGGTGACTACCTATTTTAATTGTTGTACAAAATTTGTGACCAAATTTATATTGTACATGCATACAAATGCTTGACGTTGGGCCTGATTTTCAAAGGTTCCGAGTGGTCAATTTTGAACTAAACCAGAGAAAGTAAGTCATAGGGAAGCATTCTAATGAGGCATCAGCATTGCCTTTAGCATGCAGTTGGCTATGGCTAGATATTTTTTGAAACATGAGTGAGTTACATGGAAAACTACCTTTTCTTGTAGACATTCTTGTTTAATAGAGAAAACTGATCCCATCGTTCCCTTCTTTCCTCTTTAAACATATGGTCCTGGACAATAAGTTTTATCACAAATTACAGTTTAGTAGGAGTGATGTTTTCGGTGATTGTTACTATTATCATCTAATTAGAAACAAATAATAATTATCTACTGTAACTTACCATTTAATATTCATTAACTTGCTATGTACATAATAATAAATCTTGTTCATTGTGTTTGATCAGTCTATTATTATCTGCATATTTAGCTTACTCTCTCCAAAAATCAGCAGCTAACTCAATCCTGATATCCGACTGCTTCAAATTTTTGTTTTTAAGAATGTGCCAGGCTGTAGACAACAAGAACCTTGAGTTTGTTTGAGAGGCAGGGCTGCCAGCAACAATTGTCATTCCTAACAGAGCCCTTCCTCTTTTTTTTTTTTTTTTTTTTTTCTTTTTCCCATCC
>VYXH01008444.1:314013-336366 GCA_013397275.1 Burhinus bistriatus | reverse complement strand
ATCTGTAACACCCCCCCCCCCCCCCCCCCTTGTTAGCAGGGAGTTGTACCTTCCTTTGCTCTGCTAAGCAAAGCTTACCAGACCTACTAGGGTTCTCTGTTCCTGTGCATTCTCCCCTGAAACTTTCCCTGTGTCATCTTCTATGCTCTTTATTTAAGGAGCTTTCTATTTCCTTTTCTCTTTCATAGCAGAGGCTCCGAAGATCCCCATTTCCTACAGTTCCACTATCAGGAGCTCTGCCTGTCTCATTATTCTTTGGGCTCATGCTGCTATGTCCCTACATTAGTCTCCTCAAGCATCCCTCCCAACACACACTCATTCTTCTCTACAGCTAGGATTTTTCTAAGCACAGAGCTACGTCATACTGAAACAATTTTCACAGCTAAATACATTTTGGGAACTTTATTTAGGAGGAAGAATACCCTGTAAAATTGTAAGAAGTAATTTACTGGAGTTTAAATTCCTCCCATTATTTCATATTATTTTCCAACAGTTAAAAAAATCAGATTTTCTCTTGAGAGTGTTTAAAAATTTTAAAGGGTATTGGGCAGAAGACAGACCTGAGATGAAACATGGTGGAAGGTGTTAATGTTTGCCATCGGGGGTTCTTTAATCTATAGACAGTTTCAGAGTTGGTTGCAAGCTCTGCAGACCAGATGCCAGATGCTTTTTTTTTTTTTGTTAATTTTTAGAATCAATAGATTTCTCTCCACTGGCATATAGAACAATGTGATAACATTTTAGAATTGATTAGATGTGTCATTTAAAGCTTAGTGCATTTCTCTGATTAGATATAATGCAACATGTTGAGCGCAAGGCTTTGCAAGCATGGTCAGTCATGCAGGTAGGCATCTGTATTACTTTTGTTTAGCTCAGAATTTGGCTTCAAGATCACTCCAGGGTTTTTTTTTTTTGAGTTTCATTTATCAAGTAATGTAGCAGAGAATGTGACCCCATTTTTAGTCCAGTGTGAAAAAGTATTGATGACCATCTGCCTATTTAAGTTAATTTTAAAATGCACAAAGTAGCTTAAATATGTTAGTGTTTAAATAAGCAGATGAATCTTTCGTCAGGAACTATGAGGCTATACAGTTCAAATGCTGTCTTTTCAGCATGTGCATGCAAACACACAACCTAGAAAACAAAATTATGGAAACATAAGCCTGGTTATGTAGTTGAAACTAACTTTCAGTATTAACAAAAATGTCTATTTCCTTGCATGTTTGTGAGAAATTGGGAAATTTGAATATGGTGCTAATTCGTAAGCTGTTGACTTAAGAGACTTCAGCTGCAGAAACCTTGTTGAGACTGTTACAGATTTGATTAATTTCCTCTCTAGATCATGTCCCTTAGTCTAGATGTTGAACCCCACTCCCTGCCTTACTTCCCCCCAAAATCTGCTTTTGAGCAAGTAGAAGTGTAGTAACTACTGTACCAGACTTGTTAATTTAAAATCTTGAGACACTTAAGAACAAGTTCTGCTTTAATAGATTAATACTTTATAGTCCACTGGTGAAAAGATGTTAAGCAGTCATGATTAGACAATACTAGCTTTTCTTTAGGTAATTATTTGGTAATGTTAATTTAACATCGATGTTACTTAATTAAAACTGCAACATTTAAAGAGTGTTTAATGAGGACCAGCTGTCTTTTCCAACAGATCAGTCTGAAGATGATGAAACAAAGCTTTGATGTGAACTTGCCTGCTTGATTCTGCTCAAAGGCTGAATTTTACCCATAAATTTAGCATGTTTTTTGGAAGTAAGCAAGATAAGAGCAATGTGAAGTATTAGCGGAGAACTGAGTATGTTGCTTTGTTTTTATGTATACTGCTACCACTATAATGGAGTGTATTTGAAATACTTTTTTTTCCTGAAACTTTAGGGTAATGCTAATATTTCTAGACCATGTGTTTTTACATTTAAAAATAAACATTATGCATAAATACATGAGACCTAGAAAAACACATGAAAGTTATAACAAATACAGGGATGTTTATTTCTTATATCCTTCTCCCTATATTAATTATAAAAAATTATTTTATGCAAGTTACAGTAACTTAAAATAAGGAACTATGGCTAGATCAGTACATATTAAGTACTTAATTTTAGGTTATGGTAATGTGAGACTGTAGTTAAAGATCAAAATTTAAGTGCAAACTCGGAAAAGCATTTTTTTCCTTCTATGCATATAATATTTTACAATTGTTACATTGTCCAGCTATTTGTCTTTTCCAGCTCTCCTCAATAGGAGTCGCCCATCTTCACACCCAAAGCTTCTACATGATCTTCCCATAGAATCTTTAACCAGATACATACTTAAAGTAGTGAATACAGGCTTATGCCAGTAGTGGATAGACTAATTTCTGTAGTTTTACTGCAATATTTATTTAACAGAAACATAGATATTAACAGTTTGATTATCCAAAATTCTGCCAGGCAAGCCAGAGTATAAATGTGTGTTTTACCATGCTTGGACCTATTTTACTTAATGAATTATACTATCAAGATCATATCTAAGACGTAATTTCTGGATTTATAAAAAAGTATTGGTGACCTCTGTGGATTGGAGAAGAGATCTCTTATCAAATGGATGTACTGGTATAAAACAAGCAGGTGTAATTTTTGGAAGTGAGTCAAACTGTGTAGACAATAAGTGTTAAGGAACAGAGGAAAGTACAATTAAAAAACGTTTCTTAATAAACTTCAGTGGCTGTCCAGTTTTCTCTAGGTCTATATATATCGTGTTCTATCTTACAAAGTACTTCTTGTTTGCCACCAAAACTCAGAAAACAGAAATTCTTAATGCTGTATTTTCTAAAGTTCATAAGTACTTCATAGCTGCAGGTTCTTAAGTTTTTGGTTTTAGCCTATCATCAGCAGTATTTTTACATCTGGCTTAGAAACACTTTGAACATAGACTTTCTTGGTTGGCCACGTGTTTTGTTTTTGAAAAGGCCTTGGAGTAACCTACTTTACAGTGAAGATGCATCTGATGACTCTGTATCAGTGTTCGGGTTTTTGCGAAGTCTTCTAATAACACCAGCTTTCTGTGAGTCTCTGCTTGCCAAATATTGTGTCTTATAAATTGCTTCTTGTTTGCCACCAACACTCAGAATGCTAGCTGATACCTGGTGTTTTAACTCCTCTGTTCATGGGGTCTGTTCTCTCTGGTTGTATCAGTCAAATATACCCCTAGAAGATACTGTCCAAATGCACGGTTTCTTGACTCCAGAATAACAGTGGGCTTCTGGTTAATTTGCGGTGTGACTGCAATGAAGAACGTGATTCTGAGGAAACAAACTTACTGTGATTTAACAGTACCTCAGAGAAGTCATTGGAAGTCAGTTTAGCTAGAGCCCATCTAGTAGAAAGAGCACCAAGAAGTGCAACATTTATGGGAAGGCAAGTTAGAGCAACTGCCGGTCCAGCAGGATCTATCAGTCTTACCTGTGCGTTTTGACTAAATTCTCATTCCTGCCCAAAGTCCAGTCTTTGGACTTCCAAACAGAGCAGTGTTGGAGTCAGAAGAGATGGAAGCAACACCAGAAGAGCCCATCATGGTAAAAACAGAACAACATGAGGCGCAGCTGATGATTCTGGAGTAAGTTCTAGAACAAGTCACCTGGACAGGTCAACTAGAGGGTGTTCTAAGAAGACTTTTCAGAGATTTGTTTTTTTTTTTAAAAAACCAACCCACAACAACAAACTTGAGGAAGCCTCACAGAAGCAGATTCCAGACCAACATAAGGGAAATTGTAGATTAGCAAGAGGGTTTCACGTTAATGTCTATGTTTTAAAAGATAGTATAAGCAATAGTGCATGAACCCACATGTACAAGTCGCACCATTGTTCTAGTCCTCCTGTCACCTCTCACCACTGTATGGATGGATTACAAGAGTGTGAGGGAAATTAAACATGCAGGTAGGTATTTGTTCTCTCTAAGTCTGCATTGATTATTAAAAATAATTAAACCTTGGATTAGAGGTTTAGCAAGCATCAGCACATGTTTCAGGATATATTGTATTCTTTGGAATTCTGTCTCACTTGAGGGCTGTTATGGTGCTATATCACTATTGGATTTGAAGAATTGTTCCAGACATCCTGTTTTATTATTCCTTTTGCCAATAATGGTGCAAAAGTCCCGTGGGTATGCCAGAATACTGCCTCTTGATGCATCGTTCAGGTGGTAAGGGGATAAAAAAAGGAAACAAATTCTGTGGCTAAGAAGTGTCTGCATCCTAATTTGGTATCCTGTTCAATGGTCATCCACGTTTTTCCTCGTTTCTTGGCTGTTGATGGGGATTTTTCACACATTTGAAACTCAAAATGCTCTGTTAGATCCTAGTAAAGGACACACACTAAGTGTCTGGTTTTGTACTTTTTAAGCCCCCTCCATTCCTTGGTAGGCTTCTTAGGCAGTAGGTGATGAATGTCTTCAAACAGGTGGATGAATTCCTCCTCTTGGCTTAGAAGAGTAGTTGTCTGTTCCTGCCAGAGCTATCCATTATGTTAAACTCCTCTGTTCCTCCTTCAAACGCGGTTAAACCATCCGATACTGACCCTAGATGAGTTCCTTAATCTACAATGACCAGGTTAAAAGAGTTAAGTATGAAATCCTTTTCCTAATACGTTGTTGGTAATTAGGGCTGAAATTGTGGCTAGCAAAACCTTTTGAATAGGTCTATGTACAGTTGAAATAAGGAGTACAACAAGATTAATTTAAGTGTCAGCCTGCAGGTGTGCACGATGCAGAATGTAAGGGGTGGGGATTGCTTTCTTTTACATGACCAAAGAATCCTTGCTCTATCATTTCACTGGGAGGACACTATCTCTGAATAGCCATCAAGATCCTTTGGGAGAGGGCCATGCACTCCTAGGGCAGGTAGGAAGAAAAAGCCTGATAGCTCACCTACTGCATGAAAAACACATTGGTGCTGGCTACAAGACAAGTGAGCAACATTTTCAGTAGAGTGTCAGAATCTGTCAGTAGTACATGAATGGATATTGAACATATGGAATGTGTCATAGCAATCTGTTAAATGCATGTTATGCTCTTTCTTCATGTTGCCTCTTAAGTTTAAAGCTGTAGGTGCGTGAGTACCCTTTATTTTTCTTATTCTTATGGATCTGGTCTTGGGCTGTTCTTCAGCAAGACGGTAAATCTGGTTTTGGGGCACATCGCTCATGTTGCTTATTCTAATGGGCTCAAACAAACGTGAGAGGTAGCTTTGTCCTAGGAGATTTCACGCTAGATCAGGTGTCATATCTCTTCTTGCAGACCTGAAAGCATGAACTCTGAAATGTATGTTCTGGTTAATTCTACAGAATTAGAGTTGTGTGCCCATGACTGACCTGAATCAAATTTGTACCAGTTGGTGATGTGACAGTGGGCAGAGGTGGCTGTGAAGTGATGACCTCCAGGTTGATGGATGCACCTTCTTGTTGGCAGCATGGAGTCTGCAAGCCAGCAGTCTTTGAGTCTGTACCTGGCCTTTTCCATTACAAATGTTGTACAGAGCATAACGTGTCACAGCAACGCAGAGGGGACGTGCTGCTGAAATGTGTTCTTCTGTTTTCTGTAACCTTTGTATTCTGATGATCTAACCTTGAAAGTACGAGCTCCTTCTGTGCTGGAACCCTGGGCTGACAGAAACGATAAGGGACAAACGAGGAGCGTGCAGAGTTCAAAGGTCTCCAACTAAATGTGCGTATCGAGTCATAAGTTGCTACAAACTGTGGATATTACCCTAACAACTGGACAGCTTCTAAGTCTTGAGGCTGCTGTGTGGAGGAGGTGATAGGCATGCAGTTCTGCTTGGAACTGAATGTTCTGTGCTTAAGAGGTTTCTAAATAATGGATTTCTGTCTGTCTCTATGATTCTCTTCCCTCACAAAATTGTATCTAAGAACTATTTCTGTACTCACTGCAATATGGCAATGCTGGATCTTCCTCGTGGTTGGTGGGCAGGCTTGGATTTTAATTTCTGACCTTCCCTATGTTCTTCACTCTTATATCGGTGGGAGGGACTAGATATTTCTGATCTTACTTCTGACTACATTGAAATCCAACCAAGCAATCAGTGACTTCTCTGACTTTTTTTGTATACGGCTGTGGGAAAATTCCTGGTTGGCTGGCTATGAATTAATGAAAATCCTTAGACTGCTTCACTAATGATAGCTCCTGTGGCTTTAAAAATGCTATTCCCTGTTTTAATTTGAGGGAGGTCACAGAGGTTTACAGAAACTAAGAAAAGAAAACTTAACATCTGGTTGTGCTCTGTTGATGACTGCTTTTGTGTGAAAAGTTATGGCATCTCCTCAGCATCAAAGGCATTCAAGGTGATCCTTTCTAAGAACACTTTGCAAGAATACTTTTCACTCAAACTGTGTTTTCTAATTAATTTTGCTTTGTATTTTCAAATGGAGGATTTTAGTCCTCCATGGGAATCCCAAACTCATAATATTGACATTTAAAATACACGCTACCTTTGTAAAATAAACTTATTTTCTTGAGTTTTGTATTTATAATGTAAAAAATATTTATGTATATTTCTAATATTTTCCTTTAAAGTTGTAGAACTCCAAGATTAAAACAAGCTGTTGGGTTAGATTCTGGGATTCATGAAAGGAAATTTTTTTTTTGTTTGCATATCCATAGTGAGGTTCAGTTTCATCGATTTCCACATGAAGTTCCAAAGAGTAATCTGACTTGTAAAAGTCCCCTTTTTATAATTTTGATTTTATGGGCTAAAAAAGAACGTGGTTTTTTTAATAATGCAGGTTAAAATTATGTGTGAATTTAGTTTAGCTGGTAGGAAGACGTAATATGAGAATGTTTAGGTCCAAACAGTAAATCTTCTAAATTGTTAAAACTAGAAGCTATCAGCTGTTCAGTTAAACATATGTATTCCAGGTGTGATTGGCCTGGAATCAGAAAGCATTAAAAAAAGGCTTCAGAGGCTTTAAATGGTTACATTATCTATGCATATTCTATGCAATGATTTAAACAAAATGTATGCAGGCCTCTGTCATCTACTTGTGGAAACAACACCCCAATCTGTTTTCCTTTTAAAAATAGAATACGCAATGTTCTGTTGAGTGGTTTTGTTCCTGTTTATTTGTTGGTTTTTTGTTTTGTTTTGTTTTTTTTAAACTTGTTTAAAGAGCTAAAATCCTACCTGTTAAAACCAGTGGCAAAACTTTGACTTCTGTTTTGATGGGATTTTGCCTTTTATACCCCAAGTGGCTTGATGCTTTGTGATTAGCTAGCACTAAACAGCTGTGGCTGCCATCAGTGCAAAAGCTGGGGGCTTTGCACACTTGAAAAACAAGCCTTTTATCTGGCTGCTTCTTTGTGTATACGGGAATATTACTGCCCACTAAAGTAGGGCAGGATTTCAGAGTGCAGTTCCCTTCCACAGTCACGTCCCAGGTGGGGAGTGTTTGGGTGCATCTTCTCAGCACCGGGCAGTGCTGCCGATGGCCGGGCTAGCTCGGAGCCAACCAGCAGGATACCAGAAGCAGGACAGCTGTGTTACTGGGCATCATACTTGAGTTCACGGCTGACCCAAAGCAGCACAGTCTGCTAGCATGGCAATTTCTGATGCTTAGGCTTTCTTGATAGTAGCCATCTTCAGTCTCAGTGTTGTGTAGGCGTGTGCTGGAACAACCCGTATAGTGCGTTGTCATGGAGTAGGGAGTGCACTGTAAAGTTACGTGTTAGTTTATCATATAGTAATAACTTCCTTTACAAACAGGCCCTTAGGGATAGATTTTTTTTTTTTTTTCCAGGTGTACCAGAGTAACTTTGGGTACAGCTGCCCAGACAATGAAGAATTCAGTCCCTTTCCCCTATCTGAGCTATTCAAGTGCCAGTCTGTACACAGGAAAGCCTGTGTGCACAGCTTCATATTCCTCCAGTTTCTACGGGGATCAATGTTATCTCCCTGTCTGGGCTTGCCCCTAGTTATAGGCAGTAGTAACAAATGAGGATGGAAGTTGGAACCGGTAAGTTGTGCAATTTACTCTGAGCATAAAGACTGCTCTGTCTGGATGAGCTTTAAATACGGTGTGGGAAGGGGGTGTTGCTGAATTGCAGACCTTTTTAGCAGTTTTCAAGCTTGTGATGGGCTTCCCTTTGAAGCATTAGAGATACGGGGTATAAACGGGTGATTTAAGATTCACCCTGTAAGTGTGAGCAGATCCTTAGAAGATTGGAGTGGGGTTCTTAAAAAGAATGGAGTGCCCTAACTCCTATTAACTTTCAATGGGATTTGTTCTCTTTTGTGGCTCAGGGTGTAGTTACATTTTATATTGACTCAGCAGTGAGGCTGGTTACTGAAATTTTCGCTCCCATCTGCTTCCTCCCACTTGATGTTGCTGTTTGCCCTTCCCTCCCCACCTGCTTGTGAGCTGCGTTCAAATCACATTATTAAAAAACAGTTTGAATTGAAAGTAACCCTATGTCTTTTTTTCTTTTCCCAACTGGGGTCATTTCAATGACATGGATAAAGTGAGGTCCCCGTGCAGTTATGTTAAGTGTACGTTCGTTAGTGGTGAGCTACGGCATGAAGGAAGAGCCAAGGACTGGACAGGGGAGTCAGGAAATCCCTAAGCTAATTTTGTGATTAAGTCAATGTTCATGTAACTTTGGATACTTTTAAAATTCCCACCCTTGAGGTGTGTCAATTTAGATACCTCTAAAAAAGTATCTCATCAAAAGAGTTTGGGGTTAGTTAGTATACTGAGCGTATAAAGTCCAAATTATCTAAGACTTTCCATGTGAACATTTTTTTAAAAGTGAATTTTTCACAAGCAAGAAGATGAAAATGTTTCAGAAATCACTTTGGTGCCTGTTGAAATGCAGCCAGCTCTGGTGGAATACAGCGATTGCCTAAGAGCGCACGGTAACGCTATACAACCCTTCCTGCCAGGAAATGAAGAGGAGTGCATTCCTTTGTAACCCGAGGGGGGGACTTTGCTATACAACCTATGGTTTATGAATGGAGTTTGGGTAGATTACCACTAAAATGCAGAATGACCCACTAGATCTTGTATAACTCTCTTTCTTACCTTGGTCTGAAGACATCATCCCTTATTAGTACAGTATCTATGAGCACATTTGTGTTGTTATGGAGTATAGTTAAGGATCATTCCTCATAAAAAGCTTTGATTTTATTTACTGCATCAGAATTTTAGCTGAGGCATCCTGGTACCACTTCATAAGGCATGTGTTAACAGCCCCAAAAGAAGAAAGGACCAGGTGTACAGCCTGATGCTTTTTTAATAAAAGATTATCCAATGGTTTGCTTTTTCTGTTGTATCTTAGCTAAATATTTTGTATTATACTTTTCAAAGAATCAATAACAATCTATTCCAAAATAGTTACAGCTTTGCTTTATTGTTTACATTTTTCCAGCAAATTATCTTGGTGACGTCTAATAATCATCTTTACCTTAATTTACGTTCTGACAGGAGTAATAGGTTAACCACACAAAAAGATAAAATAAGACTCGAAAAGACAAAACAAACGCCTAACTCAGCCTGACCCGTAACAGGTGAAAAGTTATTATTCCATGCTTCTTCAGAACATCAATGGAAACAAAACCTTTATCTTTTATTCATTAGTTAGGAATAATGCAAGTTGGGATAGCTTAGGTTTCTCCATATAGTTGCATTTGTAAGAGTAATTCACTAATCATGCCATTCACTTTTGGGGTTCTTTTTCAATAAGGACCACTAGCCGTGAAATGTCATGCAGAGGTTTGAAAATGGGACATTCAGCTCGCTAAAGAATGAGCTGCAAGGACAGAACTTTTTTTATTACATTCTGGCAGTAAATGTAGGAACTAAAGGCACAAAGTAAGTGATAGAATAACGCCCGGTATCATCTAACAATGCTGATAGATATGCATGACCGCTGTTGAATGTCGCCATGTTACATTTGCTATATATGTTTTAGTTATTGTTTATTATATTCCATTCAACCGCAGAACTTGGCAATATGTAAACTCCAATAGTTTATTTGCATACTTGTGTGTGGAAAGTAGATTTGTAGTTATAGGTATCGTTTCCATCCCCCCTGTCCCTCCCCAATATGGTTAGGTTTTGTTGCAAGAGAAAATAATTGTTTCCATGTTTATATTTTACAATCACATGCAAGTAGTATTCCTGTTGTAAGTTATAATTTATATTGGAAGTGTAACTTGCTGTTCTTTGGATTTGCTTGTCAATTTACTGCAATGACGTAATTTTATTTTACTAGAGGTGAAGGTTTAAACTGAAAGGGTTTTATCTTCTGTATTGTATTTATCTTCCTGTTCAATTTTTTAGGATTAGCTATTTATATATTCAGTTTAACTTAGACAAAAGGAAGTCAAGTAAAAGTTTGGGAGAAATACAGGTTCAGTTTAACTTTTAAATCTTGTGTATTTAAATGCTTAAGCTCTTAAAACTTACATTGCAGTTATGGCTTCTGAAGTAAGATGACTGCTAGAAGGAAACCAGTTCATGGTATTGATGTTCTGTGTAGAGACTTCTGTGTTAGAAGTGATTGTTTCCTGCAGAAAAAAGATCAGTTAGTGTGCATGGCTCTTTAAAAATAATAGGTTAAAAAGTTATTGTAAATGCTTTTTCAAATATTTTTAAATTCAAAGGAGCTTTTTTCATAATTTGATCAAAGGCACATAACCTGTGGCTCTGTTTTTGTTACACATGCTGATGGTCTGTGGATAACATTACATTTTTTCAGCATGAAACTGAACACTTCAAATCCCTAAAGCACTCTCAAATTTATGGTTAATAAAAGAATTTATTGTACTGGATGTCATCTGTTATATCACTCTGGGAACAGAAACGGGCAGTGAGTGGACAGGAAATATTTCCATTTCAAATCGCTTCAATCTTACAGTCTAGGGTGAAAGTGTCTGATTTCAGAAAAATAACTGTGAATATCAATGTAATAGAAGTATTTTATTTAAGAAGACTGTCATCTTTTTTCAAATATTTTTTTGCTTTATGGTATTTTATGTAAAGATACTACTTACATTATTAATGTCTCGTACTTTCGGTATTTCAGTATTGATCCCTTAACCTTTTCAAGGCAGAAGGAATAGTAGTAATGTATTTTCAGGTAAATATCTATACATGCCAAGTGAACAGCAATTTGATGAGTTACGGTATAGGTGGCCAAACTGCTCCAGTGTCAGACCTTTGTATTTGTAATTGGTTGGTTTTTTAAGAGTGTGAACTCCTATGTGATGATTAGGTTCTTCCAGCTGAATGGATTTCTTCATTGATTCCTTTTCAAATGTACTGCAAAGTGGGAGATCCATGGATTGTAACTTTATTAATAAAAACTTTAAGCAGTCAGATTGAAGTTTCTGTATATTTTTCATGTGTTAAGTAGTATTTGAACCACTCTACATTTTAAAGTATTTAAATAATTTCAAACAACTATAAATTTTTAATGGATATGTTTGTCTAGGGGATGTTATAACTGGGGGAGGGAAAGTTTTACACTTTGATCTTCAGCATGTATTAACATCCTGAAATATTCCATTTTTTATTTTCATACTGTTATGCATTAATATGTGGTTATAAAAGCTTGGAACCAACTGTGTATTTCCTTCTTTAAAAGATATGGAGGCAGAAGTGTTCAATTTTTTTAAAGATACTGTATGAGACTAATTAAAATTAATTTATTGAAAGATGGGTGTCAGTTTAACTTTTTTGGTGCAAACCAGCTTATCTGACATTATTTTGAGGAAAATTGTGAGCAGAGCATACAAGGAGAAAACATTATCATGTAGTGGGCATGTGAACACTAAATCTGATTGATGATTTTCATTTGAGTCCTTTCTCTTTCAACTAATTAATTATATTTTATTTTATGCTTTGACTAAGAGGTGGAAGGAAAAAGGAATTCATGATAGTGCTCAAAAGGAAATAATAAAAATCTAGTATGATTGCTTTCCTTCTGGGAGTGTGTATACCTTGATGTGACATGGGTGTATTTGTAAATAGAGAAATCAGTTTATGAAGCTTTTTAGTCAGTATTTTACAGAACACAGGTAAGCAGTGAATTTGGTGTGTCTCATGCCTTGGAGGATCTGGGCTGGAGTATTGAAGATCATCAGATTAGACAGAGATTAAATAGGGTTCAGATAATACTTGCTGTATTTGCTTGACTGTTTTCTGTCCAACCATGGTAAAATTATTACATGAAGCTAACTATTTACTTAAAAGTCAAGGGAAAAGTTAATATACCCTGTCACTAAAGTCAGAGCAGTTGATTATTTTACCTGACTTGATACCGTGTTTCTGCTAGTTTGTAACGTGGTGTCTTGAACATCACCTTGTGGAAAGCTCAGCGTATTGCCACTGTAAATGTGACCTTTGTTCATCCTTAAATGTTTTACGTATTAACTTTGTAAGGTTTTTTTGTTCCTAAGCTTCAGTAGATTACAATTTTGGTTTCAAATAATTCTTGTCAAATTTATGTAAGCACTTATTAGCAGTTACCCTGATAATATTATTATAATAGCTTAACTTCACACCTTATTACTAATCAGAACAACTCAAGCAAATAATCCACAAATTATAATGTGGAAAACTGTGTCTATTTTCTTTTATAGTTAAGCCTTAGCTTCTGTATATCAACTCTGCATCAAGTAAGTTATTTAGGTGTATGGCATTTTTTCTGTTTTGTGTTCCTGCAAAGCTGAAAAACAAGCCTTAATTAGGGTCAAGGTTTATTACTTAGCTTGGGCAGTTTGGAAAAGTTCTATTATCTGAGGTGTAGACTAAAAAAATAATTAAATCTGTATGTAAAAACCCAAAGCACTCCCCTTTTAAAGAGAGGAAAAGTTTAAACTATGGATTTGTTGTAGAACATATTAGTTACTGTGAATATCACCAAAAGGACGTGAACTGACATCTTCGTCATGCTGAGTGTGCTGTGTATATGTACACAGTATAAATGGAAGCCCTTGCTCTGAGTACTTTGCTATCTGAAATTATTTCACAGGCAACTGGAGGAAAGGAAGTTCTGTTATCCCATTTTACAGATGAGAAGCTGAGGCACAAAAGGTATTAAATGACTTCCTCAAAGTTAAGGGTATAGCGTATGGGTAAAGCAGGAAATGAATCTGTGTTTCCCAAGTGTCTGAGCAGGGAGAAGTCACAAGATGATTCTTCTGTTCAAAATACGGTGCAAAAGGTGTTTGTGTATTTTTTTGTTTGTTTTTTAGTGGTCAGTGCTTCATGTCTAAGGCATTACACAGAGAGTTAGGTAGAAGGAAAGCGAGATTGAGAATCTTTTTTTCAGTCTTAAGGCTTTAGGATTGTCACCATCCTCCTTATGGGTATGTGCGACACCACAGGAACATGCTGGGCTATGACTGGACACTACAAAATATGCCGTGGTCATAATCAGTTACAGCCCCTTGCATACAGGCACCTAGCCTAGCTTGACTGTTTGGGTGTTACGGCAAAGAAATGCTATGTGAGAAAATATGCCTTTGCTGAATTTCTTTTTTCCTTTGAACAGCGTATGTGTTTGATGTAGTATTCTAAAATCATTTTCTTATTCCTGGCAATTTTAGTGAGGTAGGTGAAATTACAATTTATGATACCCTCTCTTTGGGTTCCTTTTGCTTGTAAGGATTTAGTGTGGAATGAGTCTGGATCTTATTGGTGCTGATTGTGTGGAAACCGGAGGAATTTCTTTAGAGCAGCTCAGCGATAGTATTTTTCCTGAGGCTAAATGCACTTTGTACCATTCCTGCATCTTGTCAGAGTAGGCCATGAGAAAGTAGATCTGTACTCCAAGCCTGCATTTGTACATCAGGGATTTGATTTTAGCGTTCCTGTTATTTTTCCCAAGGTGTGATTTCATATTATTTATTAGTGAGTTATGTAAATTTATCATTTAAAAGAAAGCTGCTTTGACAGAAAAACTAAATGTTATCAAGATATAGATTTTCTTCACCATACTTTTTTTTTTTTATTGGATAATCCAATTTTAACCAATAATATAAGAACAAGTGCTCCAAGGTTCTAGGAACTGGGTAAGAGCAATCCATCATGAAAAAGATTTAGAATGAAAATATTGCAAGACCTTAAATAGTAGTTAAACAAATGGCACCAATGAAGTAATTTAAAGCCAAAGTAGAGTTGTGTCAGTGTTTTAGCAGATATCACCTTTCATGTCAAGTAGTCTATTAATTAGTATGAAAATGGTAGTTAATGAACTAGCTGTGTACCATACGGATAGAACGTGTCACCTTTGCTTTGGCTTACTTTCAAAAGCAGTTAACATTAAATATGTAGGAAAAATGCATCTCTTAAACTGTTTTACTTGTTCAAGTGTATTATAAAGTGGGATATCCATAGGGTGTGACTTTTATTAGTGGAAACTGAACGCAGTCAGACTGGAGTTCCAATACTATTTCAAACATTAAATCTCTTAAAAAAAAAAAAAAAAATTGTATTTAGGTTCCCTTTTTCAGTAGTTAAAAACCTCAGGGGACTTGATAGCACATAATGCCTAAGGAACTTGCCAGTACAGATATACTTAAAACACACGTTTCCTTGATTTTTTTCCAACAGGAAGATTTAGCAAAACTTAAAGCTTTTCAAATCCAAGTACTGAAGAGAGATGAGCGCATAGGAATACTTGAATGTGTTCTGTCTTCTCTTGATATTTTTTTTTTTAATTGTGAAAAGCCTCAACAATCTTGATGACAGAAGCTACTCTGTGTAAAGAGATGGTTGAGTGGCACAATTAGGGACAAAATATATGGATTTGCAGAGTGTGAAAATCAAAACTCTAGGAGAAGAAAGTCAGCCTTGATGATCAGGTGAATTCTGAGATACACTTTATTCAAGACTGGAAGTTCATCTTGAGAATGTCTCCGCAGAAAGCTGTGTTTTGTATGGTTTTATTGTGTTGTGTTGAAATTCCTGGTGTTGATCATTTGGCAGGACTTTGCCTACTTGAATGTCTGTAAGTGGGGAAGCTCCAGTTTGCTTGTAGAGAGGGGCCAGTATAGTTGGAATATTTGAGTACTATTTCTTCCAAGTGTCCTTCAGGTGGACCAGAAGTGTTTGTGCAGCTTTCTGTATCATTCTGACACATTCCGAATTTTTGGCTGCATGTGTGATGGCTGTACTCCATAGAGGGTAACAGGAGTGTATAAATTCCCTGGCAGCTGATGCTTTAAATTTGCAGCCACCAGATATATCTGCCTGTGTCTCTGAAGTTCACCCATGTGGATCATCAGTACGTAGTAAGCACTGGACCTTCTAATCCTCACTGCTGATTGTATTACTGCTTAAGCTGTGGGAGTAATTTTCATCTTTGGACCAGGACTAGCTGGAGGCTCTAAGAAGAAATTTATTTGCTAAAAGCACATAGTTCAGCAGTAAGAATCTCTGTTTGCATGCTTGTCTTGGGGAGGTGGGAGTAACAGAGGGTAGCAGTGAAAGAACCAAAGCCCATACCTTTAACACGGTTAGAAAGAAGGGCAGCATAGCTGAGGCTTGTTTCAGACTCTGCAGGAAGCCAGCTTACGCAGCTTGTCTGTTCACTTTGTGAATGGAAGAAAGGGAGGAATTCTTGATTGCTTCTTAGGGGAAGATTTATAGCAAAAGGTAACATTTTATTAACATAGTTGATGTACAAGAACTTTTACTTCTAAGCAAAAAGTATTTTTAGTCACTGTGTTTGCTGGTTTTGTTCTTTCTTTCCCATCCAGATTGAAAAAGTCCAATACAGTCATTATGCCAGTTTCTGAAACTATTGTAATCTGCCCCTCACTTTGGATGAGGGGATCGTATAACATGGCTCTATATGGAATAAATGTGACGCTTCTTACTATGTTATTCTTCTTATAGTCCCTCTTGATATTGAACTTGATGCCAGAGGTACCTTTGCATTGCTACTGAGTAGATGCCTATCCCATTTCAAGTCTTAGCTTCTCATTGCATGAGCCTTTTAAGTTACGTAGCTCACAAGGATGGTAACTTTGGGAAGGGATGCCTATATTGTTTTAAAAAAAGTTGGTTTGTTTTTGTATTTACTTAGTTCCCTGCAAAAACAAGTTTCATGTGAGGTATTAAAAATACTGTTGAGGGAATGGTGAAAGATTCTTTAAAGCTGGAACATGGGACTTTGGCAAGCAAATAAGTGGTTGTTCCTGGAATTGAACCATACTGCTTAGAAATTCTCAGTTTTAAAATCCTGTGGATGAGTACAGTTGCGTGTTTCTAAATCCCCAAGAATAGGTTTTTATGTCCAAAATAATTGCATTACTTCGAAGGGAGGGATTAAGATGGAACAATCCCAAATCCCATCTACTTTAAAAGTTTTGTGAGTTCTGTGGCACTCTGATCGGTAGAGTGAAGTTAATACTAAATTATCTTGCCTCCATATCCTTTAGAACCAAAACTTTGGTCTGTTTATATGTTGGTCCTACAAAACCTATGTGCATTGGTTTTCTTTACAGTTGTTAGCTCCTGTGAATATGTAATACTTTCCTTAGTTGTACCTGTATGTTCCGTTTGTGTAAGTAAGAATTTAAATTAACTTTCCAAGAATATGCATTTCATGTTTTCCTACTGCGAAGCTCTTAAAAGAATTTCAGTGACTTTCTCAAATAATACAGGAGAAGGATTAGGACTGGGGAAAGACACTGTGTGAACACACACAAAACAAAATTTGTGCTATGTCAGATTTTTCACATTCCAGCCTTTATGTGATGTTCTGCTTTAAAGATTGCCTTGCAAGCAGCTGTTCTTACAATTTTCAAAAGTTACAAATTGGATAAACTCACCCTGTACTGCAAATGGAGTGTCTCCAGTCTGCTTGCTCTAAGTTTGTTTGCAATGAAAATCTCCAACAATACAGTAAATTTCAGATTTGATTTTTTTAGGTTATGAATAAAGCAGTTAATCCATACTTGATGACAGTTTCCCTCAGAGTTGTTAGGGGTCTTTTGTGTGCACTCTGGCATTAGATTGAGAAGCAGAGAGCAAAAAAACCCACCCTGAAATAGTCATAATTGTGAATTGTGTTCTGGCTGAAGCCTAAAACTGAACTTACAAAGTCAATCGTAGTTACTTTTACAGGTTTTCTGTTTCTTTGAATGAAACCTGGGAGGAAAACAAAGAGCTCGTGCTAGGAGTTTCCAATTTGAAAAGTAGGAATCTGGCAGCAGGAAGTTATTAGTGAACCATTTATGATTTTGGAAAGAAGTTCCTTTAGTTGTTCTCCAGGTGCCACTGCATACGTTCAGCTTTAAAGGAAAAAAAATTATTTTTCAATCTGGCTGGCTTAGAAATACTTACTGATTTAAGGAGAAGCAGCAAACCTTTATGTGCATAAAATCTTGAAAGATACAGTTAATCCACTTGTTTTGTAGCTCTGAAGTATTGTTGTTCTTCACTTTCTTTTTTTCCATGATACTCTCTCCTCTGAAAGCTACATAATTTCTTAATGTGGTAAGCAAAATGAATGAATGAACATATCCATATATTTTATATACATATTAATATAAATAATATATACCCATTGTTCTCTCATGCTTCTCAGTCAGCTCTTGAAACTTTTTCTTGATTGTATTCTAACTCGCTTTGAACGTCTTTGGAAGAGAAAGACTGTGCCTCTCAGCTTATGGTTCTATGTTTGCACATTCGGTGGAGTCTGTTAAATGAATGAAAATATATTGTTTAATTGTTTCTCAGGTTAGTTTAGAAATGCTTGGGCATAAGCTAAAATACAGTGTATATGCAATTGTTCCTCTAAGTGTGAAGGACCCTACAGGCTTATAGAGGTTCTGGATAGCTTCCCACCATAAGAAGGAATATATTCTTTAATGTGAGTGGAATAATTAGCTAGCTTGTTCATTTTATAGTATGCTGTGTTGTGTGTTAAACAGTAAGCATGCATAGCAGGCTTCATTAATTTCTTCTCCTCCATTATTTCAGATGCGAGTTATTCTATGTATTTGTTGTTTATAGCACAAGTCGATGTTTCTCAAACTAATTTGTCTTGGGTCCCTCTCTAAAAACAAGTTCACCATTTGCACTCCCCTTCCTTCCCAGTCACAATCACCATGCGAGCACCTGCCTTGGCATTGCTTTTTCTCCCCCTCCCCTTCCCAAACACCTCGTCTTTTCTCCCAACTCTCCTGCCAGGGGTCATGTCCCACAGTTAAGAGAACACTGGTTTAACTACAGACTTTTGGCTTTTGTCCAAGTATCCTTAGACTAGCACATTTCAGCAATGTTTGTGGGAAAGCTGCATTGTTTGAAAATATTTCTTCTGTTGATTTTGGGAGGGGTGCTTTTGTTTGGTTTTTTTAGAAGGCTTTTAATTTATGAAACATTATTCACACAACAAAGTTGGAAAAAACTAAGTGTGACAGGACAAACTATAGAAAACTTCTTACACGAACTTGCAAATTGCCTGAGAGAAATAAGAGCTGGTACCCTTTTTCTGCTGTGCTTTGCTGCATTGAATTCCTGGGCTTGACTCAGAGATTTAAGATTTTCACGGTAGGTGGCAAACAGTATAGATCAAACTTGCTTCTATTGATGTGAAATTGTGGCTTTAAGAACTGTCTGCTCTTTCAAGTAAACCAGTTGACATACATTCAGGGAACAGCTGCATGGAGCTATGTTGTGTACTGAAGAATCACGCTGTAAATACTTTTGTAGTGTTTCCTCTGCAGAATGATTTCTTACCTCTCTGTCAGACTGACTAATGTGTAATGTAACCTTCCACAGTGCCTTTGTTTAAACAGAAACTAAAATAGCCCAGAGTGAGGCATAATGAAAACATATCTCTACTGTTTGGAGTTTTGTGTTTTATTTGTGGGGGGTTTTTTTGTTTGTTTGTTTTTTTTTTTTTTTTTTTTTTTTTTAAATGGGATACACTGCAATTAGTGATCTTCATTCAGCACGTTTTGCCCCAAAACATCCAAAAAGACCCCCATGAAGCTAGCTGGTGTATGAGTAACGTGTAGGTTTAGGGACCACCTCATGCTCTGACAGGATTTAAGTCAGCAGCTGTTGGATTCAGTATCCTTCCATGATAGGAGGAACTGGAGAAAACCGTATCCAGTTGAAATGGCAGAAGAATTTGTTCAGACGAAATGTAATGACCTATGTGGGAAGTCAACCATAAAACCATGGATAATGTAATGATTTTGTGAAAAATGAGGTATTTAATGATCACAAAAGGGCAGGATAATTCTTATACAAAAGAAGGATGAGTTCCTGATGTTTGGTTTAGGAAAATAAGTATTACGTGTTACTCTTAAAAGAAAGTTTCATTTCCCAGATTTAAAGTAGCTTTTTCTTCCCTGCCCCCTCCCCCCTGGGCCCCAGTTGTACCTGGATTATAACTCACCGTGTCTGGGCCATCTATACAGTCCTGGTTTTCAATTTTTTACTTCTTAGAGGGTTTTGACTGTTGGTTAAGTTAGCACATTTTTAAAAAAGTACTAGTATGGATGCTTCATAACGTGTTTTCCAAGTTAAAGGGCTTAAATTGGGGTAAAAAAACTGTATTCTGGGAGATGGAGAAGGAATATGCTAAACGTGACCACGCCTGACAGTTTTAAACAAAGGGAGGTGTATTGTGCCTGCCTCAGGTCACCAGGCGTCTACTCTCTGGAAGGCTGAGCTGTGCTAAGAAAGTCAAAGCTTTGAGTATGTTCACGTGAAACAAGGGTTCTTCCAGTTCAGAGCAAGGGCCTAATTGATCTACCAGACAACCTAATACTCTGTCTGAAAGGGACAATTGTGTAAAAGTAATGTGCTAACACCTGGCGATCGACCATTGAATTTTCACAAGTAACATGGAAGAAAAATCATGACAACAGGCTGTTTTTGACAAGGATGTGTGAGGGAAGAACCAGCTAACCAGCCTGTATAGCAAGAAGATAATCAGGGTTTGGATGGAGCATGAAGTTCCTTCATGCTAAAAAATGATGGTTTTCTCCCCCCCCCGCCCTCCCTCAATACACAGTTTATAATTGAAGTAAAAACAATGCTTCACCTTTCATATCTCGGGTCAAATTCAAGATGCAAATGCTATGGACACACATTCACCCCCTCCACGGCAGAAGTTGTGTGCAGTGGCTCTAAAGATGAAGCAGCGAAACAGTAAATAACTAACAACAAAGACCCAAACAAAAGCTGGTAATTTCTTGTAAATCGTTACATTGCTTACATAAGAAGAAACATAAAAGATGACAACTTATTAAAAGAAGTTAAAAAAAAATATTTTGAAGAATCTGTGTCCCTGTTTCAAGTAAGGAATAGGCACCAAGATGCCCATTGTTCTGTGAATTCACTTTTAATAAAACTTACTTCTCCAGTGTCAGAGATGTTTTTTAAAAAGTTATTACCACAATTTATGCATGCAATACCGAACATACATATGTGTGTGTATATATATAAAAACGGCAAATCTGAACAAAAATTATGGTTTGAATTGTCAGTTACACCAAGGATATAGTAATAACAGTACAAACCCATCCACCCAGGGTTTAGAATTCATTCTGCAGTCAGTGAAGTACACACAAGTTACATAGCAAACGTTAGTATGGATTATATATTTTGTTGTATTCTGTTGGAAGCAATCCAAAATGCAGGCGTATAAATGGTACAGATAATTCATGTTTTTACTGATGACTGTAGAAAATATTTTAACTTGCTTGAAAGCATCAAGAAAGCTTTAAAATGAAAAGAGCAGATGTCGAATATAAAGCTTTTAGTTTACTGAGCAATGAGTATGATAAACATTGATTATTCATCTTGATGTTGGAGTTCAAAAACAATTGTCCCTTCAGTTTGCCTCATGGGAGCATGAAATTAGGACCATGTGTGTGTTGATTAACAACATATGAAAGATGAATCATGATTACTGTTTTGGTCTGGTGCAGGAGGCTATGCTTGAGGGGTAGTGATTTCCTACCTCCTTTACCAGATCTCTGTAATTAGTGCTAGCATCTATCTCTGTTTCCCAGTATTGATGTTAAAGTGGCTGCCTGGCAGTGCCTATTCACACGCATAAATTGCCTTTATTGAATGAAAGTGTTTGCTCAACAAAAGTTGAATGTTGGAGTATATTTCAATATTATTTGTTAAAAATGGTTATTCAATTCTGAAATCACCAATGCCATCTCTGGCAGGAATTGTCAAATGTAAAAAATAGATGTTATTTTCAAATATGAAACGCTGTATGTTCTAGATTAAAAGGAAGAGGGAAAAGTTCAACAATAAAAACTAAGCAGATATTTTATTTCTTTCCATTGTATTTAATTTATGCCTCTGATGGCAGACATTACTTAAATTTAACTTCTATTGGAGGCACAGTTAGGTCCTCTGGTTAAAACCTAATTTAAGTTTTATTTCTGGAAATGTAATCCTAACTTTGTTCCTCTCTGGCCTAGTAAAGAGTAGAAAAAGTTATCTTAAGTGCATTTCATTAATAAGTTACCATAAATGAAAGACAGGTATTAGAAAAATACAAAGTTGGAGTTGGGGTTGCTCAGCCTGGAGAAGAGAAGGCTCTGGGAGACCTTACAGCAGCCTTCCAGTATCTGAAAGGGGCCTACAAGGAAGCTGGAGAGGGACTTTTTACAAGGGCATGTAGCGACAGGACGAGGGGTAATGGTTCCAAACTGGAAGAGGGTAGATTTAGAATAGATGTTAGGAAGAAGTTTTTTACTCTGAGGGTGGTGTGACACTGGCACAGGTTGCCCAGGGAAGCTGTGGAGGCTCCACCCCTGGAAGTGTTCAGGGCCAGGTTGGATGAGGCTTTGAGCAATCTGGTGTAGCAGGAGGTGTCCTTGCCCATGGCAGGGGGGATCTTTGAGGCCCCTTCCAACCTTAAGCCAGTCTATGATAAACAAGCAGAAATACAGGTTAACTTCATGTAATAGTCTTTGCCTCTTATTAGTACTTGTGCTCTTTCATGTTGAAAGATGGGTATTTAAATAAAATGAAATGTCTGCACGTGCCTTGAACATCCAAATGAATTATTCTTCAGGAGATGACATGTATGAGTATTATTCAGATTTAAGATGTCTTAGGATCTTAACCTTAACTATTGAAGCTGTTCATGTGGATTGAGGAACAGATCCAACATTTGATTTCTGTGATTTGAGGTATGTGATATGTGATAGAAATTGGAAATTGTTTCTGGCTTGCTTGCCCAATATAGATGCGGGATTTGGATCTTGGCTTATTATGTTTTCTGTGGAGTTCTGTGCTTTGAGCTCACATAATGTGACATTTAGTGTTGTGGATAAACACCCCCTCTACACCCCACCCCCCC
>VYXH01008444.1:300766-313851 GCA_013397275.1 Burhinus bistriatus | reverse complement strand
CCCCCCTCCCTTTTTGACAAACAAGATTATTTGTAATTTAATCTGTGTGCATTTCAACTTTGATTATCTGTTTAAAGATCAGTCATCTGTAGTTCTTCATAGATGATGTTTTGGCTGTTTTCTTTCCCAAGTATTCCTTCTCAGTCAGTGTGTATAGAAGTATGTGGACCAAAGGGATTTTGTAGACACAGCTCCAGGCAATGGAGACTTGCTTTCTAGTAAAGTTCAGAGTAAATTAAAAGCTGAATTTAAATTCAACAAATATTAGTGGTTAATTAACTAAGAATGTTGAGCCCTAAGGCCATAACATTAGTATTTATAGTTTAAAGTAAGATGCTCTAAACAAGTTGTCTTGGCTATGTATAGGACGTTTAAATAATACAATTCCTTTATGGCTTAAAAACAAGGGAGTGCTTCCTGGAAGATTTTATTTTTAAACTCACAGCAGTAAGTACTTGGAGGATTAATACCAAAGTTTACCACGATTAAATTGTCTGACTAGCTTACATGTTTTAATCTATAACTAATAAGACAGTTATCTAATTCAATACTTTAAGGTGACCCTAATTCTCTTGCAAATCACTGCAACTTTTTTGGCACCTTTTATACACTTGGGAGCAAATTTTTACAACCAGTAAGCCTCATGTGCTGCTTAAGTTCAGCAGAGTTTGGCTTATAGTTATTTTTTTTTTTGCATCTACTTTATTAATGATTATGGTGTATTGATTTACACTTATACTGTTACATATTTCGTGATGTCACCATAATCCCAGTGGAAATGCAATTAAAGGTGCCTTGAAAAGCATTGCTATAGTATATTTTTTTAAAAATACAGGATCTAAAAGAATTCTATCTAATGAATTAAAATACTGGTGTGAATTTCCTGTGTGGTTTGGTGAAGTTTCTGTCTCAAAAATTCAGCTCTAGGAAGACAGGTAACAATGAATTTGATGGTTTATCCATCTTTATTTATAACTATGAAGAGTCAGTAGTTTCTTTTTTGTAATTTTTTAATCAAACACATAATGTCTTTGTTTTGCTGTAGTAGTAGGTTAAATGACATTTTATATAGTTTAAGAGAAACAGAAAATGAATCGGAATAGAACAGGTATTAATAGGTAAGTTAAGACTGAAAAAAATAAATGACGCCTTCCTGTTTCAGGAAACCTTTTTGTGTAACAGCTTGTTTAACGCCAACCTAAATCAAAAGTTAAACAAATGAAAAGCCACATAAGAAGAAAGTGAGATTACAAGTTTAACTTCTAACAATACTATCAAGATCTGATTTGCTTTCCTCCTTTATGTAGTATTTTACTTTTTTTTAAAGGTAATTTAACTCATGCATTGTTTTTTCTTTCTAAATACCTGTGTCTGACTATTAAGTGACATACAGTGAAAGTTTACGTGTGATCCTGACAACATCTAATTACCGTTGGAGTCCTTTTACACTATTAACTTCTGTTCTTTACATTGTAGCAGTAAACCCAGATACAAATCTATGTAAATGGATGGTATTTTTTTAAAGATAATGGTAAACATGATGTTATTTGCCTTTCAGGGAATGATATTACTCCGTAAGAATGAGTGTTGCAGTTTTCAACTTTGTGTCTAGTGAGGGTGATACTACATTTTGTGTTTCAAAAATAATGTCAGTGCTTTCTGAGGGGTAAGGTATTGCATCTTTGAAGTCCAAAGTTCTTTTTTTACAAGTGCAGAAGGAACAGCAGACTCACCAGCCTGCCTACGTGTCTGGATTCCTCCCTGGGAGAGCAATGGAATAGTTCTCCGGTTGGTCCTCACTGTCTGTGACACTCAGCAAGCGTGGCAGCCTCTGCTTTAGTAGTAGATGATAGAAAAAGGTGTCTGATGTAGCATGATGGATTTCTACAATATGCACTTCTACTGGAAAAGTTATGGGGTATAATTATCTGAATTACAGCGGTTGGAAATCCACCTTTTCATTTGTTCTCCTTTAACTTTGTTGATTTTAGCCAATAAGCAATGGATTGAAATTTAAATTCTCTCTAAGTTCTTCTCAGCAAAAATTTCTTTACAATGTTTACATTATGTGTTAAAATGATTGGGGCCTTTATATGGGGGCCTCTCACATAAAAAAATAAAACAGAAAAGTAATCCAGTGCATAAACCACATGACTCAAAACACACAGAAATACAAATGCTGCAAGAATGATATCAGGCACAGAAACATAAATTACATACAAATATATCTGTATAAAATAATTTAATGAAGGATAGATGTGGGCACATATCTGCACACTGGACATGGATACTCCCTCTGTAGTAAGTTTCTCCCATATACCGTTCAGGCACATGGATGAACCAGGCCGTAGGTTTTGCATCCTGGCTTATCATACCTCAGTTTGTGTTAAGCTTTGAGTTCAGTGTAGTTCTTGTGAGCAGTGAATAATATTAGACTTAAGAAAAAAGAATGACTTGATTGTAGATGAATTCTGAGTGTGCTGAATATTTGGTGGGTTAGTTTGCCCAGTTGACGAATAGGTAATAGAGTCCTTCAGGCACCTGTTCTGAGATAGTTAATGAGATGAGGAGCGTCTGGGAGGTGATGAGTGCTCTTTAATCAGTTCTTCTACTGTTTTGCTCCCACTTTTCTTTCCTGAAAAATGACCTTCACCAAGAAAAAGAGCTAAAGTGCTATGACCACAGTGCTTAGCGGCAACATTCCTTCTTCTGTCTGTTTGAACTTCTGATACTCTTTTTCATGACTCTGGAATTGAGATCAGCTTTTTCAGACTCGCATTCTCTCTTCTCTTCTCTTCTCCTGCACTGTGTTTGCCCTGTAGAACCCGATTTGATTTGTCATTAAACCTTGATTAAAAAGGTGTGTATGGGCACAATTAACCTAGTTGGTGGAAGTTGAGAACATCTCATAACTTTCTTTCAAAAATAAGCTTCTATGATTCACATCTACTGGGCAAGTCATACTATTTAAGTCAAATTTCATGTCTTCAGGCAAATATTGTATTCAGACTTTCATTTCTCTTTGCTTTCACTTCTTTGAGTATTACATTTGGCAAGTTGATGACAGATGAGTGCATGCAGGTGTATGCGATCTGTTCTGTCATTGCCCGTGTTCAGATTGGTGGTTGGTGTGCAAAAATAGAAGGAAAAAAATAATGGGTTCTGTTACCCTCCAACAAACTATTTACAAAATAAAAATCTATAGAAGTTCAAAGTAGCTTGCTTTATTCAAATTATTTTCTTGATATTTCTCTACAGGGGCTGTCATCAGTCACCAAGAACAATGGACTACTCAATATCACCTTTAAATATGACAGTAAGTTGAAAATTTGCACTGTATTCACAAAAATGGAGGACTCCATCACAGTTGTCAATATATAGCAACACGTCTCTGAAAATGGCTCTAAGAATAGCATGAGCTCTTTCGTATTGACATAATTTTAAAATCTAGATTGATTTCTGTTGGGTCTGGTGGATCTTCTCCTTCCTTTGTTTTGCTGATAATAAACTGATCTAATAATTTGTAGTAGTTTCACTTTCAGATTGGCCTACATCATCTGCCCAGTATTTGGGTGGAAAATTAGAGATTTTATTCTGTGAAAGAATGTAGTCATTGAAAGGTTCACTACACACAAAGTTGTAGGAAAGGATTGTTTCAAGCTTTATACATCTTCTATCTGATGTGTAATTTTGGGGGGAAAATGGTGTGAAGCATGTCTCAAGGTAGAAAACATGTAGTTTGTAAATACATATATATATAGGCACAAATAAATATACAGGGAATATATTAAAAAGGTGTCTGCAAGGATTAATATTGAATATGAACATTGAAGATTAATAGCATCTCTTCATCTAGTTGAAGTAGTTGGAACTTTTAGCTACAGTGTTAAAGGATCAGGGTAGTGGAAAACTGCTGTCTACGTTCTCAGTGAAACAGATGGTTTTAGTACTGTAGCAGATGTGGTCTGTTTTGCAGCTAAACTAAAAAGAAAGTAATCTCTAACATATTAACAGTAATAAGCAAGTTGCAGCAATAGTAATTCAAACCTCTTCAAACATCTGGGAAATGGCTGTATCATATAGTTTTCATTTTTTTAAGGTTTTTGTCATCTGTGTTGTCTAGTCAGTAAAGTATGACTATTGGCTGCATTTGGAATTTATCCTTATTTGGGCAGTTAGGGGCCACCATCAATATAAAATCAATGTACAGTCAAGAGAAGCTCCCCATTTACTGGAGTAGTGTTTGTATTAATGCCAGTGCAAGTCACAGGTGGTTTTTTTTGCCTACCCAAAGAAATTACCTCAGATGCTGAATGTGGGTAAAATTTCATCATTGAGAGCGTGTATCAGGAAACCTAATAATAGTGGTTTGTTTTTTTTTTATTCTGATGATCCTTTTCTTCCTCTACTTCTATGTTAATTTCTGAATTTTCAATCCTTCACTGTGAATTTTTTTAATCTAATTTATTTAAAATAAGCAAAACTTAAGTATGTCAGATTGTACAAGAGGTAAGTCGTTGATACAAAAGAGTTATGATTTTTTTTATCTACAAAAAGAAAAACAGGAAATAATATCAGTCAGAACAGAGATCCCCACATTTAGTTAACACAATGGAGTCTGTTTAAGTCCCAGTATCTGTCATGTTTTTTCCATTAATTCTGGCACCAGGAACTGTGTTTAACCAATGACAAGTGTTAATTCAAAATTCTGCTGGCACTGTATGCTTCCTGGACAAAGGAGTTATTTGACTTCTGCGGTACTGGGAAAAGAGTTCCTTGATATCAAGGCTAAAGAGTTCATATAATACGGAAACACGTACTTATCATGAATAAACCACCACAAAAGAGAATTTGACTTGCTGGCTGTGATTTAAAGGCTTCTATTTTGCCACACAGCAACTCCAGCGAACTGTGTTTTATGTTGTTAAATTAGTTGGTTAGATTATTTATTCAGGTGAAAAATAAAGGTTTGTATGTTTCAGCATTTCACTTATATTCAAGTAAACGAGGTGATTTCCTGAAAAGTGCAATTTTCCCCCGCTATTTTCTTTCTAAATCTGTTGTTCTTTAAAAATGTGAATCAGTGACTCACAGTCAAACTTCAGAGGTTTGTGCTATATTCCATTTTGGCAAATTGTCATTTAACCATAAAATTTTAGTAACCAGGATCCAAAATCTTGGGCTTGCTATTAATTAGATCCAGACCTAGCAAAAAACTGTTACTTCAAACCTTCCATTGAAAGAGATATTCTATTCTCCTAAGAGGAAGTTCATGCTGTCATTGAGTTCACTCATAGCAACCGAATTCTACAAACAGCAGAGTAAGTACCAACTGCCCAGCTTTTGTAAAAGACAATGTTGTACAAACTGTTCTATCCTTATTTGTGGGACAGTTACATAAAAGACCCCATTTACCATCATAAAAAAACACTTTCTAAAACTGCTTTTCAATTAATAGTTTTTCTTTCTTGCCTTTTAAGATCACACCTCTGAATGAAATTTGAATTTCCTACATTGGCTTATCATAACACTTGATTTTTCATGTTTCGTTGCTGCAAACTCTGTATAGGCAAATACATGGCATATAGATTATCATAGGTTTTTTGAATTAATCATCATATATAGTCTACTAGTCAACTTTTTCTGGATTTTGTTGGCTTCACTAGTTCAAAAGCAGAACGTTTGTTTGTGCATACGCATCTTCATGTATACTGTGCTCCAGAACTATTGAATTCTCTGGCCGCTACTTCTCCTCCTGCCACAAAATACGAGCCTAAACATTGTAAGGCTTTAAAAGTAATAAAGTTTGGGGTTATTTGTTTTCTTGTTTTGAATGTATAAAGACATGGTCAAGTTCAACAACAAAATCAAGAATGTTTTTCTTTTATTTTCTTAATGAAAGCTGAGGTTTTCTATAATTACTTGTTTGTGGAGCTGTAACTTTAGGGAATACAGTGTATTTTTTGAGGATAATAAGACAAACCAGTTCTGACTGGATCCAGTGGCAGTAAAATGGTCTGCAGGGATGTGGCTACTGAATGGATGACAGAGATAAGATGAATTTAGGCAGTAGGTTCTTTGTGGTCAGGATCAAGCAGCACTTCTTGAGCACCAGTTCTAAAGCGTCACATTGTTCATTGTTCTCATACATGCCTGATTGTTGACCAACATTCTGTTGCTCTAAGCAAAATTAATGTCAGTCCTCATATTCTTTTGAGTGAGGAAAAGTTGTTCTCTTTTGGGAGTCCCAACACGTCCTCTTACTGTGGTACAGGCTACACTGATATTATAAACTAGTAATTGCCTTTGGAGTCCTGTGAACTAGGGCTTTGCAACTGGTGAAAGTGGTTGTGCTCAATGATTTGTAAAGGTTTGTGTTTCTCAGTGTCCTGAGATGACAGAAGCTTCATCTAGATTTACTATACAGTACTTATTTTTACAGAATAAATAATGCACATGTACTTTTACTTTGCTCAGTCTTGAAGAAATTTTAAGAAATTAACTTAATTCTTCATTTAATTCTTCTTTACATGGAAAGATGCAGGTGATGTTGGAAACTGGTTGCTTGAATAGATCTTTAAGATTAGGTGCTGTTGGCAGATTATGATTTACTTGCTCTGGTATGGCACAAGAACATCAGCTAGAATGTTTTTCTTAAAGCGTTTATTTCTACATATTTTTAGACTGCACGCCTTATCTGAGTTCAGTGGGAAAACACGTGATTGGAGATGTGCAGAATATAACTATCAGTCAGTATGCATGTTATGAACAGGTTGCAGTGACGATACTTTGGACAGCAAATGCCATCGGTAAGTAGCAGAGGGAAATGTACTAATTCTTCATGTCTTCAGTATTAACTTCTTGTTGATTGGTATTAAGTAAAATAATTAAATTACTGAAACAAACTGCTTAAGAACAAATAAATTCTTGACAGCTTTGCAAAGCTGCTATTTTTACTAGCTCACCTGAAATACCCTTAAAACTAGGATGTTCTCTGCAGCCATACACTGCTTTTTGCTTTTCCAGTTTGTTGAATTTTTCTGGTTCTTCAGAACTGCAGTAGCCCTGATTTTGTTCTCTCTCCCAAGGCATAGCTGCATTTCAGTGGCATTGATTGAGTTTAATTGCCAATACACTTAAAGATTCTTTAGGATGCAAATTGTCTTACAGGTGGAAAACATTATTTAATCATAGCTATACAAACTTTAATGTGTTTCCTTGTCAGGTCTGGTCACTGAGAATATTCCTCACTCACTTAAATGTTACTGGAAGTACCTGATTGCCCGCTAGAGCACTTGTCTTCAAAGTGGGGAGTGCACAAGATGATCCATTGGGGCATGCAAAGAAAATTGTAGAACTTCTATGTACATATTTTTTAGATCTTGAAAAGAAAAACTAAGCTTTGCTAATATTTACTATATGGATTGACACCGGCACCCTTACTTGGTCTCTATGTCAGATGTTCATGTTACACATGTGGTACATGAGGTATCCTGAAGGAAGAGTGGGTGTGGGGCGTTCCCAATGTAGAGGGGTTCACAGTTGTGCCCTCGTTCTTTCATTTGCTTCCAGCATATTGCGACGTATTGCAGTGTATGTGTGCCAGGTTAAGTGGATTACTGATGAAATTATCTAGTTTTAACTAAACTAACCATCATGAAATGGACAGGTGGCTTAAAGTAATTGAAGATAATACTAATAATGTGAGCTCATGCGAACAACAAGAAAATAGTAGAGCTGACAGTTCCCCCACTCCTAGTACAGGCTTTTTGTCAGCCACATTACGAGGTAAAAACAATGACTATCTAATCAGTTCTGATTAAAAAGTTGGCCAAAATTATCAGGACTATTTAGAATACAGATTTACACCTGCTATTGTTAATGATGAACCTTGCCCTAAGCGTATAGTGTGCCTTGAGATTTTAGCTAATACTGTGAAGCCATCATGATTAGCAAGACATTTGAAAGCTAAGCATCTGGAACATGAAGACAAACCTCTGCAATTTCTTCATCCGTGTTTGAAGCCATGCGATACTTGATAAAGTAAAAAATTTTACTAAACTTAATGATAAATCTTTAGAAGCCTCTTTTTGAGAAATCTCGTTCGAGATTTCTTACTCAGTAGTGAAAGACAAAAAGCCATATACCACTGGGGAGACACTTGTTCTTCCTGCCGCAGTAAAACTGGCTGAAATAGTACAGGGAAATACTGGAATGAAAAAAAGGATTTTGGTGTAAAGTTACAGAGATAGCACCGCACATGAAATTCGGTCATTGCATTGTTCATAAAGAAACTATTGCAGCAATGAAGTTGGAGCCAGAAATCTGCAGGATGTCACCAATGTGGGTAGTCTTATAAAAAACAAGACACTTAAATACTAGAATCTTTACAATACTTTGTAATGAGATGGGTACTGACCATGAAAATCTTTTGTGCCACACAGAGGTTCACTGGTTGTCTTGTGGCAAAGTGTTTAAGAGTTGTCAAACTCAGATCTTTGAGTTAAGCATTCTTCCTTCGCAAAAAGACAAATGTTCCAAATTTGCTGACCTTTTCTGTCATGACAAGTAGCTGTCAGTAGTATGCTACGCACATATTTTAAAAAAAAAAAAAGGCAAAAACCAAACCCACACTTAACGTGTCTCTTCAAGGTAAAGGTGACGTTTTAACAATGAATGAGAAAGTAACTGCTTTTCAAAAGAAACTCACGCTATGGAAAGAGCTTTTTGAAAATGGATGTTTGGAAATGTTTCCTTCGTTATGTGATTTTGTTGCTGAAAACAATTTCAGTTTCTCACCTATAAAAACTCTCATATTTTTACAATTAAAAAGTCAGGAAACAGAATTTCCTAGCCCATTTAAAAATCATAGAATCATAGCATGGTTAGAGTTGGAAGGGACCTTGAAGATCATCTAGTTCCAAGCCCCCTGCCATGGGCAGGGACACCTTCCGCTAGACCAGGTTACTCAAATCTTGTGAATGCAGAGTTTCAGTGGGGTTTGAACCCATTTGTTAAAAATACAAAAATGCAACACACTCTGATTAGTTTGCAAGAACAACTGACATCAGGGAAGATACAAATTTACTAGACAAATTTCAAGAAAAACCATTACATAATTAGAGAATGGAAGTGAAAAATGAGTATTGTGATTTAGTAAATGCAGCCGACAATGCACTTCTTCCACTTGGATCCATGTATCTATCTTTCTGAGGTTATTTTTTCAGCTATGGCAGCTGTTAAAACCAAGTAATGAAATAAAACAGAACTTAGAACCAGACCTTTGAATTGCCATATCACAAAATGTGAAACCAACATTTAAAAAAATAAGTTTATTCAGTTGCATAGCTCTCACTCAAAAATATTATTATTAATATTTTTCAGTGGGAGAAAAAAGTTTTCTGTATCATTAACAAAATAAAAATTATTTTTAAAATAATTTTTAATCTCTCATGCTTTTTAATTTTTTAATGTATTTTATAATGTACCTAATATACATATGTAGGACTCTGCCAATATATTTTATAAATATACTGGAGGGTTGTGCTCAATATTTTTTGTTGTTGTTGATAGGAGTGCATGATCAAAAAAATGTGGAGACCACTGCACTATAGTGCACTCTCTCTGTACCAACACCTGCTCATAATTTCTTTTTCTTCACACTAATTAAGGTTCTAAATAGAGTAACTTAATATAAACTCATTTTTTTAGTCACCAGCGTTTAGCTAATGAAAGAGGTGGAGTTCCCTTCTTGAATGTTTTTAATACTTTGTTAAAGATTTTTAACTGCAAAGGTGCTTTTCCATATCAATGAAATAGAGTTAAGCACAATGCAGTTTTCAAAATTAAAACAAATTTTTTTTTCATGTTCTTTTTCTCATACAGCAGAGTCTTAACTTGATACTTCCTGGTTCATACTTCCTCAAAAAACTTTTAAATAAGTTTTTTCTTATGATTGTCATCCAGAGGGATGCTATCTGGAGGAACCTGGACAAGCTCGAGAAGTTGGGCCCACGTGAACCTCATGAGGTTCAACAAGGCCAAGTGCAAGGTCCTGCACTTGGATTGGGATCAACCTCCAATATCAATACAGGCTGGGGGACAAAGGGATGGAGAGCAGCCCTGCCAAGAAGGACTCGAGGGTACTGGTGGATGAAAAGCTGGATACGAGCTGGCAGTGTGCGCTTGCAGCCCAGAAAACCAACTGCATCCTGGGCTGCATCAAAAGAAGCGTGACCAGCAGTTTGGGGGAGGTGATTCTGCCCCTCTGCTCTTGTGAGATGCCACCTGGAGTACTGCGTCCAGCTCTGGACCCCTCAGCACAAGAAAGACATGGACCTGTTGGAGCGAGTCCAGAGGAGGGCCACAAGAGTGATCAGAGGGCTGGAGCACCTTTCCTGTGAGGAAAGGCTGAGAGAGTTGGGGTTGTTCAGCCTGAAGAAGAGAAGGCTCCAGGGAGACCTTATAGTAGCCTTTCAGTGCTTAAAGGGGGCTTATAAGAAAGATGGGGAGACACTTTTTAGCAGAGCCTCTTGTGATAGGGCAAGGGGTAATGGCTTTAAATTAAAATAGGGTAGCTTCAGATGAGATATAAGGAAGAAATTTTTACAATAGAGGTGCAAAACCAGTGGAAACACTTGCACAGGTTGCCCAGAGAGGTGGTAGATGCCCCGTCCCTGGAAACATTCAAGGTCAGATTGGATGGGGTTCTGAGTGACCTGATTTAGTTGAAAATGTCCCTGCCCATTGGAGGGAGGTTGGGCTAGATGACCTTTCAAGGTCCCTTCCAACCCAAACTATCCTATGATTTACAAAGAGCTGGAAGTTCCCATTAATATGGTAGGATTGCATCCTAAATGATGAGGTATGGCTAATAATGCAAATGTGTATTTCTTAAACTTGGTATAAATTTTTTGGCCTAGACCTGCATTTATTAAATCAAACATTTTAGATAAGAAAAATTGTCATTTTTTTGTGACCTCCCAGTATTAAATCATGCTTCTTTTTTTTTTTTTTTGGATAAAAAATAATGATTAGTTTCTGGGATTTAAAAGAGTATATGAAAATTACACTTCTGCAAAACTGTGCAGTTGAAAGTATTTGGTAATCTTCAGCTGCAGACTGGATGAACCAAATCTCTGTGGGAAACAAAGCTTGGTTTTCTTTCTTGTAATCATCAGAGGTTAATCCTTTGGAAATTATGAAGACAGAACTGCCATTGAAACATCTCGGGTAACGTGGAGACCGGACACTCTCTTTCATGGTCTTCATGTAAGCACAAATAGTGCTTTTGTTCCATGAAATATTAAGAACACATTGGGCAACTCATGGTCTTTATCTCCTACAAAATTATAGAACATTAAAAAAACCCCCACAAAACCATGAGAACTGCTGAAACAGAGGAGGTCCATGGAAAATCATACGTTTGGGATTTTTTTCATTTGACAAGCATAGCATAAACTCAAATCAATCCATTTTGATTTATGTAGCATTTAGCTTCAAAAGTCTGTGACTGTGTCGTTGATAAATATGTATTCTGCCATATGTAATGCTGTTGAAAAGATGTAGTTAGTCTTGAAGAACTATGCAGTGACTTTGATACCTGAGCCACAAAAGTATCACAGGGCAACAGTCTGGCATTGTCCTGTGACATTCACATCACTGTGACTCACTTGAGTCATGTAATGAAGTAATTCCATGATGAGAACATTACCAAGAAATGTAAAGACACTGTGCTGGGAGTTAGTTGTGTTAAAGTAACTTGAAAAAAAATGGGTGTAGTTCTGGCACCAGTTATAAATAACTGGAAGTATTCACGCACTGGAATAAATTCCATTCCATTTAAGTCAAGTTTTCTGTTATCCCATACTATACTAGAACTAAAGAAGTTGTAACAACAGCTATCACTTTAATCTGGTAGCCTCAGAAATGATAGGAACATGTTATAAAGGAGTATTTCCAAAATTTGCTAGCAAAATGTTATATTTCATTGCTAATAATGGAAATGTGAAGTTACCATAAAGTATTCCTGAGGGTGATGAAGGTAATGATAACTTACATTGCAGTGATAATTTGGAAGCCCCAGCTGAGATGTGGGCCCCTCTGCTCTAAGCATTACACAAGTATGTAGTAATTGCAGCCTTTGCCAAAGATTGAATTCTAAATAGGCAAAAAAGAAAATGCGGGACAAACTAAGATACAACAGCAGGTATTAAAACACAATCATATTTCGTATGAATGGTAAGTTTTATTTTTAAAGACAAATATATTCAAATTACATAAAATGCCCCATTATGCATTTTGAAATACTAGTCTTCTGTTTAAACGCCCTGCAGGGATTGAATACCTGAAAGGATTTCGAGTAATACTTGAAGAGTTAAAATCAGAGGGAAGACAGTGCCAACAGATGGTTTTAAAAGATCCAAAGCAGCTCAACCCCAGTTTTAAACGAACAGTAAGTGCTTTGTTTCAAGAAAAGTTTCATTGTTGCTTGATTGTGTGAGAAGTATTGAAAGTGTTTATATGCTGCATATAAATCTAAATATATCTCTCTCTAAATATATACATAATGTGGCATTTACTAGGATGCACCTTGCTTCCTAAAAGTAATATTCTTTAAACTAATGATAGTTGTCGTTCTAGAGACAGATCTAGTCCCCTCCTATAGAAGCTTTCCTAAAGCTGGAAACTGTCACTTGGGTGACTCTGGAGTACGGGTGCACATCTGTAATAGTCCGCAGCCAACTCTGTATTGAGATTCCTCGTGTCAATGTGTAATGGAGGGGTAGATAAAGGATTCTTAATGTATTAATTTCTGCTTATGTTTGCAAAACTGTGGGCTTGTTTTGAAAGATAGTTTCAGTTATAATAGTCAATCTTAAAATACGTTGCAATCTTGTCTTTTTGTAGGGAATGGAATCCCAGTCCTTTCTAAATCTGAAGTTTGAAACAGATTACTTTGTAAAGATTGTTCCTTTTCCTTCAATTAAAAATGAAAGTAATTATCACCCATTTTTCTTCCGAACTAGACGTAAGTATTGCATACAGTATTGCATATCATCTCTTCACCGATGGGTGCCTTGGTA
>VYXH01008444.1:268892-300752 GCA_013397275.1 Burhinus bistriatus | reverse complement strand
GGGTCCTTGGTTCCCCCCCCCCCAGCTTTTTAGTTTTCCCAACAAAGGAATGTAGTAGATGATGTTAGATGAGTTACTTACGTAGTCTTTGAAGGAAGATCTAGGTGTTAAGTGGAAAGAATTTGGATGCCATAGCTAATCTGTGGTGTATGATAATATGTATTAGGTAACAACCAGAAGAAGAGTCTCAGGTAGGCCTGAGATTCTCTCAGGTTTGCCTACAGCAGGATTACTGCCATAGTTCTTGGGAACATTTGACTTGTGAAGATGGTTTGCTCCTTCTCCTCTCTGGACATTGTGAAGAAGCTCAGGTTGGTTTTGAGATCACAGTTTCAAAAGCAGATCTGGAGATGGATATGGATGAGTACATGTAAGAGTGGATAGCAACAAATCAAGTTGAATTTCTCAAAATTACTTAGCAATTCTCATTGGAGTTAGAGAGAAGAAACTTGAAGAAGCTCCTCAGTGCTTAAACAGTATGATGAGAAACTGCAAGTACCCTTTAGGGTGAAATGTTGATATTTGTCCTGCTTAGGTTTTTTTTCCCTATAAAACTTTCTTAAAATATTTTCAAGTCTGTCTGTTGATGCAGACTTCAGTAACATTGTCTTTGTAATAATGCTCAGCATACTTACTTGCTCTGAGTAAATGTATTTAAGGCTAGTTTCAGCTTCCTCTCCTGCTGTGCTGTGCCTGGTGCTGTCCCTTTTGCCACACTAAGGAAAGCTATTTTCAAATTAATGAACCTGCGTTTCTCATATACAGATGAGAAGGGACTTGAAACCATAACAAAGAAGCTAAGTTTGCAAAATATATTTACTCCAGGCATATTAGAGACTGGGAAGGAAATGGGGGTATTGTCTTCAAAATGATGAACTCCCTTCTTTTGCCCTCATTCTTTTTCTGTTTAAATAGTATATCATTTTGATACTGTATCATTAATAATTTTTGTGTGTATTTGTAGCATGTGAGTTGTTGCTACAGCCAGAAAACCTTGTCTGCAAACCTTGTAAGTAGAATGTAATACTTCCTGGATATTCATCTTACAAAAAGTTATTGTACTTGAAGAGTCACTTTTTTCCAATTCACGAATATCTCCTCTGACAGACTGGAAGCCAAGGAATCTGAATGTTACCCAGCAGGGTTTTAACATGCAAGTGTCCTTTGATCATGCACCTCACAACTTTGGGTTTAGATACTACTTTCTTCACTACAAACTTAAGCATGAAGGGCCATTTAAGCAAAAGACCTGCAAACAGGTACGTCGCTGAGTTTTGCAGCTCTTAAAAGCACAAAACCGATTAATGTTAGATGTTCTGTGGTTTTATAGAAACTTTAAAAACTTAATACAATATTGAATACTCTCAGTTTTACATTTTTTAAACTATTTGGTACTATTTATGTAAAGAGTAATTGTATTGTGATAGCACTCATCAGTCAAAACCAGGCTTGAGGGCTCCATTGAAGCTGGGTAGTATAAGCAAAGGGGAAGAGACTGTTCTCTCTGTTGAAGACCCTACAACTAATTAGTACTGCAAACTCCCATTTTATTATGTTTGTTATACATGTTATTTCCTACTTTTTTCTTTCACCTTTGCACCAAATCTGAGCACTTTATAGATTACCCATCTGAGGTGGTATCACAGGATAGCTTTCCTTTTAGTATGTGCGTGGAATTAGGTTCTCTCCGATTTTGTACAGCTATGTCCATAAGTTTTATTATGGGAGCTGCAATTTGCTGCGTGATTTTAGTTAATTTTAGTTAATATTCAACAGCAAGTTTGTTCTCACTGGTCAATCTTTCATCCTAAGCCTCTGAAAACTAGAGAGCTTCAGGGCATAATGTAGAGTTTATGTATTAGACCAAACTTTTAAGATTTTTTTTTTTTTTTTGATAGTCATATTTTAGTTCTGCAGGCAGAGGATTGTAGTCCTTGCATATTTGAGTGGAGAGACTTAGTTTTGCTCGTTTAAGGTGTCTTAATACAGGAGGGCACTGTATATTTCTAAATCACTGCGGATGTATTTTCTGTTAGGTTTTAAAAGTGTATGAATGGCTTGCAAAGTATTCTCTTTCTTTGATGTAGGAGCAAAACACAGATACTACAAGTTGTATTCTTCAGAATGTATCTCCAGGGGATTATATAATTGAGGTAATATTTTTAAGTAGTCATTTGTACAACAGCTAAATGACTATATTAATGGAGAAGTCAACTGAAATTAAAGTATTCCCAGTCACAGTCTGGTAAAATTGGACTTCAGGCATCGCTACTGAAGTATCCTGGGCAAGTAAAGGTTTTTAGACAGATTGTTCTTGACCTTTGCATAGCTTTGCTACTCTGAGTGCATAATGGTTTCATCTCTGCCTTCAAGTAAAGTTGTGGGCCTACATAATTCTTGGACTTGGATTTTTATTTTTTTTTTTTTTTAATTGGAGTTGTGTATTTTGGTCAGTTTTTGCTGTACATAAAAGTTGCATAATTCTGTTGATGACAGTATGTGGACTCCGACAGTTAATGTTACAATACTAAACTGTGTACCAACAAAGCCAAGTGATTTCACTAATTACTACTTTGTGGTGCTCTGTAATTTTAACTTTTTGAACAGTAAGTTTCTTCACATTTGGTCATGAAAGCTGTTATAGTTGTTTACATATTGCAGAAAATAAGTAAAATTAAATTTCCACAAAATAAAATCAAACTTTTACTTTTCAAAGCTGGTTGATGACACTAATACAACAAGGAAAACAATGCACTATGCGCTAAAACCAGGTATGTTTTTAAACAGTATACAGTATTTACCTTATTAATTTAGATTCAGTTTTAATTATGTTGGAAATATATCTCGATTTGACCTGTGTCTGTTTGCCATAAGTAATCAAGGCTACTCAGGCAATTGTGCTGTGATTTTTTTGACCTAATAAAACGAGTAGACATGCACACTTGTACATATACCTCTGCATCTCTGTACATTTATATTTAGTACAGGTTAGGTCAATAGATCATTGGAAATCTTTGTGGGAAAGTAACTTTTTTTGTATCTACGGATATGAAGAATCATAGCTTGTATCTTAATTGCATACAACTGCTGCATGCTGTAGTGTGGAAATAATGTAATGAAACTGCCAGAGCAGCCTAAACACGTTACCTGCCTGTGTACTTCAGCCCTGAAATCAAATCAAGCAGTCTGGAAAGCGGGTCAGGTAAATGCTTAGCATGTCTGTGTATCAGACCAGTTACTGAGAAGCTAAATAAGGATTTCAGAATGTAACTGCAGACACAAAATATAGCTGCAGATGAAGGCACCGGGCGAAATGGACTGAATCCTAATGCGCGTTGCTAAAGGTAATCTGTGCAGGAAGACAGTTCTTTCTAAGTGGCTAGTTCAGCACCCTGGAACAAAGTCTGTCAAGTCCAAGTGACTATTGCATATCTTATTTAAAGTTCATCTCATGAGGGGAGGTATGAGTTGGCATGCAGCACTTGTTACTTATTTTAGTCTCTCTAATGCTGTGGTGGTGGGGGCAATCAGCATAAAACCTATTTAAAATGAAGCAGAACATGATGTTTGATACTACTGTATATTTGAGAATTAGCTGATAATAGTGTACTGCAGTGGTTTTACATTCCCACTGTGAGGATTCGATTAGATAATTATATAGCTTATTTGTATATGGCTAATTTGGCTTTCTTTTTCAAAGTACATTCTCCGTGGGCTGGACCGATAAGAGCTATTGCCATTACAGTCCCTTTAGTTGTCATTTCAGCATTTGCAACGCTTTTCACAGTGATGTGCCGCAAGAAACAGCAAGGTAAGAGGGTTTAGTCAATATAGAATTTGATTTAAAGATGCACTCTTGCAAACAAAAAAGTCTTAACTGGTAGGTTTATTCCAGAAATAACCTTTATCTGAAGAGCTTTTTTTTTTTCTACTTCTTTCTCTTTCCTGCCCACAGCTTTTTTTGTGTGTTGAAACTTGTAGCAAATTCTTAATCAATGCTTGATGTTTTTTGTTGCCATAGAAAGTATTGTATCACAAATCAAGACTTCACTGTAGAAAGGAGAGAACAAAATTGCTGTTGGGAAATATTTTTGGGTTTGGGTTTCGTTTTATTTGTGAAAGTACTCCATAACCACGTAGAATACAAACAGATCTGTAAATTGATATATTTTAAACATTCCCTTATTTCATTTAGAAATGTCTAATTCATATTTATTTTAAACCAGAAGGGAAGTAAACTCGTGGGATACCAGAACAATTCTCAGCACTGTCTGGAATACTACCTGTATCTATTATTCCAGATTTGCTCACTTTCCTGGAAGTTGCCTTTACACTTCATCCTCAGCCATCTTCCTGAATTTACTCTTTCTAAGACTTACTTGCAGATGTTTCTCTAAATTAGATTCCATCCCCCTTTGCTGACTTCTCTCTCCTCCTGTGTCCAGGAGCTGGCAAGCCACACTTGATACACTGAGATGTTAAAAATCAATTGGCATTTTTTTGTGGTATCTAGGGAATCATGTGGTTTCATGAATATGGAAAAAGAGATTACGTCCCCAAACCTCACATTTCTGTGTTATCCATCTGAATTTTGGCACTGAGTTATACTGCAAGTGCTATATGCCATCTGGGTTAAATCCTTTTACCTTCTGGTCTTCTGTAGCTATCCCTTTGCTCACAGCTAGCACAGTTCCAACAAAAAGACCAGACAAATCACTAAGGATTTGTCTACAGAAAGAGTTGTTCCAGAATAGTTATTCCTGATGAATTGTTCTAAATTAAATCCCTAGATAGATATTTGTATTTTGAAGTACTCATGCTTTATTCCAAATTAGCTTAATCAACTGTACAACTAGACTGAATGTCTGGCATAAGACCAGACTGATGTTCCAACATAAAAGCATCTATACAAGGAAAGAAACACTAGCAGCTATTTTGATTTAAATTAATCATATTTTAACTCAAATTAATGTCAAATGTCCAAATGTGTGTGTATATATATACCAGAGAGATACTGTATGATATTCTGAAGGGACCTGTGTACCTGGAGTTTAATACTTACCTGGCTTGTGTTGTGTGGTGGTTTTTTTTTTTTTTTTTTTTTTGAAACAAAGCACTTTGTTATTCAGCAAACTCTTGATGATGATACATCTTTGAGGCTTATAATATTTGAACGGAGAGGTGAAGACTGTTGAAACTGGATAGAGGTGGAACAGCCTCATTCTATTTATAAAATAAGCCTTTCTCAAGTTTTCTGGGTTTTATGGTAATAACTGCACATTTCACTTTCAAAGTGTGTTCCACATATGTAGCAACTCATAAGCTGGATAAATAGAGTGCATGCAACGTCCCTTTTTCAGGCTGGAAAGGAAAGAAATATCTTTTGAAAAAGGTTATTACCGTATGCATTAGTAATGAGCCTACAAAAGTTTTAAAAAAACAAAACCAAGCTTTTATAGTGTGAACTCTTTCTCTCTTCCAATTTAGAAAATATATATTCCCATCTAGATGAGGAGAGCTCAGAATCTTCAGCATATGCTGCAGGTCTGCATGTGGAAAGACTTCGTCCCCGGCCAAAAGTGTTCATCTGCTATTCCAGTAAAGATTGCCAGAAACACATTAACGTCATCCAATGCTTTGCTTATTTTCTTCAGGACTTTTGTGGCTGCGAGGTAAACTCAACATTTCTTCTGTAAACAATTACCTTAACTGAAACACCACCCCAAAACCATAATAATATTGCTTGAAAATGAGTTACTTCAATCTCTCCTTTCCACAGAGATAACTTTTGTTATTATTCTAAATATTGGCTATATACATTTTCTTTACTTATGAAAAGGAACAGATCATAGCCCGTGTGGAAAACAGAATAGTGGAAAAAGTGTACCGCATTGATTCTGGGACTTTCATTTGCCTGTGTTTGGCTTGTTTCGTATTAACTGCTTTTTCTGTGTAGTAGGTCCTGCATCTTTATAGTCAGCAGCCACAAAGGTATTGGTGTCTACCTGATATACTTAAGTATTCCTAAAATACATTTTATATTGGAATTTTAAAGTAGCTGAATCCATTAAAACTCCCACTCATAGAGCAAAATCTGTGTAATTAGGATTAATTGTTGACACTATTAATTTTTATTTATTTTTATTGTTTTTACTTCCCTTCTGTCCCATTAATGCTGTAAAATCAGCATATCTTTTTCTTGTTTTTTATTTAAAGCTATGAGAAAGACATTCAAATTGTTGCTTTGAATGACTAGGCTTAGAATCTCAGACTGCTTTTTAAAATGTAATCAATATGCGGCCAGTCTTCCACTTTTCAACTGTAAAAAGGCAAGACAATTGTTAGTCTATTTTTGCTGCATTTTAATCCTGCCACTGTGATTTGAAATGTATGAACAGAAACTGTTTTTTCAACCATACAGCACGTCTGACCTCTAGTGGCCAAAGACAGTAGCATGATCGATGCCTCATATTTGGAGGGGTTGTTTGCAATTTATTCATGTTTAAAATGGTTCAGGTAAGGTGTTTTATAAGTAACCTATTTGAATCCCCTTTTTAGAGATGTACTTTAGGCCTGCTACACCATACCTCTTTGGAATAGTGTTAAGGTGAGCGGTTACTGCTATAACTATGTATCATGGAACATACGGTATCATCAGGCATCATTTAAGATTTATATAACAAAATATTGATTGCATCTACATACGGAAATAATGTGTGTTGTTATTAAAGCTGTGGTTTAATAGAAAAAGTGATGCTCAATGCATAATGAAACAGTTGCACAAGTATTTTTCATATGAGATTGGAATATTTTCTCATAAAGGACAAAACCAGTGGCATTTAATAGCCATATAAAATAATAACTTGACCATATTAAAAATTCTTTCTCTCAGATAGCAGATTAGACAATATTTTGAAGAACAGACACAAAAGAAAAACCTGCATTGTACCTTTATCAGAATATCTTCCAAGGAGTTGTAAAATGACTTCTCTTCCCCATGCATAGCACAGAACAGTTCAGTGGGAAGGGACCTACAGTGAACATCTGGCACAACTGCCTGACCACTTCAGGCATGATCACTTTCTTCCTGTAGCTGACACTGTGGTAACAGTTTTCATGAGTCCTTGTGTTCTATGCATCAACCTACTCTCTGTCATCTGACGTGGCAGTTTTCCACTCTGTTATGGGTGATATAGCAGAGCAAAAATACTTTGTTCTCTCGAAAAATACTTTATAAGTGGTTTTGATTTGTGTCTATTATGAAAGCTTTTTGCATCTTTTTTTTTTTCCTGTTATTTTACTGCTTGTTCTTTCTTTCATGAGATGAAGTGGTGTGTCCTTAATCTTGGTGTGCACAAGTATTTCAGACAATGTAGAATGTTAAGAAAATTTGAAAAAGTACAAAATAAAACAACTTATGATAAAATTTTCAGAGCTTTCTTATCAATGATAAGCTGCTGCTGTTTTGCATCTCTGCTGAAAGGACTTGATGGTATAGGCACTAATTATGTTTGTATCTAGACATGAAAATTATTGGCATCAGACTTCATTAATATGCAAAAGATGATGCAGGAATATGGATTTCCATTACATTCAGCACATCATGGACCCAGATACACAGTCGTTAAATTGTTTGAGGCAGGCACAATACATTGCTTCTTGTGGACTGATGATATCTAATTTGACCAGATAAGTAAATAGTAATTTACTTGGTCCAGCCGCATTTTCTGTGTTCTTTTTATTCCTCAAGAAATACTGCTATGTGCAAGATCCATAATGGTTTTATTTTTTTTAAGGAACTACCCAGTTTACATTCAACTACTTGGCTTTGCATTCTTACTTGTTGATCCCATAAATTTATATGTAACACAGGTATAATTAGGTATGTTTTTCTTTAATAAATAAGCAGCAAAATGGGTTTATATAGTAACTAGCATTCTTGTTTTTAAAAAAAAAAAAAGTCTGGACGGCTTTCCTTTTTCTCTTAGCAATTCACCCACTTCCTTAGCCCAGTGAAATATTCAGCCTACAAGCAAAGTTTAGAATGAATGTGAGGCTGTGCTTACTTTGGTGAATAACTGCTGACGTACTTAATATCACTGATTCCAGTTTGTCCGCTATCAATGCTATGTTAATTATTACTCTTTTAAAACAGCTTGTATTTGCATCAGGAACAAGCTATAGTTAAACTCATCGTTAATTCTCAATTATTGGATAAGTACAGGCCGACTCACTGAGTATAACTCATTTTATTAGCAAATATATCTAATAATCTAATAAGGAATATCAACCAGAATGTTCTTTTCTTTTCCAGGTGGCTCTAGATTTGTGGGAAGATCTAAAAGTTTGTAAAGAAGGTCAGAAAGAGTGGCTTATTAAAAAAATAAATGAGTCCCAGTTTATCATCATTGTGTGTTCCAAGGGAATGAAATACTTCGTTGAAAAAAAGAACTGGAAACAGAGAGGGGTAACCAAAGATGCAGGAAAAGGAGAACTATTTCTGTTTGCTGTGTTGACTGTTGCAGAGAAGCTTCGTCAAGCAAAGCAGAATTCAAGCGACCTCTGCAAGTTCATTGCAGTCTACTTTGATTACTCCTGTGAAGGAGACATCCCTGGTATTCTGGATCTAAGTACAAAATACAAACTCATGGACAATCTTCCTCAGCTGTATTCACATTTACACTCCAGAGATCTTAGTGTACAGGATTCACAGGCGTTTCCTGTTAACATTAGTAAAAGGAATTATTTCAGGAGCAAATCTGGGAGGTCCCTTTATGTTGCCATTTGCAATATGCATCAGTTCATTGATCAGGAACCAGACTGGTTTGAGAAACAATTTATTCCCTTCCCTCCACCTTCTTTACATTACTCGGAGCCTGTAATGGAAAAATTTGATTCAGGCTTGGTTTTAAATGACTTAGTGAATAAACAGATGATGGATGGCGATTTTTACCTGAAAACAGATGTAAATATTATTTCAGCTGGGAGTTCAGACTCTCACTGTATAATTCAGCACTTAAACCTCGGAGAAGATACAGAAACTCAGGATGTTCAAGGTGGTGGCAGCTCTGTTCTTCAGCCATTGTTACATGTCGTTAAAGCTTCAAATCTTAAAGATATGCCTCGAGATTCTGGAATCTATGATTCATCTGTTCCTTCATCTGAATTATCTTTACCTTTAATGGAAGGACTATTGACAGACCAAACTGAAACATCTTCCATTACGGGAAGTGTTTCTTCATCATCCGGTTTAGGTAAGATACAGCAGTGTTTTAAAAATTACATTCAGTTATTGTGAGCATATTTCTACCATCTCAGAATACTTAAGGTGATACGTTAGGAGCCATATGGAAGGCTACAGAGGAAGGTAAGCATTGTATGAAGATGGTAAAAAAGATAAGTTTCAGTAACTTTAGAAAAATTAATCGTTTCCTTAACTTATTGTCAGGGGGGATCCCTAGCTAAGTAAGATGTCACTAAAATTTTATTAATAAAGTTACTTGTCATTAATTGACCTATTATTGGAGAAACTGTTTCTTTCTTCCAGGGGCTCCTTGGCAGCTGGGATACTCAGCTGACAGCTGTGTAGTTTAATCAAGAGGGTGACACGGTGAAACATTCTTACAGAATGGCCATAAATCTAAAACTGACATCCTATTTTGCTCCAGGACATACTAGAACCTTTAGGGATATAGTCTATACTGTGTTTAACTCAAGTTTCAGAATGCCGTTAGGCTTCTCATTGAATATGGGGCTGGGAGGAATGAACCAACGGGTTTCAGTAAAGGAATTGAAATGTTTGGAAGACACTCCCTGAAATAGATACCCAGCTTAGACCCCTACAGTTAGAAGGTGTAAATACTGCCTCAGGCTATATAAAAAGCTGATTGAACTGGCGTCACAACTACATCAGTGTGGAATGTTCCAGCAATTGTATTCATAGGATAAAACTGCTGTTTGCTGAGATTTTCCTTAAGCAGGCACAACAGGTGAATATTGCATTTTGATGGTGGTATGCTGTTGTGCTTTCTTGAATGAGTGTTGACAGAGCTCATTTGTTTGACTTTTCTCTTGGCTAAATGGATTATTTTTTTATTATTATTCAGATAATTCGTAACTAATGTTTGATGCCAGAATTATCTTGGGGGGAGATAATGTAACTGTTGATTTACACATATAGTATCTATATCTATAGGCTAGATGGTCTATAGGACAAAATAACTAAAAATTTTTTCAGGTGGAAAAAATACAGATTTACTGATTTAATTGCATAAGCCACAAATACTCTGTTATTGTTTCAAAATTAATATTATAATTATATTCTTTAATTTCCTGCCAGCCTCTAACATAGCCTTTTCTTACATTTGAGGGAAAAATTACAGTTGATATCTGTAAAGGTTCTAGGGTTAGATGAAAGTAGGATGCTAGTTTAAAATTTATGGCCTCTCTGTAAGAATGCTTTACCAGTATTCCCCTCTTGATTCAATCACAGAGCTGTCAGCTGGGTATCCCAGCTGCCAAGGAGTCACTGGAAGAAAGAGGCAGTCTTTCCAGTAATTAATTCTCAAGTCACATACTTACTTGTTAACATGTTTCAGCTATAGAGGTTAAACATTATAGTACTAGCTGGTAGACTTGGATCCTAAAACTGATGTTCCAACATCTTAAGAAACCGCAATAAATTCTGCCATTTTCTTATTCTCTAGCCCTGTCAAAAAGTACCACTCTGACTGACTCTTGCTCAAACCTCCCCTCAGCCAAACCACAGTCCTAATTAGGTACAGGTACAAAAGAGACAGCATGTAGAACTGAGCATCATCTGCCTATTAGAGCACAACCCATTAAATCTTTTTACTGTCCCAGACCTACAAAATATTTATAGCCCTAATATTTATATGCCTAATAATGAGAGGAGTAGTTAGAATTTTTTAGCTTTTATTCTTGTTCTAAGAGTTGGACATTTCCAAATTACTACTCTGAATTCACAGTACCATTTCTGTTCTGGCTATTTTTTTTTATCCATTACTTGGTCAGAACAGAATTGAATAGCTCTGTCATTTAGCATCTTAAGGTAGATCTTTCCTTTCTTCTTTAGAGGACAGTTTGATTTAATCTTTTGAATTAAAATCATAAGTCACATAATTTGTAATTGTTTCTATCTTTCAGTGCAGTTCATGTGCAGACTACTGATCTGCAAAGAAAAGATTCTCAGATCATCATATTGAGCATCATCAACTGAAGTTCAAACCAGTTTAATTTTGAGGAAGTACCAACAACCAAACCTTTACTAGGTCCATTCACTGATAAGGTCTTTTCTAAGAAGCCCTGCCTGGGGAGAAAAATTGTAATAATTCTTTAGATAAGGAGCTGCTGAACATGATAGTTGAGCCTCATGAATGTATGGCATTATGATCCAAAGGGTTTTAATAAGTTTTCTTTGCATTGTTTCTAAAATGTTGACCAAATACAAAATCAATGTTTCCGTTAATGAACCTCGCTTTTTTTCCTTTTATAGGGGAAGAAGAACCTCCTGTAATCACTGCTACAAAATTCTTAGTGCCTGGAATATGTAAAGCAGAACTTCATTGCCATATCCATACTGACGAACTGCAGGCAATTGCTCCTCTATAATACATCACAACATTGTTATGCATTGCCACTTTATCAATAGCCTCTGTTTGTGCTTTAACTACCACGCTCTCTCAGCACTAAATCTACTTGAAGGAACAAATACTCCCTGAGAAAGATCTGTTATTCCTAAGGCATTTTTTTATGGCCAGTAAACTTGAATCTGTTGGTCTTTATATAGAGTCTTTCATAATTTGAAAAATGCAGCATGGAAAAATAGATGAGAATACATTCAAAATTATTCCTATTACTAATTTAGATGTCATACTGTTACACTGTTTACAGATGCCATAATCAAAATTGACACTTTTTCACTAGAAGTAATCTTGCAACTGGACATAAAATGGCTTGGAACATTAAGTCTTAGTAAATTTTGTAGTCCAGCCTCTAGTTTTAAGTGCTGACCTACTTGATTTAATGAATGAGAGCAGGATTTTTTTTCATAAGCAAGATAAAATGCCAAAGGTGAGATCAAGAAATTCTCCATCAGAAGAAATAATTTTCTTTTAGAAATGTTTGAGCTCCTTTCCTCAGTCTCCTCTCCCAAATGTTAATGTCTCAGTATTTAATTTCAGATAAGTGCATATCTCCCTCTTCTGTACGGTTCTCCTGTCTCTTCCCTGCAATCTGGCTATGATGACTCACGAATAGTGCCATACTGAGTCTGAAGTATCATTTTTATAATAGACAAAAATATAGATCCTGCATATGCTGAGTGATACCATGGAAACAAAGTTTCCTGTTTTCTTCCTGGAAGGGCTAATATAAAGAACACTTTAAAGAGATGGGGGAAGGAAGACCAAATTTTATATTTAAGACAACATTCTGGATTTGTTCAGCCATGAGATGAGTATGCTTTATGGGGGGTTTCATATTATCCTTCAAGGACATGCTTGGGGTAAAACAAGCAGTTAGCAGGCATGAATACTTTGCTTTGTTTTGAGCCAACCAGTAGACAGAAGCCTATGAGTTATTTTGCAGTTATTTTTCACACTACTTACCATTATTTAGTTAACTGTTAAGTTAACAAAAAAATGCTTAAACTGCAACTGGACATGTTTATCTAAAGACGCAGAGCATGCATGTCCTTCCTTTTGCAGTGACCCGGTTAGGTGTACCATCATCCAAAATATCCCTGCAGTTTCCAAAGAGCAACTTTTCATAAGTAAAACCCGTCTGTATTCTAGGCACGATTATAATAAGCATGATAACAGCAAATAGTCAAGGCCACCTTGTCAATGTGCCTTTGCTAATTTTGCTCATGGAGTCAGATTCCGTCTCATTTAACGTATCTTCACATTCCACTAACAGGAGGTTACTTTAGGAATACAACAAGGGAGAAATCAAACACCTCAAATATTCTCTCAGTTTTGATGAGAGTTGAGAATTAGGCATTGCTAACTGTTACATTGTATTATCTATTTTAATAGCATGAGGTAGAACTATTAAGCCAGCAGTGATTTGGCTAACTGAGTAGCTTTAAAGCTCCTGGTTTTGGTTGGTTTTTTGTTGTGTTTTTTTTTTTTTTAATCAGTTTATATTTAATCATTTGAATTTCGAAACAATAGAGACTCAAAATTGTTGTCACAGATGAAGTAAGAAAGTGCTGTAACAACTATTTGGACATAACCATTGGTGGCAGAACACTGGCATGCTTTGCAATTGTAACAAGGAATTCTGTGATCAACAAGATGTACGTGGCAGATTTGGAGGGCCTTGTCCATTAATGGAATGTTCCTTACTCTTCCTGTTTTCTGAATTTGAAAAAAACACTAACTGGAAAACCTCAAACTTGCAATACCTAAGTAAGTTTTAGGTAGTTTTAAGTACAGAGTGAATCATCTGCATCTTCAGTGATGTTTTTGTTTGTTTTGGTTTTTTTATGCTGTGCCTTGGGCTGTACTGAAAGCAAAATTCATCATGTTTTCCCATTCTTTGAAGTTGAAAAATACCTGGGTCAAACTCGGCAAAATAATCTAGAGGTAAATGCTCCGCTACTAAATCCAGCTGTGAAGGATCTTGATTCAGTGCAATTCTTGCCATTTTGCTAGAGAAGGAGTTTGGATTGATAAGACGCAGGCAGGAAGGTTACAAAATTTGTGTGCTGGGGAGCTGCTGTGCATAGAAATGCCAAAGCTGCAAAACATGAGGAGGAGGAGGCAATTTCTTAGCAGTTAGCTGGTGAAGGTAGTGCTCCTTTCCTCCGTGGAAAGTCGCAGCTCACAAACTGTTATTTTATGCTAGACTAAAGATCGGGAAGATCTCCCGGTTCTGTTAAATTCAGTAGCAGAATTGGTATTACTTAATGGAATTAGGTTTTCATTTTGAGCTCTAAGAAAGCTCAGTTTTGAAAATTGATGATGGCAGTTGCACAAAGACTCAATTGTTATTAATGCTTCTATTTTTATTCTTCAAAATTTGCTGTACAATCCTGCAAATCTTATTTTTTTAATTATAAAAGGTATACGCAGATGCCAATCAAATCTGTTGGGGGGGGGAATTCCTTCATTCCTTCTTAGCATAAGGTAGAAACAGCATATTATATTTCCTCAGAAGGAAGAATATAATTAATTGAAAATTGAGAGTAGGACAAGCCCACAGTTAAATATACAAAATTGAGAAAAGTAATACTTAATCTGATTTAGCGTAGTTTTTTTTACCAAGCCACAGTGCTTGAAAAACTTAGAAAAATATTACGTATATTGAGATGCTGGAGGGACATAGTACTGACTTTGCAAGAATTCTGTATTTTCCCTCAAATGAGAATAACAGCAAAAATCTTTGTAAGAAAATATTTTTAAAACAAATATGTTAATACGCAGATTAGAGGTTAGCTTACTACTATTTTCAGGCATTAGTAAACTCTGAACAGAATGTTACCAGTGAAAGGATCCCTTTAATTTCCACTAGACTCAAGTGTGTGGACATTGTTTGGATGTTTTGAAATGCATTTTCTGGGAGGGTGGGAAAAACATTGGAAAGCTGAAGGTTCAAGGTATGGCAGTGTGTTCAGCATTTTGAATGATAAGTATAGTTGTTGTCATAATTTGTACCTGTACATAAACACATCAACTGTTGAAAATAGAATGCAGCTGACATTTGCAGAAATAAAATTTTTATGATACTATAATTTAGAAGTTAAATATCAAAATAAAACATTTTTGTTCAGTTTCTTTCATTGGGCTTGTCTTAGTGGTATAAGAAGACTTGGCTTAAGAGTCCAATTGTTTTATGCAAAACACTTTTAATGCAGTTATGCACACTGCACAAATAACCAGACTCTCTGTAACTGATATTCAATACTACATCTGGAAGTGAAACAGATATTTTGATGGGTGTTTAATATAGTCAAGCAACTGTAAGAATTTTCTGAAACTTTCAGTATTGGACTGACTGGATCAGATTTTTTTTTTTTTAATAAAACTGCCTTAATATGATTTTATGTAATTATTTTTCCTATATCCTCCTTGAAGGTCTCCTAGCAGCACATGATTCTGCATGTACAGTGAAACTTATCCACATCAACTACAAAACTATAATAACCTGGATTGGATTAATTTTGTCAAAGATGATGTGATATTTACCTAGGATTTATATGCTTTTTATTTTGATCCAAGTGGATTTCAAAGGACTGTTCCAGTCAATGAACCCTTCAAACTAATTTCAAGGATGAGCCTTGAAACCACTCATGTTCCTTATGTTGCTCAGGTAAAGGAAGGTTTTTATAATGGACTTTTGGTCTGGCACAATCAAACTTAGAATGCTATAGAAAAACCTGTAGTCTGTAAAACTTACTATTATTGAAGACTTGAACTGCTTACTTAATATCAGATAGTTTGCATACACATTAGCTATGTTTAATTTATAGGATAATGTTTAAAATGTTTATACCTGTTGTCCTTGGGCCTGTATCCCACAATTCATAATTCTGCTTCTATCACCAGGTAAGTCAGAGACATTCTGAAGGGTCACTAACCATTTGAGTAGTTGCATTAGTAATTCAGAAGGGAATTTGATAAGTTATTTCTCTGTATCTGAACTGACTGTCTTTGAGATGTTATCCATATGTATATTCTGCAGTCCTAATCTCTGTATCCTCTGCCTTGGAGCCCTGTACAAGAGGGACTTTGTGGTTAAAAGAAAATGGAAAGAATATGACGCTGTAGTTTTTATACCTTCAGTTTAAAACATGAGAACCCTCAGGATGGCTTTCCTGATGTTTGGGAGCTGTTGGCCAAAATTCTTCCACCTTGAGGATGTGGAAAGATATACTTTGATATGAGGATGTACATATGGATAATACCTCTCGAAAAACTTAAGGAAGTGAGCTCTCATTTTTCTTTTTTTTTAATCTTTCATTTAAATATTATGGTGACGTGATACTGAAATGCGCCCCCCCCCGCCCCCCCCCCCAAAAAAAAAGGAGGGGGGCCCAGCAAAACAAACAAACAAAACCCCAAAACCAACAACAAATACTTTTTGAGTTATGGTGAAAAATGTGCACTGCACACAATATATGCATTCGAACTATAACAGTCCAGACCCAAGTTATTTCTAAAATTCTTTATTTCTTAGAACTTAATAAAGTCTGATTTACCTATTACGGTCATTTTTACGGCCAGCCGCACTGTTGACAATGATTTCATATTTGTAGCAGTCCATGGAAAAAGTAGAGATTGGTCATACTGTCCTGTTCACAAAAAGCATAGGAAATGGAAATGTTCTTTCCTCGGTGGCAGATGTCACCTAGATGACCAGAAACTGAAGCGGTTGCCCATACCTACTGAAATGCTAAAAGCTCAGTTCTTAGTGATTTTGGTATTTTACTCTGATGCAGCACTTCAGGAAGGCTGGGAGTTTGAAAACATTAATGTGAAAATACGAGAGATGCTGGGGGAGGGGAAGTTTAGTTATATGTAGTTAGATATGATAGTTTATAATAAACTATTAATAGGCATAATAGTTATAATAGTAAACAACAGTGCAAGAATAAATTAACATCTGGAGTATTTTCTTCATCAATAAAACCACTTAATTTTTAGTGGATAGGGAGCTGTAACATTCAATGCTGATTTACCACAGAAATGAAACTACCTTTTTTTTCTAGACTCAGCTAGTAGGTTCACAGGCCTTGACGGTAGATAGAAGATTGAACTAGCATGAGTGAGTGTATGGAATGCTGTCCTGTTGGGCTGCTGATTTAGCTGGAATTCTGACTATTCAGTTGCTACTGGTGTACAAAAAGATCCACTTGCAGAGAGGCAGTCTTGTTGGTTATACGAGTCAGGTAAACTTATTTCATAGTAGTCCGTAGAATTGCTATTTTTTTCTCCACAGGGGAAGTATGCACCTGTGATTTCACGTAATTGTAAATGCTATAACACATGTATGCTCCCTGTGCAAATTCTTTATTAACCCTTCGACTGTAAATGAACATCAAGTTCTTCATGTAACCTGCTTGGAATTTCTGTAACAGCCAACCATGTTTATGATGAGATTTTACTCAACTAAAAATACTTGGCTATTGATAATCATAATATAATTTCCCAGAGAATATAACATTTCTTACTAATAGACATGGAACCCAAGATTATACAAAGGGCCTGGGAGACTGATACAGTGTTTTTCCCATATCAGAGTAAAGCAACCGTTAAGAGACTACACTCTGCCTTTTAATGGAATATTAACTATTGCCAACAACTGCAGACCAAGAGTTCTTTATTACCTTTGATAGTACACTAAAAATACAGATCAAAACTAAAAATAGAAGTCACCTCTTCCATGGCTGAGAAATTTTTATTTCTAACCCAATTACAGAGGATTAAACTTGTCAAGAGACTGGATGCCTAACATAGCAAAAGGGAAAATTAAACACTTAGGGAACGGACTTGTTTTATTTATTTTTTACATAGTTACCAAACTAAACTGTATTTCAAAGAAAAAAGTTCCCAGAAGGATTTTACATTGAGGAAGCGGGTGCCAAGAATATTTTCACTGCAGCTAGCTACTGCCTGGTGAAAGTAATCTACAGTACAAGCTGCAGAACAATAATAATGATATAAAAGTCTATTTTAGAGTAACATTTTCTAAGCCTTTTATGAATGTTCTGGCCATATCCTTTTAAGTAATGCTTTATTTCTCAGATGATTCAACCAATTTCAGTGGGTCTAGTTATGAAATGAGATACTAACAATGTGAGTGGGACATGGATCAGAGGAGTTGTTTGGTGTGTCACGAATCAGATTTTTTTTCCTCACAAGTGCGTAACTGGGGTTACAAAGGCCATGAGCAAGCATTGTTACCCTCATTATACACAAGAAATGGATAGGAACCAGATAGGAAATAGGATCCACTTCAGAGCAGAGATGAGGCTGGTGTAAGCTGCAGACAGAATGCAGGCATTCATGTCTTCGTCTTGAGCCATAAATGGTGCTTCTTTCAACAGTCTGTAACCAGTCAGTGTATTTGGCTAGAGATACCATTATTGCAGCTTTTGCTGTTTTGCAATAACCTGCATGATAGAACAATCAGCAGGGCACTGTTTTGTGCACCAAACAAGTTCTGTGTTGCCCCTGCAACATGCTCATCTACTGATGAAGCATGGTGGGAAACAGAGGGCTGCACAGCAAGAACTGCAAGAAAAGGAAGAGGTAGATTTGGGGCAGATGTTAAGCAATGCGTTTTATTTCCTCTGCAGTATCCCACAGAGACCTCTGAAGTGTGAGTTAACTTAGGGCACCCTTTTGACGGACTCCAGGGGCCTGTTTCAGCCCCATAGCACTTCTTGGTACTACTCCTCTAGAAGAGCGTTACTTGATATGAACCTGGTTTGCAAGAATGACTCCTTTATAATTTTGATGAAAATCAGGAGTGATTTCATTGCTGTCTTGTTACATCATACTTATTTCAAAATAATTAAAAGTGAGAATAGAATTAGACCTAATTGTCATTAGCAATGTCCGATACAGAGGATGTACCCATAAAAGTCATGAGTCATCAACAGAAAGGAAACCGTCTACTCTTTTTTGTAGCTTTTGCAAACATGCCAAGGTGTGATTTAGGTGTTAGGAAGGAAACCACCATCTCTTTGCAGAATAGTTGGACAATGCTCAGCTACTGAGGGTGGAGTGAGAATAATAGTTACAGTGAATCAGGAAAGCAGGGCGGGATTCTTATTTCTAAACTTTACCCTCTTTGCTTACACTGCCTTCAGACCTGAGAAGTACAGGTATATTTATTTGAATATTCATGCTCTTACCCTTAAATTGGCTTGTTAAAAACAAACATTTTTTTAAAGTGTAACTGTCAAATATCACTGGATTTTAAGATAATGTTTTGCACTGAAATAACAGTGTATTTAACACTTGCATGCTATATTTTGCATGCTAAAGAAAATGTCATGCTTGTTAAGATTTAAAAATGCTGAACAAACAACAATTGCAAGTTGTATTATATAGTTTATAATCTTAAAAAACAGGATTTACAAATTAGTAATTACTAAAAGGTGTTGAATCTTCCTGGATGACATTTTTAGTTGATGTGGATGAGCAGATTCCACTGTGTTATATAATTGCAGAACTTGCATCAACTGATCCTTCATTCCCTGTGTACGTAAGTAAGTGGAAATTTTGAGGACACATGAAATAGACTGAAAGTTAAAGGTCTCTAAACAGAGCATCTGTTCCCATTTCTGGATAATGAATACAAAATTAAGCTTTAAAATAGGGGTCTAAACCCATCACTTTTCCTTCACAGGCATGGTAAGTCCTGACTAAAAAGTGGACAGGCACTTGCTGCCTCTTGCAGCTCTACTTTTGTAACGGGCACCACTTTAGTGGCGCTACCGAAGCAGGGGGTGGGATACCTGTTTTCTAGTTTTCTTGGCAGCAGCCATGATGAAGGCTCAATGTTTCAGGAATCCATCAGAAATAATCAGACCTGAGCAGCCTCAAAGATTTCTGCGTTCTGCTAATTATGTTGATACTGCTGGGAGCCCAGGTTTTACCCTTAACATAGTGTTGATTGAAATATAAATCCCTGTGTAGCTAACTGCCATAGGGCTAGAAAAGTGCGAGGTCCCCATGTGAATTGTTTCTTTAGGAGCAGAAAAAAAGTAGTTGTAAAACTACTATGGCATCTTGATGGCTATTTTCCAGTTGAATTGTCCCTAGTTTAAAAAGAATATTTTGCCTTAACAACCAGTTTCTTTAAATGTGATGAATTCCAGCGTGTTTTCATACTGTGTAAAGTGGAGTTCAGAGATTACTTTAACATCCTAAACTGAAGAAACGAAATGGAATTTAAGATGTTTACTTAAAAAGAAACAAGGTCTGATGTCCATATGTCTAGGTCTATACTGCATTTCTAGCCTCACCAATTTGAACCAACTGAAAGGTTAAATCTCACTGCAAGATGTTAGGTTTGAAAAGGAAAGCCCAACCATAGTTGAGAAACACAATTATTCTATTTTAAAGTATTTCTGGTGTCTGGGCTGCAAAATAGGGTGAGCTACTTTTCGTCTTTTATTATTGTTTTTCCATTGACTGCTTTACGTTGGCAATACTACTGCTGAAACCGGGAGAGTGGGAACGGTGGAGAGTCGGGCGGGGCGGCTGAAGCGGGCGGGGCGCGNCACAGACATACACACACACACACGTCTCCTCCCTTCGAGGAGGAGCAGCAAGGCGCAAGGTAAGGTGCTGTCCCTTGCGTCTGGGCTCTGCTGGGGCTGGGCAGGGAGGCGGCTGCCTGTCAGAGCTGGAGGAGCTCGGCTCCTCCGGGGCACCTGGAGACGGCCAGGCTGGCGGGCACGGAGAGAGGCGGCCGCGGAGGGGCGGACCACAAAGGTTGCGTTGTGCCTCTGGGGGAACCCGCCGTCCCTTACGGGACTCGGTACGGAGTAGTAGCGGAGATTCCCCGGCGGTTCGGGAAGGGGCTCCCACCAGCTTCTGGTGGGTGTGTGGGGGGACGGACCCTCCTTCGTCTCCTCACGCCATCGCCGCCCTCCTCGCCCCGCTCTGGCGCTGCCTCGGGGAGAGGGAGGCACGGGGGTATCTCACCGCCGGAGCTTTGCGCCGCCGAGGTCGGTCTAACGCGAGTGGGAGGGAGGCGGGAGGGAGCCGCCGCCTCAGGGAGCCCCGAGCTCCGCTCGTGCCCGGCCGCCCTGTGAGGGGCCCTGAGGGGGCGGGGGGCGCTGCCGGCTAGGCGGCGGTTGGAGGCGGCGGGCGCTTGACCCGCTTCCTCTCAGGGCTCAACAGCCGATCTGTTTCGATTTATTTATTTTTTAAAGAACTTCTTAGGTTTATTTAGCGACAAACCTTACACGAGCGTCAGTTCAGAAGGAAAACGCCGCGAAGGAAGGGCCGAAGTCCCAGGTGCCTGTTGCCTCCTTTGAAAACCGTAATTGTTATTACAAATAAGTTATTCCCCCAGCTGCTTGTTTGGCTTGGCTCCGCCGGCCTCTGGTTTTCAGCCCGTCCCTCTGCTCAGCACAGTCTGCACCCTGGGGGGAGGAGGCGGTGGGGGTCTGTAGGCGAGAGGAAAGTGGAAGAAACAAACACCGAGCGTAATTACTTACACTTGTGAAGCCAGTCATAGCAGGCTCTGAAGAGGCTGTAAAAGAGAGACAGCGTTAATTAGCGTGGCCCGGATCACTGCCTGAGTTTAAACAGTTAATGCTGGCGAAGGCCCGTGTAGGTGAAGCCGCTGTGGTGTGGTTGGTGGCAGTACTGGTGTTCTACCAGCTGTCTGAGTGATGGGGCTGGCGGTGACCAGAATTCGTGATTTACTGAGGAACCGTTTACATTAATGCAAGGAATCCAACTGTAGTAGTTGATACCTTTATATTTCTGTATAGTTCTTAAATCTTGTAACTATATAAATGCTCATGTATATCTGAGTGTGTGTACATACATTAACATAATCTGTAGGTAAATGTTATCCTTCAATACCTTGTGTGCTACATTTTCATGAAAGGGCAGAAAAAATTCTTTCATCCTCAAACACCAGTTCTGCAGCATGTACAGAGATCTGGCAAGTGCAAGAAGTTATGAGATGGATGCTGTATCTATGCAGAATTTGAATTCAGAATAGCACCTGTGGGACTTGGAAACAAATGGCGTTAAAATATTTATTGCAGAATAATAAGTTTTGCCAAATGTAGGTAGGGGAGTGCATGAAACAAAGCTACCCCAGCATACATGAAGTAAAGGAATGCACAGGAGTATCTTTGGTTTCTCATTTAGTGGATTTAGCCCTTCTATTTAAAATTTTTATGCATATGACTTGCTATCTGTTCTCAGTAAATATTTATTATCCAGTTCTAGTAAACAAAATACGTATGGTTTTGAACAGAAGTCCCTTTCAATTTCCCGTCAGAATCATGCCATATCGGTTAGCAATGTGACAAGGCCTCATGACCTGTGAAGACACTGTAACATTCAGTATCATTCCCTGCACATTTTCTCAGACCTCCGCTCTGTTTTGAATAGTGCACTTCTTCTCAGGCCCGCTTTTGTGTAGACAGTTGTTCTGGCGTGTTTCCAAGTTGTGGGAGCCTTATGCGGGTGCGATTTGGAGGTGTATTATGTGGAGTTGTTTCCAGCAAGGAACCAGTGAGACCGCATGTCCTTTAAACAAAAATCTGTTTTGTTTTGCTGTTCATGAATTGAAGTGGGCGATACCTGATTCTTCTCAGGAGTTTATATGCAATGTCTTAATATCGACTCAGGAGCTAGTTTTTCCCATGTTAAATCTTTTGCTTTAGGTGCTAAAGAAAATTAGCGTGACCTCTTAAATTCTATTTATGCTAGAGTTTTAATTGTGTGTTTTCAGTATTTTAGGCTTTTGAACAATCTCTTTTGACGAAACAATTTTTCTGAGTGTTCTTTTTGTGAAAGCATCTGCCCACTGCCACAAATGCTGTAATAAATGCATTTAGAATCCTTTTGGAGTGCTTTCTGTGTGTGTATTATATTGCAGACACCTTAGTTAAGTGTGATGTGCATTTTGAGAAGTAATTTGTTAAGAGTTGCTTTTTTCTTCCTGTGTAATATGTAGGGAAACTGGCAAATGATACGCTTAGTGGAAGACTGGAAGACTAGAAGACTTGGGGTGCTATAAATCATATTATTGATTTATTTTGTTTAACTTAATTCCTTCATGTTATTTATTTGTGTATTAAGTCTTGGGGATATAAGCATTGCAAGGTTACGTAAATTTTACAGATAAATTCTAGTACTTGTAGACAAATAGGTAAATTTATAGATAAATTATAATCTATGACTTGGAAAAAGGCTGAGTAGCGCAGCACTACATTGGAATAAAAAGTAGAAACAGATGAAAATACTTGAACGTGCTGGACAAAACAAAGTCTTGAAATTTTCATGTTTGTGCCTATATTTACTGGCTGAAAAAAAAGTTATCTCCGCATACCTAATATTTTCTAGGTTCTATAAAACTCCCTTTGATTTTTTTACCAAACTGCACCGCTCAGCTTGTGAGAATGTCTTGTGGATTTCAATTGTCCGAGCCATATAAAATCTGGAATAAACAAATGGCTATGGTCTTGCACAAGTCTCTTAAGAGCATGTAGAGCTACTGTAGTGTAGTAGGTAAATAATTGGAAAATAAAGGACTCGTAGATTACCGGAGCGTACTTACTGATTAACAAACACCTTGTACTTTGCTTTTGACTATAAAAGCTGCAAAGTACCTATTCTGAAACAGGTAGTTATATAGTACGTAACTGTGGTGGCCTACATCCCCAGGTGTAACACAGAGCATGTCAAAACAAACAAACAAAAAATGTTTTCCCATGTAGTGTCAACCAGGGTTGAACATGAAGTGATATGTTGTCAATTATGGAAAGGTAAACAATTATTAACTTGCAGGTGCTCGACACGGTGTGGAATCCAGCTGAAGTGGTTAACATGCTAATGGATCAGGTTGTTAGTATCTAGATACAAGGGCATATGTGCATGCATATTTATTTACCTCTTCCTAATCACGTGCTGATGAGTATTCTAAGGATTTCAAACCTGACTAAGTATGCTGCCATAGGTACATGAGTTACTTCAAAGTTGTACATGTCTTATACAAACCGTTGTTGAGGGTGGTACTTGAAGGTATGGCCAGTAGTGAAATCCAGCAGTCCCCTCCCCAAAAAATTGTTTAAACTGGACAAGAAGCAGAAGCTTTATGTTCTTTACAATAAAAGAGCTTTTTTTTCCTTTTCATGTTAAAGCATTATATATACAAACAGAAGTGGTAACATTATGTGACTAGAAAGGTGCCCTATACTGTTACTGATTTTTTTTTTTTTTTTTCCTTTCTTTTCCCCTTCTATATAGGATTAATTACCTTCACAGTCATGCTGTTCCCCTCATAACTCTGCAGGTATAATCAGTGTGTGGTACAACTTGTATTTAAAAAGGTTTACTGGCTTTTATAGAACTGAAGCTTGCATAAACTTGGAAAGTTGGCAAGAGTTATCTGGACTTGTGTGGTTTCTGTAGAGCAAGAACAGCTGCTGGGCTGGTATCATCTCTCAAACATTTTAGTTGTTAAATAGAAGTACAGCTTTCATTAGTTTATTTTAAACACTTCAGCATTTTTCCAAAATAAATTTTTGGTATTATAACTAGGAGAAGAGTATGTTCATTACACTGTCTGTACTGTATCAGGAATCCTACTGATTTTATTTTAAATACTACAGTGTGTCCAGCTAGTGTTCCCTCAGCAGATTCTGTCTGGACCATCACCTTTGTCTTGAAGACAGCAACCAGCTATTTGGACGGTGTGTGTTTTGGGGGTGGCTGAGTGCTTCTCCTTGTATATGTCCTTAGCTGGTGCATCTAGATAGCAGGTGGCTGGGGGAGGTTAGAGGCATGTATGAATTGCGGTACAACACTTAAATCCACCATGTTTGTATTGACATGGGCTGTGATGAGTGTATTCCAAACCATGACACCCTCTGTAGATATTGAAGTTCGTGTGAGTATGAGCCTTAAAATGCTTTGCCTACAGAAATAGATGCTGTCAAAATTAGCACTCGTTGGTGCTCCACAGATAATTTTTTCTCGGATATCACTTACTTATCTCACACAAGTTGATTACTCTGTGGAGGGGTGATTTTGCAAACTTTACCATGTAGGTTTGGGTTCTGACTGTGCTTAGCAATTGCAGGTGAAAAGCAGTAAAGACGGAAAAGAAGATAATTTTAAGAAAATATACCTTTTTGTCTGCCATTCAAATCTATTAAGTAACCAAGAAAAAGAAATGCAAAACCAACTTGATAAACTTCAATGACTTATTAAACTGTGCAATAATCCTAAATGGAATAATCATGACTGTTAAGATAGTAGGCTGAAAGGATCATAATTTTAATGTTAAGGAGAAGATGTGACACCTTTCCTATCTAGGCAGATAAAATTTTGAACCATTCCCTGGCAGTGATGATTCTGATAAAGGGGAAAATGGGTTGTGTTTCTGTCAGCTGTGCTGTTATTTCTCTTGTTTTTCATTTATTCTTAATGTATTTTTGTTGACGATAAACCCTTTTATCATGAGGGAGGCAGGAATATGTTGAAAGGGAGAGAAGAATATGAAAAAATGCAGCAGTGGTTGCATTAATTTGACACTGGGCAAGGATGCTATACCTCTTTTCTGAGTCTGCCACTACCATGAAAAAGACTGAATTTAAGTGCTAGTTTCAGAAAACTCCTCTTTTTTGTTTAATAAATTGTCCCTTAAATTGGTTTAGCTTTGTATAGTCCTTCTAATATTCTTTACAGAAATAGCACGTAGTTATTTCTGGAAACAGTTTTCCCCTAGATATAATCTAGATAAAAAAAAAAATCATATATAAAATCTTTGTTTGTCATTGTTAAAACTTTTGAATAACAACTTAGTGCTTGCTTTCAAGTTCAGAAGTTTGAGAAGGATAGAGTTAAATTTATCTCAGAAATTGCTAGCCGTATGAGTCACTAAATTGGGAACATAAATACTCATAATCTTTGGAAAGAACCTCTCAACATTGTTTTGCTGCGTAGTGTCAACTGCAAAACACAATACAGTATACTTAGCTTAAAAGTAGTTCTATTTGTATTGGAAATCATAGTTTATGAAAAAAATCAGATAACTCTTTGGCCCTTCTTGCTTATTAAACTGACTAAAGGCTGACACTAAGTCTGCGGTAGAAGCTAGATTATTATACTGTTCTGATTTGTTTGCTTGCTTTGTTGAAAAGAAATAAAAACGGGCTGGGGGGGGAGAAGAGAAATGGCCAGTGCTGGAGGGTTCTTCTTGCATGGAGATAGAATGGATAGATTCTTTTGTTTACTGTCTGGTGCTGAAGCCAGATACTTGAAATAGGAACATCTGGATCTTTTAGTCCAGATAGAAGCAGATTTGTCTCAGAATGACACATGTAATTATAACATCAGTGGCATAAAATTCTTTTATCTGTTTATGTTGAATAGAATATAGGACTTAGTGTTCTCTGTATTCTGCCTAAACAGTATATTTGATTTTGTGTGTGTACTTTCTGCGTTTTAAACCTTCTGTTTAAAATATTCAAGTCTTTGCTAGTATTTCACGTTAGATTTTTTCCCTAATCAAAGAGATTTAGTTGTGTGTTATTACTGAGACACAGAGTACTGAAACATTAAATTCCTTTTTTTTTTTTTTTTATTGATACGGCAATCAACTACCCTAAAAGTGACAACAAAGCTCACAAACATTCCTTGTTTGTCCCTACACTGCTAAAGTTTCTGAGTTGAAACCATTAAAAGACTCAAAGCTCCTGGTAACTTTGCAGATTGGACAGTGCAGATGAGTCTTGGCTCTTCTTTATCGCAGTGATGTACAGTATTGTATAATATGCTGATATGCAGGATAGACTACACCAACAGTCTGAATTCTTTCATAACTGGTATTTTGCACAGCAGGAACCAGCTCAGGAAAATCTGTACTTGTATTTTGGGAATAAAATGTGTGCATGTACCTGCTTGTGGTTTCCCTGATGCTGGTGTCTTACTATATAAACATATTTAAAGTTCTGAAAGATGTCTGAGTTGGAGCCACATCCCCTCTTCGATGCTGGTAGAATTCTATGTGTGCTTACTTGAAGGTCATGTGAGATGAATTTTAAGGTAATTGGTTGTCTTCCTTTTCCTTTGGTATTTTTTAGGGAAAAGAGCTAAGTCTTGGTAAACTAAAGGACTAGTCCTATTGAGAGCAGTGTCTCAAAGTAGGCTGTATTCCTCCAGCATGGAGCACTATTCCTTGTCAGTGCTCTGGCTTCAGCCTGGTACAAACTTGTAATTATTTATTTATTTATGTAACAGTTGTCTCTTACATTTTAATCTACTTTGTGCTGAGAATAAATTTTAACATTTATGCTATTTTGGAAATAAACATTGTCTTTTATATATGGCTGGGTAGACTGTCTCACTGTCTATAGCAAGTGTGTGTGTATGGGAGAGGGAGCCAAACTTGATACTTGTTGTGAGACAGAATCGTTATTCTAAAGCTGCTTCTCTATCATCTTGGAGAGTTCTGATGGAATCACCAAATAGGGAGTGAAAAGTTATGTGCAGTGCCTGTGGTTCTCTGAACTACTTCCTCCAAATATCTTTAAATATACACTTGAGTAAAGTACATATATAAAACTTCTCTGCACTTCTTAAGAGGACAAAAGGTGACTATTTTTAATGAGATGCCTCAAGGACAGGAATAAAAACCCTTTCAAGAATAGGTATTTAAAAAGGTCTTCCAAAACCTCATTCTTTAGTGTATCAGGTGCATTTTTAAAGACCGCAAGAAGGAAAGTAATGGTATGCCACATGTGTTCATTGAGGTCAAAACTTACCTGAAATAACCGTAGTGTGTGTGTGAAAGAAAGTTTATGGTATGCTAGGCTTGGATTGAAGTGATTATACAGTGTGAAATTTCTCAGCACTGCCTGCTACTTGGAGTTGTAGTCAGGAGAAATATTCTTCAAGAGCTTCTTGAGTTTTCTCTCTGATTTTACTGAAGTATGCTTTAGTGGTATGAAGATGCTTGGCAACTGCAGTATCTGAAAACCTCAGAAAAGAAATTTGGATAAATGATTGTTTTTGGTGCTTGTTGTTATGCAGTTGAATAATAAAGTTTGTTTTAAATTTTAAATTTGCCCTTCAACAAGCTGTTTGCCTAAGGCGGTTGCTGGTTAAGAGCTGCGTGCTATCAAGATATGAGATATTACATGCTTGCTAACTTTGTGTGTGGAAATGCGACTTTTCAGAAAACAACACGAGTAAATGTGTTTTGTTCTCTAGAAATTACAGGCTTCTGTGCAGCTAGTAAGGAAGTAGAAAATTGTCTCTTTAAAATTAAAGATGTTATGGTGTATGCTTGCTAATTAGTAATTTATTATTTGGGTTTTGTGAGCATAAAGACTTCTGCTTGAGAGAATGACGGTGTGTAACACTCCTAATTTTTTTTCTTTGTACTAGATGCACATTACTATACTGATGCTACTGCTGCTTTTTTCATTAAAAGGTATAATAGTTTCTGCATTGAGGGGTCTTAGGGTTCAGTAAAGCTTTCCTCACAGTTCTCTTATCAACAAGATACTATTTCAACAATGCAAAGCATTTTGGTGAAGGTAAGGAGCTGTGGGAACAAGTTTTACCAGAAGATATTGGTTATTTTTACTTTAACTGTAGTGAACAGCTGTTGAATGAGAAGTTATTTTTTAACTACCACTACTGTGAATATCTTACTTGTCTAGAGATACAAACAGGGAGCGGAGGGAAAGGCAAAAAAGATTTTTAGCCTGAGGATCAAAGTGTATCTACACTTTGTAACACAAGCAAAAAAAAAAAAAAAAAAAGGCAAGAAAAGAAAATGGGCTTTGTGTAGGGAGTTGCTATTTTAAAAAGATCAGCTAATACTTTCCTCAGTCTGCTAGATATAAATCACAGGCTGGTTTGAGCCTATGGAGTGTTGTGGCTTCAACACTTTTCTTGAACCTTCTAATTTTTTCTTTCCAAATGATTGTATGCAGGTGTTCAGAGCCTTGAGTGCTATGCTATACTAGATCCTTTTATTTTCTCCTTTTGTCCATTTAAGGGCAATTGCAGAACTTCCAGAATTAAATCTAAATGAATAAAATACACTTAAATGTAACACATTTTTCAGTTCTAGAGTCAGTGGTTTACGACTACTAGGCTTCTCTCTGCTGTTATGGGGTGTAAGAATCTACTCAAAGGTAGATGGTCTGATAATGCATCAGATAATCAAAATGAATTTAATGGAAGTATAAAAATGAGTTTCTTTGTGGAGATAACTGAAGAGAATTTTGGGGTGCATGCTTCCTTCTGGGTACCTTAGTATTAAACAACCTATACTCGGTCATAGAAGACTAAGTATGCTAAATTTTTGATGTCTTTTCAAAACCAGCAAGGATGTTTCTTCAAAGCTGTTCCCTCAATAAGATAGTAACAGTAGTGTTAAACATAGCTGCTATAAATGAAGTCTTTGACATTGTTTTCCTATGTTTTTGTTCTGGAATTGCCTTTTGCCCACTTCCCCTTATTACAGTACAGCATGCTCTCTAGGACGGCACCTAATTAAAGTGCATGTTCCTTATCTGGAGCAGTCAAGGTTCAGTGTACAAAGAGAGGATGAGGAACAGAATACATCTGAAGTAGAGTCTCTTAAATTAATATTCATTGACTTTCCTTGGCATCTGGCTTCAAGTTACTAAGAGGAAAGATGATAGATTTATTTTCCTCCTTCAAGTTTCATCATGTATAGCGCCTATGCCATAAAGTTCAAGTCCAAACAAGAGTTGGATGGTGATATAGAAAGAGGCACCTGTGTATCGCATATTTTTTCTGAACATTGTTCCTTTGCTTCTTGAATTGCATTTAATTTTCTAAGATGCTATTATTACTGGAGGCTGATTTCTAGGGATAGCGTTAGCATTCTGGTTGAATAAATCCTAAACCAGTACATTCCAAACAAAATTTTACTTTGCCAGTTTTAGCTTTAATTTTGTGTGGTTCACTTTGAATGTAAACAACATTTTCGGAGGGTATGAGCCTTAAAATAACTCTTCTTTCCACAACAGAAAAATTCAGTTTTATTTCAGACCTACTGAAGCAGTTTGTGTTCACTAGAAATACTTCCACAAAATATGCTTAATGCTTGAAAAAAGATAGCCCCCTCTACATCTTAAAATAGAAAAGGTTTTATTTTCGAAATAGTTAGTTATTTTGAAGCAAGAGTCTAAGAGCAGTCTGTGGCACAACAATGAGTCATGATAGAATCTACAGGCTGAGAATTTCTCATTGAAAAGACTTTCAAGTAAGAGAAATAGTGGTAATATTTAGTATCCTTGGCTTTGGAAAGTGCAGATGGATGCCAATTTTCCATTTGTCATTTAGAAACTAAAAAACTTCTAGTATTTTGACAAGGCCATAAAACTTGTCAGTGATGTGGGGATCAGCTGTTTAATTACCTGTTGCTCCTGGTAAAGACTGAATTAGGACCTGTGTAGACCTGTTGTCAGGAATAAGATTACAAAAGAGCATCCCTGATGATTTTCCAGAAGCTTGTCTAACTCATTGCTGTCCAGCCTCTGAAATGTGAATGAGAAGTGCTGCTGGATGGCAGTGCTGAAGGGACACTTGGTCTCTTCTCCTCCATCTCAAAAGACAGTAAGGAAAGGGGAGTATGACTTGAAAGGAACTGTCTGATGCAGACAAAAGTCATTCAAGATGGTAGGAGTTTATGCTGTAGCAGACAGAGATTACGTGGTGGGTATTGCTGGAGCATTATCCTTCTTTAGCATGGGCGGAAAGTTAGAGGGATGCTTTGCACTACCTGCTCCCACCTTGAGGAAGTGTGCTCTTGGCTGCTGCGGTGCAGAGGACAGGACAGGGCCAGGCAGGTATGGTGGTGTTTCCCCTATGGCAGTAGTAGCTGAGGAAGGATGCTTGTCCACCATTGTATCAGCTGTCTGTTACACCTCTCTCCTCCGCATATGTAAGCAAAGAGTGCATTTGTTTAATTTGTGGGTGACTTGGCAGATGTCTCATATTATTGGAAACCGAGCAGTGGAGGCTCTGCAAGAGGATGACTGTGTGTCTTGAAAGAATATGACTTATGGTATCCAAAAAGCCTGCTATCTTATCCAGCATATAGATATCTTTCTGAAGGTGTGGTTGATGAGATCTTGCTATCAGAATGAATAAATGCTGGCCTCTTGGCGCCCTCCTTTTATGTTACACAAAACATCAGAAGCAGATTTTTGTAAGATCCTGAGGTTGACGAGGGGAAGGAGTACAATGTGTTACTGACATTTTCAGATATTAGACTGGGAATGTGAGGGAGTTGAGAAGTTTGACAAGATGTGTTCCTCTCTGTATTACTTTATGTGGAGGTTTTTTTGCGGAACTTGTGAGAACATAAATTGGGTTTATGCCATATTTCATTTATTTTCTGTTAGATATATGTCAACCTTCATCATCAGTTGGTCATAGAAAAGTTCGTAACACAGTAACTTTTATCACCACTTCTATCCTTTGCTTTTACTCTAGTTTTGGCGTGGAAGTCTCTCAATGCGGAGATATATATGGAGTGTTTGCTTAGATGTTTCCAAGGGTGGGGAAGGGAGTGCCGAAAACACTTTCTTTAGTCATACGTTGAATACTTGTGCTGCTGTGGTACTAGTTCACAAGTGAACAGTAGAAGTTGTTTTGTTTTGTTTTTCTGGAATGGCAGCCTTGTGGTTTTGTAATTTAAATCTTTCAGCTTCCAACTTTGAGAATTAATGGACTGCTTTTAACCTTCCCTTGAACCTTTGCTCTTACTAGTGCGAGTGACTGTAAGAAGAGGTAAAACTCTCGATGGCATAACTTGCATGGTCATTGAAGCATCTGGGCTTTCCCAATGTAGAGCAGAAATTCATTACCAAAAGAAAAGTTTTAATTTGCCCTGTCCGGAAATTGCTTCCTGAAAGAGGGGAACTTTGCAGAAGATGTTTAAGTGTGAACTGTTGCATTGTTGCTTCAAAATATATTTAAGAACAACTCCCCTCTTCCTGCTCTATTATAGACTAGAGGCAAGTAATAATTTAACTTTCAACAAGTGCTGCTGCTGAGCCACTTCTAGAATTACTAGGTTTTTGGGTGGGTTTGGTGGTGTTGTTTTTTTTTTTTTTTTTTTTTTTTTTTTTTTTTT
>VYXH01008444.1:215531-268817 GCA_013397275.1 Burhinus bistriatus | reverse complement strand
TTTTTTTTTTTTTTTTACTTTTTGTTTTTCCCCCCCCAAAGTGGTAAATTTGTGATCAGAGACTGATCCAAACAGAGGTCAGATGCCTAACAGTCTCTGTTGTGCCCTCACCAAGGTGAGACTTTTGTTGTTCTTCCTTTCAGAATAGTTTTCCAGATCTTTAAAACAAGATTTCAAGAAACACATATGCTCAGAAACAGGCTGTGCAGAATTTTTATCCCTTTCTGTTATGAGGGATGTAAAAAAAAATGCAAAATTAAGGACCTATTCTGTTTTCTCTGGAATGGCAAGTGCTGTATGCTCTGTTCACAGCAAAGGGCAGGCAAAAAGATAAATTCCACTCAGGACCAAATTTTGGTTGCTGATTTTGGGACTTAGGTCTGATAAACATGCTTCCTAGGGCTGTTTATCTACTCCTGCATGGACAGAATTTTGAAATGAACATCAGCATTCTCTTCAAACTACTTGTTTTGTGAAGATTGGGCTAATCTGCCTGCCACTGATGGGACACATACATTGTGCTCAACTTTTCATGCTGTCCATGACTGTCAGGTCAGATTTTGATCCCAGTTTCACACAGGTTAAACCAGCTTTTTAATGATTCTCTATATCTTCTTGCAAAAAGCAAGGGATTATTATCTTGACAAGCACAGCCTATTTTCTGGTTATGTTCTCGTAGATGTTAATTAATATACAGTTGAATCTGTTCTCTGTTAATCAGTTAGGTCTTTGTGCTGATCATAATAGAAACCAGGTGGCAAATCAAGTCAAATAAGATGAGTTTGATGGCTAAATATATTTTTTCCCCCTCTTTCCCTTTTAAAAGAAAGGGGAAAGAAAAAAGCTCTAAGTGTAAGAAGTTCCGTGTTAACAATGTGGATCCTGTTACCAAAAAGTAATAGTGTTTCATGGTGAAATTAACTTGCTTTATCTAGAGACTTCATTTGTTCTTATCATGCAAGTCGTTTACCTGAAGCACCTTTGGCCTTGTAGACCTTTTAGAAGCGTTGTAAATTGGGAATTGCTATTGCCAGTATTTGAATATGTCTGTGCTGTTTTTGAGAGTGACTTCAGGCATGGATGAATTATTATTTTCTGCAAATAAGCAAAATATGATCTTAAGTTATTAAAGTATGCTAAAACGCTTCTGTATCTTTTCATATCAGAAATTGAAATTTTCTCCCCAATGTTGTGTGGATCATTCCATGGCAACGCTAACTGTGACTGCTGCTCTGAATTAACATAACTGACACTATGCATAGCTCTGGATACAGACTTGCTGACATCAACTCTTTTGGCATGTGTTCAGAAAAGTAAACAAAAGACAATCAGTGTTGAGTTTGGCATAACTAGCAAGTCCACAAAACTGCCAAATCCTTCTCAACGTATTCATCCAATTAATCCCATTGATTTAGGACATTTACTTAAGTAAGTAAAACATGCTGTATTTGGTCTTAAAAGTTCTTGTCTTAAAATTTTGGTTTTCTAGTGAATTAGTAAACACATTGTTCACTTATATTGCATTTTTCATGTTTCTTGATGTTGTTTCTTTGTAGAAAAAAAATGAATTCTGAAAGCTCAGCACTTACCATGAGTAGCCCTGCTGTAGTAAACCAATGTGCTGGAGGAGGAATGGAAGAAGAAAAAGTTTGGTAAGCTTAACTTCTAATTTTCTAAGAGGTTAGTAGACAGCAGTCATAGAATCATAGAATGGTTTGGGTTGAAAGGGACCTTAAAGATCATCAAGTTCCAACCCCGCTGCCATGGGCAGGGACACCTTGCACTAGACGAGATTGCTCAAAGCCCCATCCAACCTGGCCTTGAACACTTCCAGGGATGAGGCATCCACAACTTCTCTGGGTAACCTGTTCCAGTGTTTTACCACCCTTGCAGTAAAGAATTTCTTCGTAATACCTAATCTAAATCTACCTACTTGCAGTTTAAAACCATTACCCCTTGTCCTGTCGCTGCACTCCCTGGTAAAGAGTCCCTCCTCGTCTTTCCTGTAGGCCCCCTTTAGGTACTGGAAGGCCGCTATAAAGTCTTCCTGTAGCTTTCCCTTTTCCAGGCTAAACAGCCCCAACTCTCTCAGCAATATTGGGAGATGTTGTTTTAAAATTAAGTAACAGAATTATTTCTTGTAAATGTTTGCATTAATTTTGTGTTATTTAACAACAGAGAAGGAAAAAGGGAAATAGTTTTTTATTTTGGTTTTGAGGTTTTAGCAGAGGACCATGGGGCAGGGTGTCATGGGAGATAGGCAATGGAAAAACTCAGGTTCACTTGCGCAGTGCACCAGTTGTACTCATGGAATCTTTCACGTATGGCAAATGTCTTAATCTTCCAACGCTGTTGCTATGCTGGTGTGATGCTATTACTAGTACCCTTCAGTAGTCTGCGGGCTTATGGTCTCCTGAGATTTGTGCCTTTGTGACAAAGTCAATAATTTCTACTTTTTAGTAAAAAAAAAAATTACTTTGTACTGGAGAAAAAAATATTATGCTCTTCAGTGGTAGATATGGACAAATGCTTACACTTTCAAACAAATTTTTTGTGAAAACTGCAATTTTTAGCACCTTCTTTGGTGTTTTCATGGAGGGAACAGGGTGTTGAGAAGGCATTGAGACTATTTCAGCTGTGTTAATGAGAGCCCGTTATTGAAACCCTGCTGATTTTTACTTGCTGTTGTTCACTAGGGTTTTGTTACTTTGTTTATTTGCCATGTAGAAAACAACCAAATAAACTCATGACAGGAAGCACGGCACCCATAGGGACAAAAAGCTAATTTACATTGTTCTTCTAGTAAGAAATACTCTTGAAAAGCTAAAGAATTAAAGAAATGTTAGCAAGTGAATGTTGTATGTCCTGCTGGATGCTTGTCAGGAAATCATGTATAATCTTTTTTTGGTTTTGGTTTTTATATAGAATTAAATTAACGACACCATAGTACCTGGAAAGTAGTTTCTTTTTAAATGCCTTCCACTATTCTACTACTATTCCTGGAACATCTTCAAAGCTAGAAACAAAATCTTTGGATGAAGGGGCGCGATGAGGAAGACTTGTGAGCTTCCTTCCTGACTCACAAGTCTAATGAGGGGTGGGGAATTGTCACATGCTGTTCCTTTGTTTGATAGTGTTTGTTGTTTTTTATCCTGCTTGTGGTATTGAGCGATACAATTTCATTTTCTGCATGGCATTTCTTTGTAATGCTTCATAGCAATTCTTGGTAATGTTGATTAAAATACTGGGAGAGTACGGTTTATGTTATCAAGTATTAGACTATCGTGGATAAATGGTATGATTTGTTACAACTTGGTAATTGACCTTCGAAAAAGTGGTGGAAAATAGTGGCATTTACTGGTGTACTAGTCTTTGATTTGTCTTTGGTCTTGTCTGTCCATCGTGTCGTCCTGTTCCCCCCCCAATTTATTGTCTATATTGTTTATGTACGCTAATCTACAATTTCTTTGACAAACATTGTCATACTTGCTAATATTTTTAATCATTGCCTTCCTGCAGTTCTTCATTAAATTAGTCAGAGACTAGAGCAGAGATTGTTCTGTTCTTCAGGAATTAAATAACTCTTTTTCTTTAATATCCTAGGATGCTTAGGAGTTCTAATTTGGAGATAAAACAGATTTCTTTTTTCAGCCATTGTAAAATTACCTTGGGATTTGAGGTTAAATAAATATTCACAATTCCAAATACTCATCTGCAGGAGCAGACATACTCTGAAAGTCCCTCCCTTTGTCTGTGTCAGTGCTAGGCCAAGTTATTCAGTGTATCACTGAGATGTAGAGAATTGTTTCATGTTGTAGGATTAATTTAGTGCAATTTACATGGCACTTGGAAATAAAGATTTCTATAGCACTAGAGTATTTAAACTGACTGGTTGTATAGTTACCACTGTGTATGTGGATGTATGCTTGATAAATATTTTCAATCAGTAAGATAAATGTGAAATGAAAATTTTAAATTAGAATCTCACCTTGTAGACTTTGTTGGCTATGAGTAAGTATGTGACAGCTTATGAGAGTGCTAATCAGGGGCGGTAGAAACTTGGACTGACTTGACACTGAAGTGTTTATTACTGAAAGATAAATCGATCAACACTTCAGTGGTGAAGGATATATTGAGATATAACTCTTCCGTCAGCAGAGAATAATATATGCTGTCATAGGTTTTGTGATATCCTTTTATATTTAAGTACCGTGTATTAGGTTCTAGAAGTGGTATAAAGAGCCAAGTTATCTCTTAGTGTAAATTGTGGAGCCTGTGCTGAATTACAAGGAGCTGAAAATATTTAACTTAGCTTTAGGTGTGCTTTGTATCTTCTTAAATGTGTTTCAACCTGTATATCAACCAACAATATCACTTTTACTTTTGCTAGCTTCTTATTTGGTAAACCAAAATCTTGTTTGTTAAAAAGGGCATCATGTTTGCAATCTGTGGAATTTTAGTTTGTTTTTTCATTTGAGAAGCTGAATAGTCTGATGCATGTCTGGTATAATGAATGCAAGATGTGGCTTACCACTTCTTTACTATCTGTGACTCAGCTATTACTTGGTGGGTACAGTAAATACAATGGTGAAAATTCCATTTAGATCTATGTGGAATATATTTGAAGTTTTCTAACTTTTTTTTGTCTTGTACTGTGGGGTTTTGGGAGTACTAGAGCTGAATAAACATTTTTCTCAGCCTAATAAAGTGCAATGTTGCACTGCATTACTGCATCATGCATTTATTATTGTTTTTTTCATTGTCTGATTCTTGAAACATATTTATGTTCTGACGGGTTCTCGGTTGTTTTATTTTCATGAAAATGTGACTATTAGTAAGGACAGGTGTTAGTCATAGCAAGATTAGGAATGTATACTATTGAAAGTATACAGTAACAGTAAAAATGACTCAATCAACTCACAAGTCTCCAAAGAGCAAAAGCCCAGAGCAAGACCTTACCTTGCGTTTAAACATCACTTATGATGCATGTAAAAGGCTTAGATGTTGTGTGAGGCCTTATATTCAGGCCCCCTATAAACAGAGGGAAGAGTAAGTAATTGACTGGTGGTGGTTTTTACTCACAACCAGAAGATGTTGTTAATTTTTTACCTTGAATAAATTATTACTAAAATGTGAACAATGGGTAGATAAGCTTAATATCAAGGGCATTAACATTATACAACAAACTTGTGGTGGAATTATTCACTAACCTTAGTATATTGTGAAGTTTTCTCAAGTGCTGTAACTAAACTTGTATGCATTGTATGGATGTTGTTGTGTACTTTGCTCAGTAAAAGCATGCTGCATTTGTTCAGGTGATAAGTGTAAATTGTTTTGTCTTGTCCCATTCCTTAGAGTTGGGATCTTTTATATATTTATACTTTGCTTATAAATCATAAGTGATGTTTTAATAACTGTCAGTGAGTATTTTATTGTCATAAATTGGCTACTGCATGGTATCCTGTTTTCAATAAAGCTGCCAGAAATACTTCTGGCATGATACATTTTTTTTTTTATATTGGGGATAGATTAGAGGATAAATTATAAAATGGAAAGAAATAATAGTTCACTAAATTACTTTCTCCCCTTTTACAGAAGATGATAGTGTAACTTATAGAAGACAAAGTGTACTTACAGTACTAACTAGCTAGAATTTTGAAGTTCTTGGAAAGGAGTGCAAGAGGGAAGAACTCTTAATTTCAGTCTCTCAAAAATGCTAATGGTATTGGGAATTCTATGGTTTAACGACTTTACTGGCTGTGAAGAGGACATCTGAAACCTTATCTGCTTTCTTTCTCTAGACCTAATACCAGAAAATAATATAATCTGATATGAAAAAGCTTCTGAAAAAAACAACCAAATATACAAGAAATTTAATTCTGAAATTCAAACTTCCAGTAGTAACTATCTGCTATGTTCCCAGTTACATTGTATAGTGATTTGCAAATTCTGCCATTCTGTTTCATCAGTGTTTTGTATCTGCATAGTTTGGTACTTCTACAAGATAAAGTTAATTGAATTCTCAAACTGCAATGCTTCACTTGCTTCTATTGTTTTTTTCCCCCAACATACATAATCAAGATTACTGCAGCTAAAAAATGCAAGTGGTAGTACTAGTGTGACTTCTGTAAATGTCTGATAACTACAGGGCATCACAGCAGAGTTCATGTATGAACCAAATTAAGCTGTTCTTGATAAGCAGGAATACTGAGAAATTTAGATGATACTAATTGATGTTATGACCGTTCACTGTCTGAGCTATTATGGAACAGCGCTTGAACAAACAAAGGCTCAAGAGCTGTGAAATTCTAGAAGCTACCGATTTGGCAGATTCTCAGTTTCTTAATGTTGAAAAATGCAAGAAAGGAACTAAAGATAAGGGAGCAAGTGGGAACCATGTCAATTCATCTACGCTTACTAGGAAAGTAGCTGGCTGGCACCTTGTTTTTCAAAACAAATGTGCGGGGGAATTGGAAATTTTCCAGTTTTTATTATTGCATGTGGACTTATAATGTGCTTCCTCTAGGCTGGATGAAATCTTGCTAGTCACTTCTTTATCTTTTTACATAGGATTAAGTCAGGAAGTATTTCAGCTTTTTAAAACTAATTATTGAAATTTAGGGTTCTGGATCTCTTCTGTGACTGAGTTTGTGGTGCCTTGGCTTTCCATTTCTGTCTCCAAATAATCTGTTGTGTTGCTTATTGAGTATGCAATGCTCTCCTATTTCCCTCCTATCACTTTTAGAGCAAATCTCTCTGAAAACTGCCTCTGTCATGAGGCTCTGAAGAAATAAATCCATAAATTTTAAAACTAACCAAAAAAGCATTGTTGTATGTGGACTCCAGTGCATTCTGACTGTCTTTGTATTTATGACTTGACTTAAACTGAGCTTTGGGACAGAAACATCTTTAAATCATTTTTGTTTGTTTTTTTGTCTTCCACTGTAACAGCTAGGTTGTTTTTGTTTCGGCTTTCCTTTCCAGTCTGAGATGGAAATATTTTTGTAATCTATAAAGGCATGTGGGTACTGGTGCTAATCTTGTCTGAGAGAGCAGAGGCATGCAAATAACAATGTTAACTATCTTACATGAAAAGTTTAATTTGAAATCTCTGTCGTTTTTTAAAGTGTTATGTGTTTCATGGCGCGCTGGAATTACAGTCATGTTTCTGCACTAAACTTTAATAGAAGAATAACTTGCTTTCTGATAAATTTACTGTAAAGAAATTGACAATTTGTAACTATTATTTTGGGTGACTTTTTGGGGGAAGGGTAGCTGTTGAAACTCCAGTCTGTATAGCAAGAAGGAAGACAACCTTAGGTACTGAACTCAGGTATTAAAAAAACTGATTGCAAAACGGGCTCCATGATTGCATACATTGAAAGAGAAAAGCTTACTGTCCTGTCTTAATGTGCACGTGTCTAGGATGCAGGGAGATTGTTAGGATCTTACTCCTAACACTGGCTGGTGTGATGCATGGCACTGCTTCTTGTCATGCAGCTGTGGCTTGGCAGCCCTTCTGATGTGCTTGGGTCAGCTACCTGCCCTACATATGGCTGTGTCCTCGTGCCTAAAACACAGTCTCTGCAGGAAGATGCCTCAACATTTCTTCACAAAGTTGGAAGGGCCTACTTTTCCTGCTCATTAGGGACGTAACTGTCTTTCCAGCTCAGCATTGTCTATATGAGGGCTAGATACCATTACAAAACATTGCACTGCTGCTGTTTAAAGGGGTATTCTAGAAAAGGGACACACAGAGGTAAAAAGTACCATCTTTCATGGGGCTGTCCTTGGGATTGTAGAAGCTTATCCTGTAAATTCAATGTGGTTGAGATTTTGAGGCAGGAAAGAAAGAAGTACAATATGGAAACCCAGAGATTCAGGGACATACGGACTACCTACTTGCTCTTGCGTGTCTGGCTTCTGCAATTCTTAAAACTAGACCAGCTCTAAATGTGGGGATGTTGAATGCAGCGAGGAGTTTATGGTTTGTTCCCAAGCATATATTACCTGTATAATCAAATATTCATTCCTTTGGTCGAGTATGTGCTGTTACCTCTGATAAGAAATCCATAAATATTTGCTAGAAACAAATATTAAGGAGTAAAAAGTTGTGTACTGTTCTTTGTTCCAGAAAGAGATGTACTTTGGGTGTTTTCCACTTCCTTTTCAAATGATCCAAGTTATTATTAACTTCTTTCGAGTTTTCTATTTAAAAAGGGAAAAAAAAAAAACCAACAATGGTCTTCTGTCTCTGATTTTGAGTAGGTCACTCAAGACTACACCAAGGATCTACTTTTATCTTCTAGTAGTTTTTTAAAGTGGTGTGGTTATCCAGAATGTGGCTTCTATATATGAAAACACGGTACCTGCTGTATTTGATCATTAGAATGAGATTTTGAAACTTTTTTTCAGTCACTAAGAGCTGTCAGAAGATGTCAGAACAACACCCATCAATAAGAAGCAAATTAGTAATTTTAACCAGAATTTTGATTCTCCACATTGACAATCCAAACCTTATTAAAAGTACTGTCATGGCCTTATGCTTTTTTTATTTTGAATTTTTGATCCAAGTAATTAGTAATGGTTTGCTAACTCCGTGATAGTTACCCAGAAAAACTTGTGTAACTTAAAATAAATGCAACTTTTTGTCAGAAAAAAATTCTTTTTTTTTTTTTCTTACTATCATAAGTGACTGATGAAGACAGTTGAACTCTTCTTACGTTTGGGCTTTTTACAGAGTTTGTGGTTTAGTCGTCACTGAAGCCTCACACATTGTTTGGTGCTTGACTGTTCCTTTCCCTAGGCAAGGGATGTGGTATACTGTGGAATATAATTAGGAGCAAAGTTGTTACTTTTACTGTTGTTGTCTCTTTTTTCTTTTTTTTTTTTTCCCTTAGAAATGTGAAGTAGAACATTGTAAATAGACACAAGAAATAATGAATTGAAATATACCAGAATATTTATATATATATATATATATATATTTTTAATCAGGAAAACATTTGGAAGTGAGGCTGAACAATAATCTGGCTAATAATCTGAGGCTAATTTAGCCTCTCAGTTGCCTGTTCCTATTTTCACCGTTACTTGGCACCACCTCTATTGTGCCAATACTGTATTGATCCATTCTGTGAATTAGATGAAAATAATTTTAGTTAAAAATAGCTTTCCCAAAAGGAGATTAATTTTTATTTCCGTAATTTTATATGTAGCATAGCCCTACAAATAGTTGTTTGGTACAACTTGGAGGGTGGAAAACTGCAGTAAGTGTGGGGTAGGGCACGGTTTGACCACTTTACTAGGACTTCTTTGCCAAAAGTAGTGGTAGAGTTATAAAATATATAAGGAAAAGTAATCTCAAATAAATTGATCCAATTTCATACTTCTTTAGATGATTAATAATTATTTAAAAACATCAGCTTTATGAATAAAAATTTCTTTTTTATCTTTATTTTTGGTGCTATTTCATAACGGGATGCAGTATCGAGTATGCTTGTTTTCTAGGGTTTGTAAGAACTTCATAGGTGAACATTACTATTTTAAATGATTGGAAAAAGATTTCTAGCATCAAAAACATACGTGCAGTATGTAGCTGTCTGATCAAAGGAAGGAAGTAGGCTCATGTAGTGAGAGTATTGACTTCAGTGGAGCAATATGAAGCTATAAGAATTTATAGAGCCAGCCCAAGAAAAATATAGGCCTACTTTAAAGTCATTTTTCTTAAAATCAAATCCCTGTTATCAATTCTTAAGTGTTGTATACAATATGTCACCAAAAAAAGTTAAAATTGATATAGTGAAGATACCCAGTTTGTTTAATATTATGAACACCTTGCAGTTCTGTTGACTTTACGGGGACTAATTTACTGTAACATTAACTTGTGAGTAAATTATTACGACAAGAGTGAAACTTGAAAGCTTTTCCACTGAAAAAATGACTAGAATGCTGAAGTCACTGATTTTGTTAGCCTGCTTCTAACAGCACATTTTCTTTAGGAGGCTGGCCTTATTTTATGTCACAGGTGATGGGGAAAAAAAGAAACAGGAAAGCAAGGGAAAAAGAAATAAAAACACTGGGTAGAAGAAAGTCAAGAAATCACAGAATCACAGGGGTTGGAAGGGACCTTTGGAGATCATCTAGTCCAACCCCCCTGCCAGAGCAGAGTCACCTACAGCAGGTTGCACAGGATGGCATCCAGGTGAGTTTTGAATGTCTCCAGAGTCGCAGACCCCACCACCTCTCTGGGCAGCCTGTTCCAGTGCTCTGCCACCCTCAAAGGAAAGAAGTTCCTCCTCATGTTCAGATGGGACTTCCTACATTCAAGTTTGTGCCCATTACCTCTTGTCCTATCACTGGGCACCACTGCAAAAAGACTGGTGCCATCCTCCCAGCACCCTCCCTTTAAGTATTTGTAAGCATTGATGAAATAATGCAGGTTAGCATTTAAAACAAACAAGTGTGCAGGGTGCAAGGTGGGGAAAGGAAGGTAGATGGAGGAGGGAAAGCCTCAGGCTACCCTAAATGTTTGTTAGCTCCACACTCACACTTTCCAAAAAACGTACTATGTGCTTGTACATATTTATGTAGGATTTCTATTGCAATACAGTCCGTTCAGTCCATGGTGGTTGGGTTTACTGTGGCTGAGCTCTGATCTCAGTTGTGAAGCGCTTTCTCACTTTTGTAATTCCAGGTTCTTAACAGCTGTCGCTAAGCTAAACGTATTTTTAGTCATTCACTTATTTAGGACCCACCAGGCTTAAAATTACATGGCTAGCTTTTAATGTGATTTTATTTAATAAGGAAAGATGGTTCTATAGTGAAGTTCTGCCGAGTGGCCAGGTATTAGATCACTCCCTGAACATACAGGTTATGTTAATGTCTTTTGATTATTGTTTTATCTGAGCTTTAAAATTTAGAAACTCTTGGATATAGCAAAAGTAGTTATTCTGGGGTATTGTGCAAACTGTATTTGAACTTTTTTTTTTTTTTTTTTAGTTCCTCTGTTATTTAAAAACCAAATAGAACTAATAGGGTCAACTGAGATTAAAAAGATGCTTGAACTGACATGCCCATGGCTGCAGTGTGAGTAAAAGTAAGATAGGAAAGCAGTCGTGTGCAGCTGAAAATCTGCATTTTCATGATGAGGTAGCATTAGATACCACATGGTAGATACTTGCCTTAATGCACGTGGTTTTAATCACACAACCTTTCTTCCTTAATGAAGATCAGAACAGGGTAGCTAAATTGCTGCATACTGTAGCTCAAAGACAGACAAGTACTCAAGCTGACTCCTAACTTGTGTGGGAAGTAAGGTTTTGTGACATAAATCATCATAATTCCATTGCAGCTTTTGCCAGCTGCTAACTGATGAAGAATTATGTGTCTGGAATTATAGTGAGAAGAGAAACAAGTTTAACAACTTTCTCTGTTTCTCCTATATCCTTGTTCAATCAGCAGAAGTGAGTCATCCTGAAGAACTGAATTAAAATGGCTCTAGTCAAGTGCAGTTTAACTGCAGATGTTTGTGATTACAAAAGGCACATACATGTTTGGAGAATACAAGGTTACAGTGTTTGCAAAAAGAAGCCCCATAAATTGCAGATTAACACTTTAGGTAGATAAAACTAATCTTATTTGCAAGACGCCTTCAATTAGTTGTTTTCTAGTACTGTCTTACTGCAAAGACTCTCCTTGGAAAGCTGAAGAATATTCAGGATAGTTAGTATAACCTAACAATTATAACCTAACCTAGTTATAACTGAACAATTGTAACGTAACAATAACCAGACTATTTTAGTAAAGCAGATAAATATTTACAAAACAGATATAAAAACCCCCACTTGTATCTTACCTAATTGTCCTAGTTTATTTAATGTACTTCTCTGCCCATAGAAGGAGTAGTAGAATTGAAAATTGTTATAAAGGAATCATTTGCACTGGGACTTGCAGCCTGAGAGCCAGTCCCATAAAGGAAGTGGGTGAAGATCCAGGACACGGAGAGGATGACTCATATCAGCTTCTGTAGCACACGCAGAAACAGGGAGAGATGAGACTGTGCTGAAATGGTTAAGGTAAGAGCAGTCGCCAACTGCTGAGTTAAGTGTCATGCACACATGAAATGGGCTTTGTAACTGAAGAAAATATGCCCCAGAGGCAGATACAAGTTTAAACATATGTTTAATCATCATGTCTTACAAAACTTGGTATGGATTGCATTTCCTCATCCTGGATGGGATCAAAAAAAAAAAATAAAAAAATCGTGATTGCTGCCTTAAGAAAGAAAGAAAAGCATTCAGCTTGCATGGTGGCCTGAATCTGAATCCCACAAGATGGCAGGCTTGATCCGAAATTGAGAAAGGCTGTTTTCTCATCCCGGCAGAGGAACAAGTTGGTGTTGAACTCGCTGATGTCCCTCTGGTTGTTCTCCTTCCCCCTTCCCACCCCGCCCTTTGCTTTGTTCTGGACTGCATAACGAGATAGAAGCAGAGGTGAGAGTTATTGATTGATTGTTTCAAAAGCCATCTTACTCGTCTAAGGCTGCTGCTTGTAGCTACTATTTAGTGGTTTGCTGTGTGTTTGGTTTGTGGTGGTTTGTTTGTGGGTTTGGTGTTTTTTTTTTCTTTTTTTCTTCAGGGGCTTTATTTCTTCTTTTTTGGTGAAAAAAGATCACTCCCTAGATTCCTGGATAAAGCTATCATCTGCATTTTGTACATGTGATTATATTGTCTCTCGGTCATACTTCAAATAATTTCTGTTGGTATTGCATCTCTTGAGACATTTGCAATGTGCTTGGTTATGACTCTATTGTATTCTACCTGCTTTTTCACTGTTACGTGTCGTCTTCTTTATTACAGCTGTTAGCCTAGGGAGTTAGAACAAACATTTCTGAAATAACCTAGTTAGTTCCAATTCAATGTCAAGAAATTTTTATCCAAGTAAAAGGTAATACCATCTTCAGGCTGTGCGCAATGGTATTTTGTTTATAAATGTGTATTACTGAACAGGCTAGTGACATGGTTTTTATACTGTGACGTACAAGTAAATGGAATGTTCACAAAGAGTGTATAGAGAGTGTGAAATATTTAGTTTTTAAAGAGGTGAAGAATGTTAAAAACTACAATTTTTAGTTACTTTGATGTAGGAAGGGAGTATAAAAATCTATCGGTCCACCTGTCATTAAAAGTCTCTTCTTCCTTTCTTCCTAATGGGGCATATTGGTGAAGTCTAGAAAAGATATTTAATAAAAATGAATGTCATTTTGCACTTCCTGTGGCAGTCACTCTCTTGACTGGAAGAGGAATCACTGAAACTGAGAAGCTGCGTCTGTATTGCTTTATCTAAAGAACAAGGCTTTCTCATTTTAGCATGTTAAAATTATTTTTTTTTAATTCCCTCCCCCACCCCCCCATGGATGAGAGAAGTGATAAATAATACAGGCATGGTGATTAGGCTCGGACAATGTAAATAAATAGTACGCTGTGGAAGGAGGCCTCAGCATCCCTAACTCATGTTTTGGTCATTTGCAAGTTGAAGTTCTGATTATAGAGGATAAGAACTTCTCCTTCAGTGCAATCTTGCAAACATAGAATAAATGAATTTGTGTAGTTCACAACAAGGATGAAATCTGTCATCTGCTCAGTTGGTTTTTTTTCATGCTGTGGAGCCTCTTTGTCTCATTTAGATATACTGTGTCTTGCCGCATTTTCTTTTCCTTCTCTATTACTGTATGAAAAAACCACAAACATTTCAGAAATAAAAGTTTCTATTTGCAAAATATGGAGCATGTTAACAAGCAAAGTTTTGTATTTCCTTCCCTCCTTCATAGTCTGTTCCAATAATGGTAAAAATAACTTGTGGGAATAGCAAATTAACAGCAGTAAGAGAGTTGTAATGTTTTTAGGTTGTCTTAATTCCTTTAATAGCCACTTCTCTACCAAAAATGTTTAACTCTGGCTCAATTAAATATACAATGATGAGATACTTGAATCATAAACAATAAGCAGAAAATCTTACATGTTGTAGTAGAAGAGCTTTTAGTTATATGAGTTGGTGGGTTCCTCATTATCAATATCCCCAAAAATCATCCCCCAAACCCCACCATTAGAGCTGCTTTAGCACATCACCATATTTGACGCACATACTGTGCATTTTGTAGGAAAACCACTATTATTTAAAGATCTCCCTCAGATGGGTTTGATCTGTAAATACTGTGTATAGTATTATGACATTTGAGCAAGTCAGTCTTTTGAACAAGCTAACAGAGGAACAAGGCAATATTTTCCTATTTCTTTGTAGAGGCTGCAGGATATGACATTAAACAGGTGATACTGGTAGTACTTGTGGAAGATTTCATCAAATACATGTGAATTTGAGTGTTCTTTCCAGAGTATGCCTCCACTGCTAGTCAGCCCCACCTCCACTAACTGCTGTCAATACTTCAGGAGCAATTAGTCCTCCAGGGACCCTTACTCATTATGGACAGCTGCTTACCGCTTACTGTAGTTAGGTCTGCCGGTGTGTTTCAAAACACACCATTTCTGTGATAATTAAAGTTTTCCATGCCTTTGTAGCAATTATGTATCCTACAGATTTCATTATAGCTATATTAGCACTATCACCTTTTTGACCATGGAGATTTTCTGTTGCTTCTTTAACTGGTGTGGAAAAAGTTGTCCACAAAGGCAAAAGTAGATATTTAGTTAAAATCTAGTTGCCACAATCTCTTCAGTCTCATGGTGGGTTTTTGTTTTGTTTTTGGTTTTGTTAGCTGTACCTAGGAATCAGTTTAATACTTTTCAGGTTTGTTTTTAAGCAATATTTGGCTGATGAGCTCTAACAGAATCTTCTCTGCTCAGTTAACATGAGTTTACGTTCCTCCCTCGGCCAGTACCTTTCACTTTTCAATAAAGGCACCCATGTTCAGTGGAGCGTACCAGGTTTTGTTGCATTCCGTTGGAGATGGAGTATGTTTCACTTTTAATCTGATTTAGAAAAAGCAAGAACTCTTACCTTAAACCCACTAAACAACTTAAAAATTCAACAAGCAATCAAAAAAAGCCCTCAAAGTAAATTGCAATAAAATACATAAGTAAATACGTACAAAATGTAGAATAGTGTGAATTTCTGCTAACCACTTTGAAACATCTTGATTCTCTGGGTGGGTGTACGTGCATGTGCCTATATGAAGTGTATCTGTGACTTTTTTTTTTAATGTAAAAAGAGAATCCCGGTGATCCACCATAGCCAGCCAGCTGTTTCCTTTATGCTTACCCTGCTTCTCTTTTAGGGATTATTGTCCTTGTTCGTGATTCCTTTTCACTAAGACTCCAGCATATGTTCTTATAAGCAGTCTGTCTTTATTTTATATACTTGTTCAACATGTAGTACAGTTAAGCATCTGGTTAATACCCTAATACTAAGAATAAGATACTTCCCCCCCAAATAAGTGATTATGTATTTTGAGCTAATTCTTTGACTGTAGAGGGAGCTGGTGATAAAGTTTTCAAGGAAAACAAACATGATGTTTCTATGGGAACATTTAAGCATTGTAGTATTTGGAAACAAAAGATCAGAAACAAAAGGCTGATTTTTATCTTGGTCTTTCGTTTGGGCAGGAAGCAGGGGAGAGAAGGCTGGAGAATGTGTGAATTGATTAAATGAACTGCCTTTTCCTGTGGGCCCTGAAAATTTCCATAGATAAAGTGTTGTAAGAAGGGGTGATTTGAATACGTATCTTTCAAGCTGAATACATTTGGTCACCTGTGAATCTCTCAAAAAGACAGCTTTTCTGTAGTGAGGTGTCATTACATTACCTTAAAACTATGCAAGGAAATTCCGCAGCTAAATCTGTAGATTTGATTCTTCTGGTGTGGAAAAGAAAACCTGGGATCATGAAGGCTCATATGAATGTCATTAGGAACAGAAACTCAATAGGAATACATGACTAAAATAAGAGCACTATGAAGTCTTGACAAATACCTGCAAATGTTTCAGGGTATCCACTTATATTTATTAATATTAAGAATGCATGTTTTGTTTGCCCTGACTTTGAACTTCAATATCATTGTAAGAAGCATAAATTAAAATTCAGAAATTAACCTGATCTGTTGGCAGGAATATAGGTGCTGTGGTTCCTACTGTATTGTTGTCTTCTCTGTCATGTTTTGCACTCAGTGGTGAAGGCCAGAAGCTAACTGTATTGTACTAGCTGTCCAGTTAGTTACGTCTTCATTTAAAAAATGGATTCTAAAGCTGTATTTTAAAAAGTGAATTCAGTTACTCCTGTACTTCTGGGTGTGGAGAAGATTTTGTTTCAAAGACTCTCATTTATTGTAGCAAAGTACACCAAAAAAGGAAGAGCTCTCAGTTTTTCTTTCTTGGTGTTTCCCCTGCCCTACTCAGTACAGAACAGTAAGACAAAGACAGCTCTATTTTGAACGTTACATAATGTGTTTCTATTCCACAGATCAGAGTGCAAGTTGTATGTGACCAGATAGATTAAAAAAAAAAAAAAATTGCACTCAAATTGTTAAAAATGAAGGTCTCTTTTAATATACTGTTATAACAATTTTATTGCTGCAGTTTCTTTAGATATGTTCACATCCAAAACTTTATATTGTATTATTTATTACTACAGCAGAACTCAGAAGATCACACAGGTTGTAACTGGGCCGCCTTAGGCATGTTTCCCTCGCTCTCCTATCTGTTATTTGTCTAACTTAAAGCAGTAAGTGAAGTCACAGTAAGTCAATTACAAATCAATAAGTGATTTGTATCAAAGTGCAGACAGGGAAAGTGATGATATGCTTTTGTTGTACTTTTGTATGTAGCACCCTTTCTGTCCCATCCATCAAATTTTGTAAGGTTTTTTTTTTCCTTCACCCAGATAGCCGCCTTTTTCTGAACTGACAACTCAGCTAAGGAACTCTCTAATCTTTCTCCACTGTGCTGTGTTGACATGGGGGCACTTCATAATGAAACAGAAAAAAGTGGGACACGTCCACCAATCTCCATACAAATGAAGAAGGAAGCAGGAAGAAAAATTAGGATTTAGGAAGCTAAATTAGTTTATCACTAAACATTGATATTTATTTACTAATCTGCTGGTTTATTATTCCTGAAATAACAGAACGATAATAAACCCCTCTAACTCTTGCCTTCTACTCTGTCAGAATATGATCTGGTGAAACTTCTACAATGATCCAGTTATTCAGTGGCGATGCCTGTTTTACAGCATCTTCCCGATCAATTCTTGTAGGAAATAAAGCTATCTAAAATTCCTTGGGCATCATATGGCTAATCCAGAGGTTAAATAATAGCATGTTTTCATGGTCTTCATATTCTGTGTTTAAAAATAATTTTCCCTCCTAAATGTTTCTTATTTAATCTGCAACTCCTCTGGCACAAGCCAACGTTTGCCTGGTCATGTATTCTGTAATAGCGTACTTAATTGATTCTTTTGCATTTCATTTCAGTAAAGGTTTGAAATTAATCATGAACTCTTCCTTGTTCTGATTTGTATTTCATTATATTTGGAGGATGTTTTAACTTTATATATAATGTGTTTGTATTCACCGTTTACAGCTTGATTTAAAAAAATTGAAATGATGAAACACAGGGAGAGGGGAATTTACAGGGAACATTCTTGTATGTATTACAATGAATAGGCTGCTTAATATCTGTTCATTCAGAATCTTAATTTTCCATTTACTGGAGTAGGAGAGTTGTGAGGAAACTGAATTTCTTTTGTTACCACTTGACATCAGGTTTTTGTATGTAAATGAGAGTGTACACAGTAATTTACAGAAAGATCATAGAGCACAGTGGCAGAAAGGTAACTGCATTACAGGTTTTATATTTTGCGCAGCAGGGGGCTGTATTTACCAACAGTATGTGAATAGATGTTTATTGTTTTGTTTTTCTGTGGGAACTATGAGTGAGTACATAGGATATTTAATTTAAAGAATGTATAATGTTTTAATTCCATTTAAGGCTTAGGCAAACTTCTCTCACTTACTGGTGTTTGTCTTTTGTTTTGGAGAACTTAATATTACAATACTTGGTTTCATAGTAGATTTTTAGTATCTATATCAAGGTATTGAAAAGGTAAATTCTTCTAGCAGCTGAGTTCTACCTACAGAAACACATAATTGTCACAAAAGGTAGGTAGGAAGATTGACAAAGCACTCTAGAACTGGCAAAAACTTGTTTTGCATTTTGAATCTCTGGTGTCCTTATTTAAAGGAAATGGTTTTGTGTTATCAAGTTCCATCGAAGATCTTGAGTATTATTTCCTTGCCCATTTCAATTCAAACTGGTTTAATCAATGATCCAAATAATATTTTTTGCCCAGCAAAGAATCTGTGACTATCTCTTGTGCCGAGGTATTAGTAGTCCCAGGAACTGTCTCATCCATCATCAGATCACAGTTGATTTAGGCTTTTGCATCCACTAGGTGAATGGATGAGGATAGTTAGTAGGTGGTGAAACAACAAGCTGTGTTTCCCCCGAGGAAACTGCTAACCCTTTTTCTCAGGCTAATCTAGCAGTTTAGAAATTGCTCAGGTAAACAAAACTTAGGTGCTACAGAGCAAAATTTGGGATTGGTATGGATGCCTGTTGTCTGTCTTTGTCACAGACTTCATGAAGTGGAAATTTTAACAAAGCACATGAATTTCCTTGGTTGCCAGTGCTAACTTGTGTAGGAAAACAAGTGTTATTTATTCAGTGTACCTGTATTTATTTGAAAGTCAAATATCTGGAATTTCAGCTTCTTTTATACAGGGACTCATGCACTTTGAGATTTCTGTAAGAATGGAAAGGTTTTTGTGTGAAGCTGTTGTAAAAGTGACATAACATCCACTTTTTATTATGTGTTATTGTCTATTAGATGTTGTAATCTGGCATGCAAAGATTTACACTCACGATATCAGAACATGCTTACAATAAATGTCTTCTGCAGTAATTTAATGCCTTAATATCATTTTAGCAATCAGTTAAATCTCAAAAGTGCTATAGGGCAAATTTTTATTTGCTGAGGGCTTTTGCTCATGGTAGAATTTACTCATTGCAAGTGTACTGCAACTCTTTACGTTCTACTAGAGCAAAGATTTAACTGTTTTTATCAGGTTTCCATTTAAAGACAACTTAAAGTACTGTAATGTTTCTTTTCTGCTCACAGTGCAGTCAAGTTTAGAATGATCATCTTAAAGCTCTTTGTTTACGTATCAGTGTTAATACATATTTCGCTGTGGTTTAGGTATAACATGAAATATTTTTCACTTGCTAGCAATTTTAAATTTTTCTTTCTTGAGAACAGCCACCTGATTTTATGAACTTTGGGAAAAATCATTGCACTTTTTTTCCCTGAGTAGGATGGTTGATTCATTATGATAATTTAAAAAAGAACAGATTCCCCCTTCCCCCCCCCCTTCCATAGATTTACTTCAAGAAAAAAGTTACGGTACATTTTGAGTTTAAAAAAAACCCAAAAACAAAACCAACCCCCCAAATTTTCTCTTTCTCAGTGGGACATAAGGGGGAGTGGGAACTGGAAATTATGAAACCATTTACTTTGCTTTTCAAGGTACCTAGAAAAGTCAGATTTGCAGAAAGATGTATGTGTGTGGTTTAAAGAAAGCCTAGTTTCCTCAGGAAATGGCATATGACTGTGCTGTCTCTTGCCAGTAACTTTTCATTTTTTAAAAGATATAAAAAAAAATATCAGAGCCAATAAAGATAAACTCAAGTTTTAACATAATTGTGTGTGGGTGAAGGTGAGTGACCCCAATCAGTACTGCTATTGTGAGGAAGGCTGCCAGAGTGCAGCCATTTTATGTTCTTTTGGCAAGACCCTGCCACTGGCATGTTGCTCGGAACTAACCACAGCCTTTTCATGGCAAGAGTGTCACAGAGGTAATGAGGGACAGAGAGTCTGCTGAGGTGTGGGACAAAACACAGAGCCTGCTTCCACAGGAAACCAGTCTTCATCAGCTCTGCCTTTGCAGTCTGAGTGTGTGTGTGGGGCCAAGAGGTGGTATCTGCTTGCAACAAGATGATGCCTCTGCTGTTACCGTGCGTGCTCGGTGCTATATCTCTTTTCTTTACTTTCTGATTGAGATCATGAGGTCACATGCCATGGATGGGATGTGGTTGCTGCTTTGCTTAATTCTGGTGCTGCCTTGCTCACTTAGGAATGAGAAACCAGCATCATCTTATTAATCTTTACCCTTAACAAAGAGCCCATACCGGAGCATTAGACTTGCAAGGCTGAGCTCTGTATGTTCTTTGTTTTTTGTTATGCCACTTCTCCCAAGGAATTGACTCATCGCGTCGCTGCATACCTATTCTTTCTCAGTTTGAGATTGTCAAGGTTGAAAGATCTGCCTGTAGGGCTATTGGACAAATAACGCTGTCAATGAATCTTGCAGCATCGTTAAATCGTTAATGTGTTTAATGCAAAAGACCCCACTTTAGTTGGAGGTGGGGAAGAGCATTGGATGAAGTGAACTCTCCGTATCAGTTTTTCATAGAATCTTAGAATAACATTTTTGATGCATTTGGAAATGAAAAGTGCTGTACCGAAAGCAAGGTGCAATTTTATTAATCAAGAGATATAGTATAAGTGATTGGAAAAAATCCAACAGCTTGGCTTCAGAAATGTATTTCACATATTCAAAAGAAGTAGGGCCATTTACCTTATATTCCTGTCACTGTGGCTACCAACAGTAGTTCTGGTATCAATAAGCATAAAGGAAACGGTATATAATTTTGCATCATCATTGATCAAATGAACATCTGTTGGATGATTTCCCTTGTGGTTTATGGCTCTCTTACTTCAGCTGCTGTAGTAAGTAGGAATATTGTACTTGTGTTCTGGTGCTTTCTGTATTCAGACTGAAGAAGCCTGTTCTTTTGTTTTTGTAATTAGCAAGCTTTTCAGTTTTTATAATGAAATACTGCAGTGTATGCTGGTTCCTAAACCAAATTAATATATCTCTTTGAAACCCAAATGCATTAGCTTTCAGCAAGAATAGGAGCAAAGGAAAATGTGCCCTAATTTAAAGGCATGGCATTAAAAAAAGTTTCAGAGGAGCCATAGTAGTGGTGAATGTCTTGAAAAAAACAAAACCTGATGAAAATACAGAATGAAATGGTGTGCAATTGTGCAGCTGCTAACATTCTGCAGTGTAACAAAAAACAATAACTAGTGAGTCTAAAACTGGTAGTTTCTGCATGTCAGAGTGAATCTTCTACCATATATTACAAAGTTGTTACAAATAATGGAGTATTTTCTCAGAGAAGAAAAAAAAGATACTGTACTAGCTTATGTGATGAGAATATGACAATATTTGCAGGGGCAAATAGCCCACAAATGTTTATTTCTTTGAAAGCAAGTAATCGCTGGCAAACTTATGTTAAAGATTTTTCTGATATGACTTACTGGAACAAACTGTATTATTCTTTATGGTTTCATAAATGTGGAAAAATGTCAAAGTTTCATATTCAGCCATGTTTACTTCATAGGGCTTTCTGACAATCTTTTCAGTAGGTAGTGTCAGTTCTGTATTAGCTTTTTTTAAATTGTGCTCCGGTAGGAAAGTTTTTGGTATGTATGGCTCAAACACACAGCAGAAGTAAATGGATTCTTGTTCATGTTTTTTGGAAGAGCAAGGTACAGCAGTGTGATCTTAGCAATATCAATAGTATATTAAAATAATTATGCATTTGGGGTCTTTATTTTTTTCCTACAGCAAAAATACTTTTAAAAAGTAATGTAAAGAAGCATTGGATACTTATTAGCAGTAATTTTCCCTTGATGGTGTGTACAAGTGATGTTTCTTACAAGATATTTCTGCTTACAGCTTTCATACATGGCTAGTTTTTGCCTTTAAGCACTTCCATTACATTTATTTTGAGAGGCATCTTAAAACAGGTAATCTGGAGTCATAGGCCTGAAATTTTGGTTTGACTTTGTCTTTTGCTTATAACAACACACGCCAATACATCTGGAATGGATAATGTGAATGCACAGTATGAGGCAAACAAAATAACGTAGTTAATTATTGCACTTGCTGCTATGACGTTGTACTTCAGGCAGAGATTGCAGAAGGAAAGCAACTAAATACTTGTATTAATTAAAGTAATTGATAACAAATCTCATAAATATGCTAAAATAAGAATGATATAGGCCTTCCTGCATGGACAGACAATGTTACCTTGAAAGAGGTGAGAAAATTTCCTCCATTGGCAGATCAACCCATCACTGCTCTACTTTACAGCAAAATCCCATTTCCTGTCTGACCCACTGGTCTCACTTAACATGTTAATTCCTGGTTTTGCAGGAATTGTATTAATTCAGAAGGAAAAAAAAGAAAAAGAGTGTGTGTGTATTCATTCATACAAGTACATTTTATTTTTTATATATATATGTATGTATACATATTTCTGAAGAAACTGGCTCCAAATCTCTCCTACCCATAAATACACTTTTTAATGAATGTACTTTGACCTGGGACAAAACAAAAAATATATGCTTTCAGAGTCATCACTGGTATAACTACAGGATTCTGTACTTGTAACAAAATTATTTTGTCAGTTTTCTGTATGCTTATGTGAAATGGTCTTGGGCTGAAATTACTGTAATGTAGTTAGTGTATTTATATTGAAGAGACTAGAAAACATAACTTGTTGCTGGCAGAAGTAGAGATAAGTGAACATTTTCAGTCCTGCGTTGATGTTTTGAATGGAGCTTTAATGGAACGATAGTTTCAACAGGTTTTACTCCATTGCGTTCAGGGGTTTCTATAGTAATTACTATGGCAACACTGATGCATGAACTGTTCCCGCAGGAACTCAGCTGTGAATAATAACTAGCAACTGAAAACATTTTGCTTTTGCATCTCAGGTTAAATAACCCTTCAGAAATGATGGAAATAGCGAAAGCATGGAGTTTTTGCTTACTTAATAGGAAGTCATTCTACTACATAAAAATCCAGTTACTATGAAAGGAGTGTTTGGTTTCTGAGTACATACACCCTTTGAATACATTGCTGAAGTATGATCCCTCAGACCAATGAAGAGTGTTAGAAACATTGGGTGTAAAATTTGGCACTGGCTTCAAATGTTTCATGTTGTAAAGAAACTTCCAATACCCAATCTGTAGTACAAAATCTTCCACTCAGGAATTACAACTTAGCTTTTATTAATATTATTATTTGTTATGTAAATGGGTTTACATAATTCTTGAAGATAAAACTATTGTGATAGCCTTCTGACCTCACTGTGCAATGAAGATCAAGTTCACAAAAGTCACGCGGTAGAGGTCAGTATTTGTTGACTTCAGTGTCTATTTATAAATTGCCTTCAAAAACTCTTCAGATTTTTTCAGAAATAAATTTATCAGTGTTTGTATTAAATAGAGTATCCTGATGTCAGAGGATGCAATATTTATTGAAACTGTTTGTTGTTAAATCTGGCTCTCCTTGTACATGTAAACTGGCCTTTGTGCATATAGTTGCCTTGTTTGTATTTATTTCACTTCTATTCAGAACAAAGGGGAAACCAGTCCAGTGTTTATGATATGAATAAACTTTTAAAGTTGAAAGCATTTTAGGGCTTGATTTTGTAGTTTTACTGTCATGGAGTAAGACAAAATGCTTATGGTGCTCGAGGGATTTATGGCCACAATAAAAAGTCCTAATGAGTTATATCAAACAAGGGGAACTAGGGTAATCAATATTAAAAGGACACTTCCAGTTCTTTTCAAGATCTAAAATAATGTGTTAAAGCTGAATAAGAAAATTGTGAAGATCACTTTGTTAAATATGAGAAGAAAAAAGTTTTCTAAGCCCAGGGGGCTGATGGTTGCTCTTACAGTTATTTTGCAACTTAATTGGCATTACTGTGCAGGTGGAAATGAAGATGAAATGGAGCTGAAATCACTATGGTTTTATTTGGGTTCCTGCAGTGTACAATCTGCTAATAATGCAAGTGAAAGTCTTACAAGTGAAAATGTCTTCATAAATGTAGAAGTTGCATAGTTTGATCTTGATGACTTGTACGTATATATCATATATTGGTTTAAACTTTGATTCAAGGCGTCAGTAGTTCATTTTGGTGCACATAACATAACTGAGTTAAAAAAAAATGAAATTCACTGGCAGCTCATTAAAGAAAACTGGTTGTATTTGGTACATAACTACTAAAAATGTTTGCTTGTCTACAGATGTTTCAGCTCTGAGTATCCTAAATATTTTGTTAAGCATAGCTGTGTTTATTGTACCTATTGATCTTAGTAATCTAATGAACTGAAAGTGTTCTCTCCCAGGTTCCGTATTCCCCTAAAAGAAAAAAGGTTGTTTCTCTGGCTGCTTATCTNGGGGGCAAGGAATAAAAAAAATCCTTAAGTCATGGTACCTCAGATTTCTAAATAAAAAGCTCTAGAAACAGGGAATGGTTGTTTGAAAAAGTTGAAGCTTTTCCGTCAGACTTGATGTAAATACTGAAGCTCATTCCCATGAGAGGTTTTGTTATTGATTAGTTGATGAGTTCCTGACTTTTTTCACTTCTTAATGCTCCATTCTTTATTTAACTGACAGTGCTTAAAGTGTGGGAGAACTTCTGTTGCCCATGTTTTAGTTATGCTATAGTAAAATACTTGCTTGTGTCCTGGGCAGAGTCCCAGTATGCTCCAGAATTTAGAGTCCCAGTATGCTCTGGTGAGCTTTTTATGTCCAAGTTATTGAACTATATGGGGCAAAGTAGCTAAATGGAATTTGCTATGACAGCCTGCAATCCTTCAGGCATGGCAGAGGGCAGAACTAGTGTAGACATGAAATTACGTGGTATAATTTGACTTTGTTGGGGGTTGGTTACTGCATGTTGAGTTAAGTCATGGGCGTGATTGCGTACACTTAGAGAAGTTTAGTTCATTAACTCCAGCAGTGACAGGCCTGTTACAATCTCAAGATAAGACGTTCTGGTCTGTCTGCATAGAAATTAACAGGAGTGGTTCTTGTCACTCAGTTCAAAACACCTCTTCATGCAAGAGTAATCTTTCTCAATGAAACAGTATTTTGAAAGTTACAATCCTCTGTAACTGGTCGCATTTAATAAAAGCAGGTTTCCTTCCTTGACTGACTGGCTTAATGCCATATCCTTGAGAACAAGGTGTGAAAAGTACCATACAGCACTCTTCAAAAGATGTGCAGGAGTTTTTCACTTTTCAACACAGAGAAGCCTCCAGATTGGCTCTAGGCTTAATAACGTAACGATCCTATTTGACGTTTTTGTTACAAACCTCCATTTTTTGCCTTTTCAGTTGAAATACAAGCTATAACACAGAAGAAGGTAAAGTTGCAAATGAAGGGATAAGGAAATAGCAGTAAAGGAGTTTTAAAATCTTGTATTGGATTGACTTGCCCCTAAATGTTACTTGTTTTAAATAGCGTTGCCCTCTTTATTCAGTCCTTCTGGTCTTTCTAAATGCCTGTTAGTGAACTACAGCTTTGCAGGAAATCATGTTTGCCTTCAGAGAGAGAGCCAGATGATACGAATCCAAACAAAAACAATTTTCAGAAAACACCCGCTTCCTTTATCAAGAACATGATGTGGTGGCACTTGAATGATCATTTTGAGGGTGTTAGGAGCTTCTTTGTGGGCTAAATGAAAATGCTATTTGGTTGGATTTCAGGAACTGCTAAGAAATCCCTTGTCTGCTTTCTCTGGGTGAAGTTTTTTGTTTCTATCTAACCAGTAAGTATCCAATCTTGCTAAACTAAGTGAATCTGCCATCCTTAGGTTCTCAATGAGAGCTTACTTCTGTTTTGAAAACAAAATGTAATAGACTTACTCTCTTTCCTTGAGCATGAATATTGTGAGGTTTTTGCATGGAGGTTTGCTTTTTCTGATGCTCTTGTGATCGGGGACATTTAAGCATTACCATCAGATCCTTTTTTTCCCAATGGACCAGCGGATCTTCTCTGGATGGCTGACTGTAGGGTGGAGATGAGAAAACATTTCTTTTTAATGAGTTGTTCTCTTTGTAAAGAATTCAGCATGTATCTGTGATAGAGCAGTGGGATGGAGTAATGACTAAAAATGAACAAACATGTTCTTGCCATTTCTTCTTCCTAGTATTATTGAAATGCTATAGGAATAATTTTAGTCTGTGCATTCAAAGCGAGCCAGTGAATAATCTTTCTAATCTTAGCTTTTACAATATTCATGAAACGGTGATATTTTGTTATGGAAACATAATACATGACACTCTGCTCATCCTTCCCAGCATTAGTGCAGCCATACCTTTATCAAACAGCAGCAAAGCCTGCATCCTCCTGTTGGCTAGTAGCCAGGGCTTTCCGTTTCAGTTGTGAACAGGGTTCATATATGTCAAGGGGGATGCATTTATAGCGATATATATAAAACGTAATTTATTGCATTAACCTGCAGTAGTTGCAGGTGACGAAATAAATTGTGTTTAAAGCTTTAAATCAAACCTATATTTCTTCAGAAGATTAAATGTTACATCATTAGGAATATTTGATTTTTAGATCAAAATATAGAACTTTGCTTGGTGTTCAGGTTTTTTCCCCCTCTTTCATAAAACTAGCATTTATTTTTACAGGAAGTTAATCAAAGGCAGAAATGAAAAAATGCATTTTGTAGCTTCTCTGAGTTTTATTAGCAATGGGATATTTTATGGTGCTGTGCATTGATTCATAGTGTAAATAAACATGTTCTGAAGAACGCATGGGAAGAGACTAGGTGTGGGACGGCTCACTGGTACGTGTACCTGCTTCAGTGATGCAGGCTTTCATCTGTGTATATCCAGATTCATAAGGGCTGTTTTTCTTTCTTAAAATGTTTATGCCATATAGTTCATGATAGTAGGACAATAAAAGATTATGTTAGTATTCAGGAAATCAGCCCAGCTAGTAAAAATCAGCCATCTGGTTTTTCGTTGGTGGATGTATTTATTTCTCTTGAGGCAGTAAGTGTTCAGTCTTGCTCATCTAAGTGGCTTTCCCCCTTCTCCCCCCGCCCCCGATTATCTATCAGTGGACGCTGTGGGAGCTTGAAGAGCTCATATCTGCAACGTTGGACGTTGGTAAATCGAACATACACACAATCTTTATGAGATGCACTGCTTTTAGGAAGAAAAGCGTATCAAGTAAACTCTGTGCGAACTTAAAACTTTTCTGAGCCAAATTCTACTGTATTAGATTTGTTTTTTTCCTTCTGGAGAATAAATGAAGTTTTCCACAATCTCCTTTTAGTGCCAAAATGCAGAGTCTGAGTATAGAAGAGAAATAGTATTTGAGATTTCAAGTGGATTAGTCAATATTTTTTAAGTAGGTCAAACCATGGGTTTTTTTTTCAGCTTTTAAAATCAGTATCGAAGGTACATTAATTTATTATTATCTGTAACTTAAAACATCTAAGAGAATTACTACTGTTCAAAACTATTGTTCAAAGCTAAAATCCTGTTGCATATCTTGGGCTTCACCAGGTAAACCCCTTTGAATTTTTTTTTTTTTTGGTGTAATTTAGCATCACAAATATCCCAGTGTGTTAAAATAAATATGCTTTTATGAACAGTATGTAAGTGTACACTTTTGATAGGTTGAGCAGATGACATTACAAAGAACAGTTCTGAACAGTAAGTTATATTTATTATTCAACAGTATTTTCATAAGATATTCACAGCTGTAGTAACAACCTTTATTTTTGCAGATTGAAAAGAGTTTTTACTTAGCACAGCTTGTCTCTAAGCGGTTTGGGCTTTCCTTTTATTATCTGAGTGAGTATTCATGTAGATTTGTGAAATGTGCTTTTATCTGCAAACAGATGTGGCAACTGAGTATTTTAAACAAAACATACACAGCTTGGATATTTATATCTAAAAAAATACTGTAGTAGTCAGTGATTCTGTGTGCAGAAAGACTGCAGGATCAGATGACGGTGTAAAAGTTAATGTGAGCTTAATATAAGATGCCATAAATCACTCATTTATCTCATCATCATGTTTCAAGACAGATAACACATGTTTATAAGTAAATGTAACAGAAACTTTAAAACATTCAGTGGATGTTGTAGTCTCTAGATTCTTTTATATACTTTTACTTATCAATTGTCATTATGTAACTACTGTACAGCACAGTAAAGGTTGCAAAAAAAACTTCACTGATTTCTTCTGGGAGGTGTGTTAATTTGGTGTCTAAAAATTGTGTCTAAATAAAGATTTCAATAAGGATATCTTCGTCCAACAGATATTTTTATTGTATCTATTCATAGTACCTATGTGAGGGAACCTAACAGAAAACGCTGCACATCTTAAAGGACAAAAACATTACTTTGTGACTTTTAATTCTTTTTCTTAGCATTGTCAACAAACTACTGGGGAACATAGCTGGGTTCTGTCCTGAGTTTTATGCAGAACAAATAGTTATAGGTCATATTCAGTCTTTGCAAAAACTCTGCACTTTCAGTGATCTGTAAATGTTATTGCTACTGGTGACAAGTGAAAAAAAAAAAAAATTTAAGTTTTAATTTAAGTTGAAGAATTGGAATATGCTAGGTATATACCTATAAAACTCAAGAAATGTAAAATATAAGGATAACTTTTTTTCAAAACCATTTTAAGAAGGATCAGTGTTTTGTTTCCAGGCAAGCCTTTATGATGATGCTGGTTTAATATTAAATAGTGGATTTTTTTTCTGAACGCAAGCAGCACATGGGACGGCATAAACATACTATAAGACAAATAATACCTACTTCAGTCTTGACAGAGATGCATCTTTATTTTTAGTTCAGTGTTCCACAGTGAAAACCACCAGACATTTATTCTTATCCACGTTAATACTTTGTTAGAGTTTCTGGCAATATCTTATGTTTATTGTATGCAAACTTCTGTAGTACATACTTAGCCATGGGAAAGAAAGCAGCATCTCTATCTGTTATAGTTTTTTATTTCATGCTGTTTCTTGTTCTTTCTCTTTCCCGCCCTCCCCCCTCCCCCCCGGCCTCCACCTCTACAAGTGGTTTTCTTTCGTAAAGCTTTGCTTTCTGTTGGATGCTGTGTAATAGAGCCTTGTGTTACAAGAAGCATAGGGAGTTGATTTGTTGTAACTAACCTAATAAACAATATAAATTAACTCATGTACTAGGAGTTCTAGAACTTTTATTCATGCTGACTTAGGACTTTTCAGTGATTCTTGTGGGTCACAGACTCTGGGACCTTACAAATCTTAAACCAGTAATTCAATGTGTTTAATTCAGTGGCCATTTACTCTCCAGGCTACAAAATGGTAGAAGCACCTCGGTTAAAGGTGGACCAACAGCTCAAACAATGTTACCATTGACAAAAGTTCCTGCAGTAATAAGTGTTTTGTTCAGTAAAATTCCAAATTATCCTTACTGAATAGCAGAATCACTAGGAAACTAGCAGGCAAGCAAGTCAGTATAGTTCAGTCATTCCCTGGTAAATATTTCAAGGGATCTAAAATACGTCTGAGCTACTAAGGTGTGAAGATGCAATTTCCAGGGCTTATTTTGCCAAGGCTAGAGCTTAAAGTTCAAATGGAAGATGAACAGTTAAGACTTCCACTAAAGAGGAGGTAGAGGAATTTGACACACAAACAGATAGACATGGCTGAAAGTTGAGTATCTTCATGGGCTACCTTTCCAAGTGGCAGGTCTCTGCTTGTACTTTTCTCAGACTGGATGGACTTGGTTTCAGGCTTTTATTTCCAAGGTAAACTTTCCATAGTGATCTCCAAACCAAGCTCAGCTAGTGGGTTTGTTGACCCCCTCCCTCCCACAGTCTGAAGAGTTCCTATATAGTCCCACCTTCTAGTCTTTCATTCTTGAAAATGCAGTACTGAGTAGAAAATGTTTTGGTGACTTTTAGCTAAGTGAAAAAAGATCCATCTGTAGGAAAGGTCAAGTATTATAAATTACAGCTCTGAGATTACTGTTGCAAGTAATTGTAGGAAGGAACTCACCTCTTTCCCTCACACATTATGTACTTCCTTTTCTCAGCCATGATCTAGTCTGTGATCATCTATTCGATGTATTTCAAGAGTGTTAGACACAGTGTATGCAGTTATAGGAACCATCCCTTTCTTGTTCCTGACATCTGAAAAAGCCTTACTAAAGTCTAAAATAAATTACTCAGATACTAAAGTGCCTCTGAAAGTCAGATCTGCCCACCGCTGTTAATGCCTATTAATTTGTCTCCTCTGTCCATCTTTGAGCTAATGTTTTATTTTGTTCTATCTGCTACCTCCTTATTCCAGTGATGACTTTTATTTTTGGTCTGGTCAGTACATTATTTTAATTCCAAACCAAGTGGGTCTAGTACACCTATTGATACAGTATCCCTCCTATCAAAGCATAATATTTATTGGTTATTTGAAAATTAGAATTCTTGGACAGTTTTTGTAGCTTTGTGGTTTTATATTTATAATACCAAATAGCAATATAGTATCTTAATAGTTTTACAATACAGCTTTTTTTTAAATTAGCTTATACACTACTGCAATTCAGAAGAAATTTATCCAGTGAACAGAATGTTCGGAAGTAACAGTACTAGCGCCCTGTAGAAAAGAGAGCAAGACATTAATTTAAAATGTATTCAAAAAAATCTGAAATAGTCTAATTCTTTTTCAGTACAGTTCTCACTGATATTGACAGTTGGAAAGACAAGAGATCAAAATATCTTTAAATTAGTGAAGGATGAAACTGAAAACTGTAAATGGTGTTTCGTTTTTGATAGAACTATATTTTGTTACTTGTGCAACTATTTTACTTCATTTTGATTTCTGTGTTCAACTGAAAAATGCTAGTTCACAATGGTGGTCATAAACAATTTATGAATATGTTTAGCCTAGATAGTTTCTAGTTATGGGAACAGTGAGATTTCTAAAACAGTCTTTCAGTATCACAGGAGGACAGTACTTTTGTAGTTTTAACATCTTGATAAGTTTGAGATGGGCTGTATGAAATGGTTACTTGTAATGGGAAATTAGACTTGATGTATTCACTGTGTTCCGGACTTAAACTTTGAATACCCCTGATAGAACAGAAAATAGAGAAGTAATAGCCAGGCCAGATGCATAAGAGTGAAAGCTTTTGACAGAATTATTTAAGGTAGCCCATAGGGTGGTAAATGAGTGTAATGCTTCAGCCTGACTTCCGCTCATTAGAAGAGTGATGCACACATTGGGTGAAAAAACAGTTTGTGAAGAATTTTGTTACACACTTTATGTATCAGATCAGGCCAGTAAGTCATGGAGTAACATACAGTGACTTTGATATGTTTCACTACCTCTTTAATTAACTCCTTCTGGTAAAACTGGCTTGTTTCATTAGGCTGCTGCATTTAAGGCTCTTTAATAATACTACAATAGTATTAAAAAGAAAAGAGTTAGCATACCATTGTCGATAATAGGTTCATTCTCACCAAAATGAAGTAAGGTTCTTGACTGGTAAGGAAGGAGGGTACCTATTATGAAAACTGGCAAAATGTAGATTTAATATTGTCTGCTCTCTATAATTGTGTAGTCTGGGATGCTTCCAGTGAGTGGGAATGTTACAGACTGATGATAACAAATGGTTAGTCATCAGTCGTCTTCTAGTGGATGACCTTCAGTTTAGTGTCGATGAATGATACCACAAGCATTGCTTATTACAGAGTTCTCCATTCTTGTTACAGAATGATTGTGGGGAGAGATAATTTTTAATGAAGTTTTCATTTCCCTTGTAACTGTTGTCTAAACTATCATAAATCCTGCTATATTGAAGTTGAAATGTCTTTTGTTTCCCCTGTATTCAGCTTAATTAAATAGAACTAGTACAGTTCTTAATAAACTGGGAAAATAAATGTATGGACAGCATTAAAATACCAAAGAAGAAAATTGCGGAAATGTGAGTTTAAAGATGAGATTTTTTTTGAAAAGTGACTAAGGAGCACAACTCTATAGAAAGCTCACAGTACGTTTTGGAAAATCTGACTCTGGTTCTAGTGTGAGATCATCTGTGAATAAAAAGGGTTCAAAACACTGTTAGGACAATTCATAATCTCTGTAACTTGCTCTTGTTAATCACATTTTTCTCTTTTCATAATGCAGTTCCAGTGAGGCTTTTGGGTTAGAAATTCAGTTTCATAATATTTTAATTTGGAAAGCTGTAGTAGTAGGATTTATTAGTGGGACAGTCTTTAACATTAAAGTCTGTTGTGTATGCTGCCTTGTGCTTTTTAATGGCTGTATCAGTGTGCTTCAAATATTGATTTTCTTTCTGGTTGGCTGGCTGGTAGAGTGAAAAACTGAGAAGACTTAGATCTCAACCTTTCACGTTACAAAAATTACTTCATTGTTGTGTTTATTATTTGCATTACGTTGGCATCTAAAAACATCTACTGTGATCACAGCTCTATGATGTGTTTTAATATACACCAAATATATTACACCAAAGTAGAGAAGACAGAAAAAAGACAGAGAGAACTATTGCTATCCTGACTCCACAGAAAAGAAACTGGGACACGGTCTATTGGAGTCCTTCAGGAACTATAAGCAGCAGGAACGACTTCCAGGTCTTTCATGTGCTAGTCCAGTGCTTTAACTGCAAAATATCCATCCTGTTATTGTCGGATGGCGACATTTCACAGGCAGCAATTTGATTTGCTATTTTTTAACCAAGTGTTTGTGTTCCTGTTATTATTTGTGATCGCTTCTGTAATCTCTATAATTGCATGGTTGGGGTTGCAGTGTGCTCAGCACTTAGGTCCCACCGCCAAACTATTTGTTGGTTTGGTTGACTTCAACAGGTCAGTCAAGCTTTGATCTGACTTCATGTGTAAAATCTCAGCTATGTTTGCCTACCTTTGTAAAGTAGTTTAAGATCTTACTGGTGAAAAGCACTCATTAAGAGGCAAGTGGAGAAATGTTGTGATTACTTCTCAGAAATAATTGTACAGCGATAATTATAGGGTAGGAGAAAGGTTTCGGAATGAGTAAAAACTGGAGTCAGCTTCTCTAAGTTTTTAGTGTCACACAGAGGTATGGCTAGCTTGCTTTACATTGGTGCTTTCCGTAGCCTCACTGTTAGGATTAAAGGCTCTTTAGTGTCCCCATCTAATACAGTTGGCAGACTGCACCATCTTACATCACCTGACATAATTGCAGCTTCATAGACCCAAACTGTTCAGGTCAGGGTTGTCGCTGCTTGTTGAAAATCAGTAGGAGTAATAAGTTGTTTTCAGACATCAAGTCAGTGCGTCTCTGAAGGCTTGTAAGGCTGCCATGTCCCTTAGCTCTCAATCTGAATTAAAACATTTAACTAAACTGAAGAGAGAAACCTGTCAGAAGCACAGCCAAGGAAATCTAAGGTGTCTTAGTACTTGAAGCCGGTGTTTTTCTTTTCTCCCTCAGTTGTCACTCCGTTATTGATACAGAAAACGAGACAGCTGAAAATGTAAACACTTTTCCTTGTCTCATCTTGCAGGCCGAAACAACAGCAACAGAACAATTTTTCCTTGTTTCCTTCTACCAAGGGCTGGAATTTCAGAGGGGTAAGTTTGGTATTGTTTTGTTTATACTCGGTAACATTCCCTTCTGCTTCATTCTGTTGCAGTGTAACTGTTGTTAAAACATGATCTGCGAGTACTAAAATTACGGCAAAACAATTAGAAAATGGAACTTTTAATTTTGTGTCCTCCTAAAAGACTTTCTAAAAAACCAGCTTTTGTTTATGTGATTGGCTGACGAGGGGTGGGGGGATCGTTTAATGTAAGTGGGTTAACATACAATGTGATTTAAAAACAAGCAAAAAAATTGGTGTGTTTTCATATCTGAAGATAAATCAGCAAAACTGAACTGATAGGTACTGGTTTTGAAGTGCTCATTTAATATAGATATTTGTAAAGTTACTTATTGAAAGCTTGTATATGTAAATTTTGCAGAAGTACAGTTGGAGAAGGATAAGAAAAATTACATGGATTTCTTACAAGGTAGAAGGGACTAGATTTTATTTCTGTTTGGTTGGCTGAGGAAGGAAATACGGAAGCATGTGTGTTCCCACAGTAACCGAGTGAAAAAGTACATGAAAAACCAAAGCAAGTGAAACTGAGAACCTTAATATTTGCTGGTGGTATCAGAAGCTTTTGTTCGTGTCTGCTTCAGGTTTCAGACGTGTACTTCTTATGCAGATTAATTTTTTTCAGGTAATTGTGTTGTTCCCTCTCTGTCCCCTGTGAAGCCACCCTATGCCATTTGTTGAAAAACTTAATGTGATGGTGGCGGTGTTCAGATGGCAATGGTGTGTTGCCATGTGTGTAAATACTGTTGCTTGGGGATACAGTCTAGGAGGAGGAGTTGCCACTGCATGTTGTATCTTAAGTCATAGTGTTACTACAACCTTTAGGTCAAAGGAAGGTCTTTTCTGCCTTGCAGACTTCATTTGGTATAGTAAACAGTAAATTACCGTTACCCATAATGTGGACTGACTTACACTGAATCTAAAGACTTCAGTTTTGTATTCAGGAGAGCATATAAATGTGTTTTGTCTGAGCTTCTTCCAACAAAAGATTAAGTAGAAAAAATTACTTAAATGTTATGCTGAAAGGGTAAACGGCATTGATAGGTTTACTTGTCTGTGTTGGTCATAATATGGTAAACTTCATTAAAACAAAAAATACTTTTCACAGCACCTGATCCTAACTCTTGCATTCTAATTTGGTGTTTTAAATAGACCATACGTTATTGTTTACTGTGAGCTTTTTATCTATTCCTTCTATTTCCCATCTGTTCCTTACATTGCACCACAAAACTACAGGGATGAAGTTGACAGCATTACTGAGAAAATAGTTCCCTGACAACAGCACTGTCGAGAATGCAAGGAAAATACCAACAACCACTAATCTGTAGATTAGTTATAAATTTCAGAGCCATTTTAAAAGTAAAATTTACTCTAGTATTTCTCCAGATTCTCAACTATGCTGGAAAAGTAATTGAGGAAGAATGTTGTAGATATGAAAATAGTAGGAAGAGTGTTGTAGGTGTGAGTTGTAGCTGGAGAAACAGTGATCCCACGTTCAGAGGGTAGTAACTCAGTGGAAGTAAGGGTCTGGGGTTGGTTAAGTGTGGCAGCATGAAGTCAGTGATCCAAGCAGCATAGCAGAGGTGGACTGGGCTAATCCACGAAGAACAGAGAACTGGGAAGTAAAAGACTTCGAAATCAAGAGGAGAAATCAAGAACCTGAAAGGAGGTAGGAATAGGTATTATTTATAGCCTGATCAGAGAAAACGGGCACTGAGTAAAGGATCTTCACACTGCTTTGTTCATGTGTGGAAATGAAGATCTGTGAGAGTCATCTGCCACCTTATCTTTAAGGAACTTACGGGACACTAACACAGATTTCAAGTTCTATAGTTGTAATATTTCATAGAAAGCATAGTAATTGGCAGTTGGCGTTAATTGTTTGAAACAAACTACTACACCAAGGGAAGAACCTGTATCCGTTATTCACTTGATTGTTTAGAAGCTAAAACCATGACAGCTGAGCACTGGACAAGAGAGCTAAGTCTCTGTTGATCTTTGCAATGTGTCAGCATCAACTTTATTTTGATGGATGGAAAAATTGTGTTACGAAAAGCCCAATGAGCAGACTTGAAGTCACAAAGGTTTTCATACAAATGGTGAGTGAGAAAAGGTTAACTTTGATGTCTTTTCTCAAACAGGAGTAAAACCTTATTGGGTAAGAGAATGAAATTAACGTTGACAGTGGAACAGCTGTCAACAGAGTATAGCTAACAAAGCTCTGGAGCCGATTTATTCATAGCATAGATGTTTAAAAAAACATAGCTATTTCTGTATTACAAACTATAATACAGGATCATTTCAACAGTTGCAAAAAATAAAAGAGAGAAAGTGGTTAAACACCTACTTGCAACGTTGTGTTCATCTGCCTAGTCTCACCTTGCAGTCAGTTTACTGGTTTTAAATGTCTCCGTATCATGCTGATAAAGTGTGCATGTTAAAGTATTCTTGAAGATACACCAACATAAACCTCAAAGTAAGATAAGGAAGGCCCAAATGCTAAGCATTTACCAAAGAAACTCCTCTGCACTTCTCTTTTCCTGTCCTTGCTTGAAATTATTTTATCAGAAGAAGCTTTTTTCCATGTTGAGCAGCTCTTTTGAGCCCCATGGTTAGAGATCATATTAATTTTCTCAGTGGGGTTTTCCATGTTAAGCTGATGTCACTTATGTATTTCTACCAATGCTGTCATTTTTACATAATGGTAGCAGTTACTTCTAGAACTTTGGGCAGTGTTTAGGTAGCAGGGGGGAGAAGGGAGTTTATTTTGATATAAAATGATAACAAATAAATCCTGTTTTAGATGAAATTTTGGCTTAAAGTTACTGAGCTGTACAATCTCTTTTCTATATGCTCCTCTTGCATATACATATGAGGCATCAGGTTAATTTGGTCTTTGAAGAGATTGTTAGTCAGGTGTCCAGCAAACAGAGTATTTTAGAGGGAAGGTATTTATAGTGAGAATTGTAATTTCAGAGGAAGAAACACAGAACTTGTGGAGACAGGAATGTTGCAAACTGGAGGGACAGTGTAATGGGAGAACCAGAACGTAGGAGATTAGGTAGTAGATAGGTGCTTGGAGTAGCAAAGGAATAAAGCAAAGGAAGATACCGGGTATAGAATTGGAGAGGGAAAGAGGAGAAAGCTGCAACTTGGGAAGTGGGATAATCGGGATGGGGAAAGCAAGGAGCAGTGAGAGAGAGAGTGGAGAGGGGTAAAGTATGGAAATGGAGGAAAGCTAGTGAGTGTGAAAGCAGAGAGATGGAAGTATGGAGTGGAGGTAGAAGTCTTCTATAAAACACAACAGGTTTATCAGTTTAAGCTTTTGCAAATACTGACTCCATGAAGATAAAGATGCCATGTTGGTGGGGAGCAATTTGTGGCCACGGCTTGGTAAGAAGAGGTGTGAATATCTCTTGGGATGGGGCAATTCAGAGGCAGGACAATAATGTACATAAAGAAAAGAACAGCACAGATCTTAGCACAGAGATTGATATTAATCCTATTTTTGCCCTCTCTTCTATTTGCCATTAACTCTTGTCCTTTTTCTACTTCTCATCTCCATGCCACCTTTCCTTTAAAAGCTTGATGCAGACAGAAGGCTTTCCTCAGCACTGCTGTTTGGTGCTTTTAGAAAAGAGACAGCAGTTTAATATGCCACTCCTCGTGTCTGTGGAAATAATGTGTTATGTTGCCATGTAGGATGGGAAACAGTTTTGTTTAATAAAGCATCCTATCAAATGAGGTTTACCTTTATACAGTCATGCACATGCAGCTAGAAGATGTCAGGATTAAAGCTTCTGTGGTTGCTTAGTAGTTATGATACAGCCTTGAGTTACACACTTGTGTGCTATTTTTTTTCCATAATGAGAGTAGCCAGGATTATTTATAAGAAAGTTCTGAATTCAAGAAGACTTAAGAATCTCTCCTGAAGAGTTTCAGATTTCAGCTGCTTTATCTGGCTCCTCTCCTGCTCTCTTAAAATCACCCACTTTATGTTTTTGCCAGCGGGATAATTTTGTAGACTGCCTTAATTATGTGTGTGATGGGCTGGTGTTACTGAAATTCTTCAAATGATTTTTTTTTTTTTTTTTTCCCCTAGTGATGTATTTACATACATTTGCAAAAGCAGTGGTACATAGCAGTCCTGCTTGTTCATATGATACTTCAGATGGCTATGAAGATACTGCCAGGCAATCAAAACAAGTGTGGTTACCTGATTAATGAAGAATATTGGGGTTGTAGGTGTAACTGAAGAGGATGCTGATTTTGTGTCTGCTTATTGTTGGTATTTCTCTCTGCTGTTCCACAAAGAGCTAGCATCATTTCCTGCATCTTTTAAACAAACATCTGAACCATTATGATGGTTTTCCTACTTTTCTTTCCCCTACATACCAAATTTGGCTGAAGAACTTTAGTGCTAAAAATACAAATAAATAGTGAAATCTAAACCAGTATTTTCTACTTGAAATATTTTGAAGCATATGTTTGGTGTGTGGTTGCCTGAAGACTGAAGAGGATTTACTGCAACTAGGCTTCTTCCTATTTCCTCCTGTTTCATTTCCTTTTTAGTTTTGCAAAAGCATTTAGCTAACCAAGCTGCAGATGTGGTCACCTGTGGGGAAGGCTGATCTAATTTATGAGAAGCCTCACATAAAAATGTGCTAAACATGCAGAAAGTCAATTTTAGATGTACAAGTGGTTTCTTTGCTAGTTTTGCTGCAAGTGTATGGGGAAAAAGGTGTGTTTCATGCCAAATGGGAAGAATTCTGTACTTTGTACACAGTATTTACGAAACAATGTGTTCATTTTGTGCAGGCTGGCAGATGTCAGTTATTCCCTTCAGGGTGCGTGAATCTAAACAAGATAAAAGTTGCTAAGAGAGGTGGTCTTTCCTAGCTTTAACCTGATGATTAATTACATAAATTACATAATTACATACTACCACAGAAAGCACCTCTTTACTTTTGCTGGATTCTGACTGGTTTTACTTAATGTCTGTTTTCACTGGTACTCGTTTGCTTAAGCATTGATGTTACCTGTAACAGACCCTTACTAGAAGTGGTGTCAGGTAGGTCTTTATTCATACTTCTGGAAGCAAAATTCTGCATTAATGTTTCTAGATCAAATGTGTTTAAATACCGTTATCTCATAGTATGACCAATATGATTTTAAAACACAAGTTATCACATGCATTAAAAAGCTCATGTTGTTTTCTGTTATTTTAATGTATTTTATATGCACAATTTAAATAGCATCCTCTGTAGAGGGGAAAAAAAAAAAGAGAACACAGCTGTGAGTGAAATAATTATACCTCTTATGACTTAACAGTCAGCAACTAGTTCCTTCATATGTCATAGAAAGACTCCACCACGTGGGGGAGTCCTGCTGACATCGCTGCTCTCGCATACCTGCTCTGTTACTGTATGGTCATCCGTTTCCCTCTGGGGAGAGCCCTTCTGTTTCTTCTAACCACCTGCAGCAGGTTAAAGAGATGCTAGGTGGGTGCTTGATCCCTGACCCATCTCATCCCCCTTTCTCTTTGAAAAGAAGTAGTACAAATTCCATATTCTTTTTTCTCCTAACAGATGATGTATTCCTGTGCTCCACTTGCTTCTCTTAGATCTCTTCCTCTTTCTTCTTCCAATGGGTTTCAGAGTTTAATTGCCCCAGCACTTCCTCTGTTTTGCCATCTTTGTTCAGGCTTGCTTTTATTCTGCCTTTGTGGAAGTGCTGTTGTGCCTCTGTCCAGAATTGACCTTTCTTGGGCCCAAATGTCTCTGATACCTGGTATTAGAAGTGGTAAGAAGCAATTCTGTAAGTCTTTCTGCTTCAATGTGTTAAAAGATGGATGCTGTAAACCTAGAGCCTGTTTAATGAGCTTAATAGACGCTGAGTTTCTCTGTAGTCTTGCAGTTCTTTCTTTGGAGCATTGCAGGGAGCAGGGAAACTTTACTCCAGACTGCTGATAGCAGCAGTGTAGGGGGGAATAGGAGTGTTAAAAATTCCCTTCCGTAATATACAATTCATAATTCAGAATACTGGAGTTTATAAACTATAGTAAGTAGACAGCCTGGACACTGATTTTTATTGGTAAAAGAGCTGGTTTTGATGTCTCCCTGCTTATTCTATGGGTGGAGTTTTAAATGTTATAGGTTATTATTGGTTTTGTTTTTGAACAATCCATTGGAACTGTTGTTGATTAGTCACAAGACTAATTTCTCTTGGAACAGCAAGGTTTATGTTGGCAAACAAATAGAGATGCTATCAGAAATTCATTGTGTGGCATTTGCGTAACTGGATAGCAGTCAATTCCATCTGCAGTTCCAAAACACACATCAGAATTGTTATATTCTTAATGTATACACTGAATTTAAAAAGCAATTCAGTGTGACCAGTTAGACAATGTTGAAGAATTCAAGAATGTATTATTCCAAACTGATGCGCTGACTCAGCATGGTTTAATTACCATGATAATTTCTATCCACAATGTGTGATGTTAGGTTAGTTACATCAGAATGTTTTATTTGAAATTCCAGCAAAACATGATTTGTTAATATATTAGTTCTTAGGTGTGTGATAAATGGCTGCATTTTTTTGTAGGATCAATGGGTAGTGTAAATTACAGGGTTCTTCACATACAGTAGTACTTGAATATGTGCTGGAGAGACATCTATGAGATATTTATAAATGAGTTATTATAAAGGAGAATGATGCAGGCTGGTCTTTAGACTTTGCCAGGTTCCTAGTAGTTTCGGACTCAGGTGGAAAACTCTGTGCACATTTTATGAGCTGTTACTGCTCATGCTATCTAGAGAAGTGCTGTAATGCTTAGGAGTTTGCAGAGTTTTCATTAACTCCATTCAGTAGCTGTTTTATTGAACTTTCACAGTTCTTACATCTGCAATCGTCTATGAGTTAAGTACATAGCCATTAAACCTGTTCAGTTACCTAGTTTACAGGGCTACTGTCCAGTTAATTACATGCTAGTTGTATAAAATACACTTCAGATTATATGTTTCTTGGGACAAGAATTCTGAGGAATGCTTATAGAGCACTTGGCTAATGTATTCTTGAAGTGAAGAACCTGTCATAGGCTTTGACATGTGCAAAACTTTCCCATTATTATTTGTATTGTAAGGGGTAGGTATTCTGTTTATTAAAGCTCAGTTATACAATTAATATTTTGAGTTTTTCTGATAATGAAAATACTGTGACATATCCCCCATTTGAAAGGATTTTGTATAATTTCATGTTTTCACAGAATAGATATTTTCTTGAAGAATGCTTTATGCAGTCATTCTGTTAACATTGTAGGGCTTTATTATATGGATCTTTGTAAGTGCTAACAAGATTATTTTTGTTCCGAGTGTGGTTTGTTATTTAGAGTAGAAATATTCTGTGTATGTTATAAACTCATGGCACCAGCTATTTTGCACATGCAAACAATACTGAGCTTGAAGCAACATGTGATAAAGCAGATAGGTCCAATTGTCCTTCTCTTGGGCTAAGTTTGATGATCTGTTATATAGCAGATTTCCTGTCTTTAATCATAGAGTGGGTGTTACCTTGTACTCCTGCTGTCATTTACTGTTCTTTTCTTTGTTCAACAGCAGATGAACTTGACCCCTGTTCAATTTAACTCGAACCAAACTATGCCCATTTCTTTGTGTTTGTTTCCCCCCACCCCACCAGTGGCTGCTCTTTGAGAACACATGATGTGAAATTACTATTTCCTATGACTTCGTTTCAGAAATTCGTAATGGTTAACAGGGTGATGCTGTTGTCCAGCTGAACTTGATGCTACTTGGTCTGGAAAACCAACATTTTGAAAACCATTTTGAACTACGTTATTGGTATTTTATTGATGCTACACTATTTCAGATTAGCAATTTTATTTTAAAATGACTAGTAGACATGAATGGTTGTACACATGGACTTTAATTGCTTTTTTGTTTGTTTTTACTAGTTATGATGCTTGCAGTAGAACTTGGTGTTATTACAACCTGTTACAAAGAGATGTTAACATCACTCTTTACGCTTTTACCAAATCATTGTCATGGTCTGTTGTCTAATCTCCTAGTGCTCATACTATAAAACCTCACTGGTCAGTCTAAGTTGATTGTAGAAGTTTCCAATTTGACAGTGCTTAGATAGTACTATATAAAACTATGAAGTAAATCTTAAATAAAAAGTAAATAAAAGGGCTACCCATTTGGAAAAGGTTGCAAAAGCATCACTCGCAGAAACAGTTGGGAAGTTCTCTGTGCTGTACTGTGCTGTTTTTATTCAAACATCTGCCTCTCCATCTCCAGTGCCATAGGTTCTGATTTAGGTTGGCAACTTGTACTTGTGACAGAAAGCTAAACAAAATCTTTTATGGACCAAGAGAGAAGGAAAGCTGTCTGAAAACTTCTGAACTTCTGAAAGGACTTATAAACAGTCCTCAAGAGCTCATGGAAAAAGAACAGGAAATTTGAATTCCCTCTGGCGTTTTCAAATGGAAAGAAGCATTTTGAATGGGTTTGTTGGTACTCTGTATGAAGACTTCTGTTTATCCCAAATGTAAAAGTGCTTTCACAGCCAGCTTCGCTCTGAGACATCTCAGTCTTAGAATGAGTCCTAATTATTTTTAAACTAAACATAAGAACAAGATTCTTCTTGAAAACTAATTCTATTTTCTGTGGTTAGAAAAGCACACAGCAATTAAAAATTATGGCCGTATTTTAAAATCTGACACAAATGCATAATAAGAGCAATATGATGGTGTCTTTTATTTATAGCAGCCTGGAGACAAATTTTGTTACTACAGTAGCAACCGGAAAACAAGGTCTCCATTTTGCTAGATATCTTGAAAACATAATAATTAACTATTGTTTCTCTAAAGAATTTATAGTCGAAACTTTTGTAAGAACATACTGTAACATTTCTGAAATAATACTAAATTAAATTTTTAAAGAAAATTCAGATCTGCTGAAGCTCTTCAATGCTACTCATGATGACAGATTTCATAATTCCTGGATTCTGCTACGTGTTTAGAAATGGGATATTACATTATTTGAGCTGACATTCTAAAACTCTGTAAAATGTACATTTAAAAATATTGATTGTATTATTTTTGATTCAAAAATTATACAGCGGTGCTGTCTCTCTCTAGATTGTGGTTAACTGTAAAGTTTTTCAGAGAGAGTTAAATTTAGCATCCTTAAAACACTCAAAATGCACAATGAGAAAACAGATTCAATCTGTCTATGTGCCAGCAGGCTCCCCACTGAATTTGGAAAGCTTGTTTCTTTTCCAAGCACTGTTTCAAGTTTTCAGTGATTCACAACCTTAAATATCCTCAAAAGAAGTAACCGAAGTTTCAACAATCACAGTATCCTCTCAGACACTTTCAGTCCAAATCAGACCAGTAGCCTTGTGAAAAGGTCATAAAATGAGGGCAGTTATACCAATCATAAGACGATTAGATTGCACACCCTGACTGGAAGGATACTAGAAGAAGATGGGAGAGGAGAATCGCAGCACTTTCTGAGGCTGCTCAGTTGGGCAGTGACTGATGCAGCTTGGCATGACTCTTGCTCCTGGGCTACTACAGTCATATAACCAATAACAATAATTATTCTCACAACTCTGATATCTTCAGAAACTCATGACAGTCTTTCATATTCTGGGAAGTATCATCTCAAAGTTCTCCAGATCGTTATCTGTGGGAGTATATGTGAGAAATTACAAACTCAAGATAGTTTGTACTATGGGAGATGGGATGGGCAGATTTGGAAGTCTTACAGAGAATTTGCTACCAGTAAGCGTCTCTTCCAGCTCCTAGAAGGAGCCAGGTCAAGCCTCTGGATCTCTGCTTGATTATAACTACAGAATTGGGAATCGGTTGACACAGCCAGGCCACTTCCTAGCACATAGCAGTTAGGTAGAGGCCAGTGTTCAAGCTTGTGAGGCATTGTGCCAGGAATTTCAGTTAAATAAAGTACAGTCAAAGGCAATCCAGGGAGTGATGTCAATATGTAACCTAGAAGTATCTTGTAGGGGGCACGAAAGCAGGACTGAAACCAGTTTGTCATCTCTTAAGGACTACTGTCCTGCAAACTTTTGCATGTTCTCCTGTTTAATTAAATTCTTACAACCTTTTATTGTCTTCTCATAATATTTTGTTGAAGAGTGCACAACCCTGTTATTTGCACAAAAACTTGAGCCCCCATAGCTTAATTCTCCAAGTAAGTTTCTTTCCTCATGCCAGTGTCACCTACTGAAATGGATTAAAGCTTCTCTTGTGTTTTGGTTTTGTTTTGGTTTTTTTTTAAAGGAATATTTAACTAGGTGGGTATTTTTCTTCTGAGTAACAGGATTTTTTTTTTTTAATAACTTTTTTAATTTAACATCCAATAGTAAACATGTATCAAATGCCAACCTTGTAGAGGCTTTCCCTGATTACCAGTAGGTAAATCGAAGAATGGGTTGACTGCTACACAAAGTTTGAAGTCAGCCCCCTTACAATACAGTTTCTGAAAAGAAGCAGACAGCTGCAGGTTTTTCTTGAATGGCCTGATGGCTGCATGTGAACCTGCGTTGAACTTGATTGGGCTTCTGGACGGGGGGAAAAAAGGAACATTAGGTGTCTTTCTACCACAGTACTTCCGATGTGTATGTTCCCTTTAGTTGTACAGTTAAAAATCCTGTTTGCAGCAGTAGGATACTGCCCTGAAAGAGTGATTTTATTTGCTTATTTAATTTCCTTACTGTTAAGAACTTTAGAGATGAAAGCAACAGTGAAACTGCTTAGGGAGTTTTGCCTGCACATTGCTATCATTTTGACAAGATCAGCCACCAGAAGGTACTTGGAAACTGTCTGTATACTGTCTGAATAAAGACTTACCATGAGCTTGTTGTTATAAACGTTTGACAAACTTTAACCTTATGCCACCCCAGTGCTTTGGGCTTTGAGAATATTAAGGCAGGAAAGTTTCTCAGACAAAGTGTTGTCAGATTTTTAATTTATTATTTAAATTATTAATACCTCATGTTCATTCTCTGTTCCTGTAAACCAAAGCTATAGTAATATTTTAATTCCTTTTACCCACAGTTTTGTGTATGTTTCTGGCTATTTGATCCTGTGTTCATGGTGCTGTCTTGTTTCATTTCATGTTTTGTTACTGCATTGGACTGAGCAGCACTGCTGTAGCTGCACAGGGACTGAATGAACAGCTTTCATATATTTATGTATTTTGAGTTTGCAATTATGATTTCTTGATCTCAATCTTTCGAGGCAGTTGCTGCCTGGAATCTAGATACGATGCCTTAGATTTCCTTGCTTGGTACTTGTGTGGGTCTTTACAATATATGTAGATTCAAGCTGCACCTTCTTTCAGGTGGATGCTGTTGATGTTGCTGTCAATGAAGTGCAGAGTACCATGGAGCTGACTGATGCAAAGCTGCGGGGAAAAAAACCCAGATACAGTGTTTTATTTACTCAGAGGTTAGAGAGCAGTTTTTGCTGTCCTGTTAGTCTCTGTTGATTGATTGGGGGGGGAGCAGGGGGCAGACTGTTTTAAATGTTTACTAGATTGATGCGAAAAAGGCTGGTTGGCCAGTCTCATGCCTGACACTAGGCTGAAATCTATGGTATCTGCCTTCAGGCTTCTTAAACTCCAATGGCTACTGAGGCAGGAGGTTATAGATGACCTAAGAAATAGCGCCAGTACGAATATAAAGAAGCATAGCAAGTTAGAATGTTTGCATGTTGTGGTCTCCAGGAAACGGAATACGGAAATCCGAATGTTACCAGGAAATCTGATTGAAAAACGCCTGCCTACCTAACTTCATCTTTGGTGCAATTTAAGACCTATGAACACCATAACACTTCAAAAACTTGCACCTCTGTATTTGAGCCTGGATGAGAGATTGCCAGATTCTGATAGCAAAGGATTAGATTTCCTGTGATAGGGTGAAAGATTGTTTAAGAAATAACTTGGATCTAATGACAGCCTAATGACAAGTTAATAGAGAGAAAGAAAAGAATCATTGAAAAAAAAATCCAGGCTTATATATAGCATTTATATGGATTTCATTTGGAAAATAAACGTGTTCTGCTTGAAGGGTCTGAAAAGAAGGTGGCTAGATTTGCTTTTAGCTCATCTTTAGGCAGGTAAGTCAGGCCAACAGCATTTACAGTACCCTAAAAGGGAAATACTTGAGTAATTTTAAGTCTTGGCTTAAAATATCTGCTTCCTGAAGATTCTTTCAGTTAGTATTTTTTGTCTGCAGAGAGATGTGATGGCTCTTGTCAAAGGAATTGGTTGCTGACTGATACCAGTTTCACCTTTTTTCTTCTTCCACCAAGCTCAGCAGAAACTTTTTGTTCTAATTGAGTTTTGAACTGATGAAAGATTGTGCCAGCTTACTAAGGACCCGTTTTTTTAAAAAATGAAGTTCAAATCGCTGTTTGCTTGCTACCCAAATGCAAATTCTTGTCTACTGGAAATATGCAGAATTTTGCAGAACAACTCAGTATCAGTAGATCTGAGCAAGTCACAAAAAGTTGACCAGGATAGGGACAGAATAAGTGTGAGGTGTAAGGATGTAGGGTATGTGGAGTAATTATCTCTCTGTGTGTGTGTATATACAAAAATGTATTCAACTTATGTTTATCATACTCAAAACTTGATTTTTTTTGTATGTCAAAATGAAACCGTTGACTAACATATTCAGCTGTTTCTCTTTGTCCATTATGGATACTTGCCTGAACTTTTCCATCCACACAGTTATTACTTCAGTCTTAAACAAACAGAATAGTCTCTTTTGAATAGTAGTAGGAATGTATTCAGTCTTCTGATATGACTAATCATTAAGTCTTCTAAAACCAAGAATGTACTATCTTACAATTGTATAGAAAATACTTTAAAAGGTAAGCACTCAAGAAACTTTTTGGTGTGTATTTGCAGCGTGTGTACAAAGGATCAGAAAAGTTCCAGGATTTTACTTTTCCCTGTGTTTGCACTTGTTGTTTACATTAGAGTCCATGTATGCTTTAAAAAAGAACCAAATCTCATATATCTCTCAGTAGTTCCTTTTTACTAGTTTCTGAGAGCAAGTTTCACTTGCCCAAATAGTTAATTCAGTTTGTGATGCAGGAAGGATGAAGGAAAGCCATTTGAGATTACTTGTTTTTACTTGCCATATAAAGTGCTGTGTTTCAGTCACTTGTGATGATCATGGATTCCATGTTTTGGGGTCAATATTCTGCATTGTTTTCTCGCTAACTTTGGCTGAGGGAAGTTTATATCTATGTATGTCTAGATTTTGAAGACGGCTGCTCAAATGCACATTGAAACTGGTATATATGAATCATATGCAAATATAAATTTTCATATAAAGTGTGTTATGTATTTTGATAACTTGCAGATGAGCACCTTATGAAACTTAGCTTTTCTTACCTTGAAGTTATGTAACTTGATATGATGGCCAAATGAGGTGATTAACTGAGTATATATTAAAGGAAAATATGTACTAGAAAGTGCTAGTGACCTAGCTGGCAGTTTGAGAGAGTCCACCAAAGACTCTCATTACTAGCAGGTCAGTCTCTCTATCATGCTTGTCCGAACAATGATTTGGCGTGCAAATATGAGAGCTCTCAAGGGAATATTATATTTTGCAGTTTGAATTACGAGTCTGGAACCTAATCCTGTAAGTTTACTGACTTCAGGTTCTCAATCACATTGATGGCCAGTGCATATGTGTTTAGGGAGTCCTGCAGGAGGAGATCCACAGTTTTGAAATTTCAAGTGGGCTGGGAAATATTATGTCATCGAGATAGCAACAGTATTATTTGATATTTTCAAGGCAGCAATAACTTTAAGTTGAATGCTTTCTAGATGCTTAAGGTATATAGCTTTCCGAACTCCAGTGAAATGAAGATTCACTGGGTTTCATAGTGTGCAGTTGCCAAAGGCTTACTTACCTAGATTGGTGAAGAATCAGCAAAAATGGAGTTTCTTTCATCAGGTACATCAAACTACCAGGGATAAAATGGAACTTTGCGCTTCCTTGACACGTTCTCACATGCAAAATTTGGGTGCTCTGCCAAGCTCATCTTTGGGCCTTGATTCTGGGCTGATTCTAAAACATTCTGTGCTGAGTTCTTGCCATTATGCCTGTGTTAATTTAAGAACTCCCCTTTCTCAGATCCCTTAATTTCTGAAATACTGAAATTTTTCTGTGAACTAAATGTTTAAAAGTTCTACCAAGTGTCTGCCAGCTGTTTTGTTTTCTGAGGCATCTACATTTGGAGATCGTTGTCTGTGCCTGAGTTTAAAGCCCATTGCTACTGTTTAAGACTGAGAATTGCACAGGTCGGAGATGGACTGTGTTTCAGGTACTGAGTCTCAAAGCCCCCAAAGACCTACCTACTACTTTAAAACATGTTAATGGTGTTTTTACCTTTACCATATCCATGCCATTTTTTAAACACTTTTGTCCGTTTCAAATATTATTTGAAGCAGTCTGTGAGGAAAACCCACAACAGAGATAGAGACGACAATGCATGTCACTCAGCTTCTGACACTTCTAGTACACTGCATGACAGGAAGCGAGAGCAAACTGTGTGGCTGCGTGGGGAGGAGTTCCTGCCGAAAACTGAAGGAGAGACATAGGGACTCCTTTGTAGCAAAGAGTTTTCACTGTCACACTGGAGCTCAAGAGACCTCCTAAAATCTGAGTACAATACAAAGTACCCCTCATGGTGTGGTGTTGCTTTTTTGTGCATCATCAGGTAAGTATAAACTTGAGATCCTGTTACTTTTTATTGTTTGTATGTGTGGCATTGTAGTAAGTTGAAATTGTACAGATACTGCTTCCAAGCATGACAGGATTTAAAATTGGGTATTAATGAAACCAAAATGTTGCTTAGCAGGAATGTTTCCTTCTGTAAGGAAAGAAATTTGTTGAAAGTTAGATAATACAGTCTGATATTCCCAATGACATGGAGGACAGTTTATTTTTCTCTATGTATTGGTTGTTTATTGCTACAGGATAGTGGTTTTACGTTTTTCGTTTTGTTTTTTTTATCATACGTGTGTAAACATCTCTGCCTCTGGCTCCTAGTGTGAAAATAAGGATTTTGGCTGATGCTAGGTTTTAAATGGGAACATTTATCGCTGTATGCATAAGTCTATCCACTGTCAAATTGAAAGCTGTAACAGATCCTATTTACAGTGCAAAATGTTTCTGCTCTGCAGCATATGTATGTGGTATCACCTGGAAAACTGGGTGCGGTTTTAGACATTGCACTTCGGAAAGATGTGGACAGAAAAGTAGCAAGACTGATAATAACTGTAGAGAAAACAGCTTATGAAGAAAGTTTAAAAGACTTAGCACGTGTTGTGTGTAGAAAAATAAGACTTGATATGAGGTACAAGTATACGTTTGTCTCTGAGTGTATGGGAACAATTATAAAGTTGGTATTTGTTCTTTGTGTTTGCCAAGGGTACCACAAGAATAAGTGGACTTACTTCATAGCAAGGGAGATTTAGGTTAAATATTTTTGGGGGAAACACTTCCTTATTGTAATGTTAATTAAGCAGTGAACAGAATATACAGTTGTATTATAAAATCTGTCACTTCAGACTTTTCAGCATAATTTAGAAAGAGCTGTGTTGTACACATTAACCTGTTTTACATGTTGCCATGGCTAGCATTTAATACTTGGTTGTTCCTAATGATTTGTGTGGAATTTTGGGTTTGGGCTGTTAATAAGAGTAGCGTATTAGGTTCCCAGGTGCACAAATCTGATCTCTAACTTTGCAGCTCTAGTCATAGTTTGCAGCATCCTCCCACTCGTTGGAAAACTAGAGAGCTTCCTGTTATTTAAGAAGCAAAGTTACTTCAAAATATTTGTGTATATGTTGCATAAAACTGTAGTTTGAAGTTCTTAGAAACGTGATAAAGGTGGTAGCCTGTAGTGCGAGGCAAGCAAGTCAGGGATGTGTTCAGGGGCCTATATGCTCTTGGATTTGCTGTGGAGAATGTGGCTAAAGTACACTGAAGCTTAAGACTGGATTGTTAATTGGGATTTTTTTTTTTTTTTTTACATTCCCTGTGATGGTTCTCAATAGTGAGAGGGGGTCTGTGGTAAATGTATTGCACAGAATGTTTTTAAGATGTTATCAGGAATGCTTTATGCAGTTCTGACTTAAATAATGTTTAAGAAAGGTAAATCAAAATTGCAACAGTCTCGGAAAGTTTATTAAGACTGTCAGAAAAATGAACAGCTATTCAGTTAGTGAAAACTAGTTTAATAGATGTTATACATTTGAATTCTCAGTTTTTATAGAATAGCTTAAGGAGGAGACTGGTGATTACTAACTGCCATACTGTTAAATTGGTGTAGTCTTTTGGGATGTACTTAATATGCATATTTGCTGTGGGTATGTATTTTAGATATCATTCACTTGAAAATTTATAGCAGAAGAAATCTAATAAATGCCGCACTTTTCACGGAACGCCATGGGGACGCACGTTTGGCTGTGACGTAAAGTCACACAGATTGTTTGGTGTCTACTAATACTGTGGAACTCACAATGGAATCTTTTAAGTTCAGTGCAGATTCTGTCTCTGGTTCTGTATGCTTTGTCCAAAATGACTGAAGTCTTTATCCCTTTGTCAATTTTGGTTGAAACTAGGCAACAAGTTTTAAAAAAATAAAATAATAACTCAAGAATCAGGAGTCATAGGGCTAATTCACCCATACCATATAAGCCTTGTTTCCTGAGAAATGGAGCTAAAGTGTTTGTGTGGGTGTTTATATATAGTGAACCCAAAACCAGACATAGCAATATGTAATTTTAGTAAAAGTAGTTTTGTTTTTATCTGCAGAAAAATCCATTTTGAGTGCAGCCATTTTATCTGTTCTGTGTGATGCTGAAGAGCACTTGAGGGATTAGATCAAAAGCCAGATGTGGGACCTTGTCTGTGGTTTTAAAGGTACAGCAGCATAATGATGCTGAAGTCAGGAGACTGGGGGAAAGCAGACTAACAGTAGGGTATTACAACAACAAGGGATGACTGCAGTTTATGCAAAACCAAGCCAGTTGGAGACCTTTATGGAAATAGTTTCATTCTGCTGCATATGGTTCCAGTGCTGTGCACAGCATCAGCAATCCAAGCTCTCTTTTACAATGAGAAGCTCCGTTAGATTCCTGACATTCTTAAAAACAAACACTAAAAACCCCAAACCTAAAAAATAAATAATAATAAAGTGTCACTTGAATGAAATCTGCTTTTCAAGTGAGAAAATGTCATTGTGGTTTCTGTTCCAAGAAAAAAAGGCATACCTCTTACATGCACAGATGTAGCTTGGGGACTTCGGAATCAGAAGTGGTGGTTGACAGCTGTGATTAAATGGTCAACTGCAGCAAGTACAGGTCGTTGGAAGTCAGAGGAAGTCCCCATGCCTTCAAGTGCACAAAACCTTTAAAGGTAGAGTTAGAGCATTAAAATAGCCTAACTTTGATTATTCTTGCTTTTACAACTTCTTGCTTTTTGATTATTCTTGCTTTTACAACTAGACCTATAATAAACTCCCTCAACACAAACATACAAAGCTAGGAACTGCAGCTACCTCACGTCAGCTTGCCAAAGGCAAAGGAATCCAGGGATTATTTGCACGCTGCCTCATTATATTACCTGGGGCTACAAAGAACTGGATCTGACAGATCCCAGCTGAAAAGTGTTTGTGAGAAGAACAGAAGATGAATCTAAATAGCGTATGGACTCTCTTAAATTGCATCTTAGTTTGTATTCATATGATAGGTGAATTTAGAATCCTTAGATATTGATTGTAAGTGTTAATTATAGGCATAATTTATGTAGCAGTCTTCAAGTTCTGACTGAGAAGGGATTATGTAATAAAGATTGCTGTTCGGTCATGTAAAAAAGAACTCCTATGGAGAAAGAAATAAAAGTATGTAGCTTATTTATCTGAGTTTATAGTAAACTGTGGAAAAACTTCAGCATGTTTAACTCTGCTAGATTCCAGTGCCTGATACTCTCCCCTGTCTTCTGAAAAGGGGAAGGAAGAAGGTTAAATAAAGATAGAATAAATACCAGTCCTCAAACAAAGCTCTGCTGATCCTTGTCCTTACAGCATCCCGTACATGCACACCCATTTCCTGTTGTGAATGTTAAACACATTGAATATAACTTTCATTTCATTGTTCACTTTGGTGTTCATTTTATATTACATTGACCGGAAAATCTCAAACCCGTCACAATAAGCACTGTAGAAGTAAAGCTTGCTCTCTTGTGCTCAGAGAAAGGTGAAAAGGAGCTGCCATTTTGTCTGACAGATATGTGAGTGACTCCTCACAAGTGCTTACATACCGGAGTTTCGGTGGCAAAGTCTGAAGTGCTATAGATGACCTCACCTCCATTTCAGAGTTTTCTGCTGTGTTGTAACAGACTTAGAGCAGAGTCTGGTTTTTCATTTCTTATTTTTGCTTGGTACATCAAGAACAAGCAAGTTCTGCTACTAACACCGATATATAAAGAGCCTGCCAGCTGAACGTGTGTGGAGTGGGAAACAACCAGCAAAGCTTTGTACCAGCCTTGGTGCACACTGTGCAATCGGGTCATCTCTGACGGCTTCTCCCTCAAAAGGAACAAAGCTTTTGTTTAGATTTTTGTGTCACTCTTGAGAAAAAGAAACTTGTAACATCTTTGGTATTCTGAACAGTAGAGGGCAGCGGAAATATATGTGGAAACCAGTTTTATTAGAAAACTTGAGAAATTTTTGGTTCTCTTCAGAGCTTAAGCAAGTTCTTTTTGCCAACATAACATAAAGAACTGTGATATTGGAATGCAAGGTAACAACTTCCATTCTTTATTTTTTAAATTTTGTATTAAAATTCAGTATTCTCAAGTTATGGTCCCAAAAAAGCATGTTTGGTGCATCATTCAGCTAAAAAAAGGGCCTGTTCTCTGGGAAAACTTACTTTAAGATGCTGATGTCTTCCCATGCCTTCAAGCTCTTAGAACTGTCGGTGGAATAGCCATGGAAGGGGGAGAGAAGCAGGGAGGAATAATGGTGCTGGCATGAAGGTGAGTGGTAGGCTGTCGTGAAGTTAAAAGAGGGCTGGCCTTAAAAGATGACAGGAGATTCATGTCTCTCTCTGAATGAGCTTAAACTAGGAATGAATTATCATTTGTTTGTGAAGTTGTAATTGGTTAGCTCTGAACCAAACTTAGGAGGAACACCATATTCAACAGGAAATGCAGAGGTTTTTAGCTGGTTATTGCAGAGAGAGAGAGAATCATAGAATCACCTAGGTTGGAAGAGACCTTTAAGATCATCGAGTCCAACCATAAACCTAACACTGCCAAAACCACCACTAAACCATGCCCCTCAGCGCCATGTCTACCCGTCTTTTAAATACCTCCAGGGATGGCGATTCCACCTGGGCAGCCTGTTCCAATGCTTGACAACCCTTTCGGTGAATAAATTTTTCCCTAATATCCAGTCTAAACCTTCCCTGATGCAACTTGAGGCCATTTCCTCTCATCCTAAATGTGATTTATGTAATGTTTGTGATTAATATGACATGGTCTCCCTCTGTACAGACTTCTTTCTAGAACTGTGCGTTATATCAGCCAGGCCAAAGTTCTTTTTTTTTTTTT
>VYXH01008444.1:194843-215503 GCA_013397275.1 Burhinus bistriatus | reverse complement strand
TTTTTTTTTTTTTTGGCATCTGTACCTTTATTTCATCCTAGACACTTGAATGTCAGTGCAACAGTAACGTGATAAGACGGAAAATGGGTAATCCTACGTCAGGCTTATTCTTGTTTCAGTATCATGAGTGTTCTGGCTTGAAGCTAGGAAATGTGACACTACTGCTGCCTCTTCTAGTTCACTTCTGAAGTCTGCTTTGTCATGTTATATCCCACCACCTGTGGCAGGAAATGTTAAATTAGTGATTATTCAACTAGCTTTAAGATAGAAGGTTATTAATCTTTTGTCTAGTAATTTTATACCCAATTTAAGCTGGATCCAAGGCATATTTTGTTAACTGAATGATAACAGCAGGTGAGAAAAATGTTGAAGTGTTTAGTCAGAATTTCCTCCTGTTGTATTAGGAAGACCAAAATGCTTACCTTCTAATCTGAAATACTTTTTTTTTGTTTTCTGACTGTGTCATCTGCGAAGCTTCTGGAAACATTTTAAATTAGTCTGGAGAATTGAAATACTTCCCTCCCAATCCAGTTTGTCATTATTTCTTCCATCCTACCTCACTTCTTGCATACCTGTTAACATCTGTTTTGTACTATTTGTGCCTCGTCACTGGACTCTGTGTCCTGACTGAATCCTCCGTACTCTGTGATATAACTAACTGGGAGCTTGATACCTTTGAGATCATTTGAATGTGATTTGAAATGGAAGCAGTGAAAACTTAAAACAGATCTTATAACACAGAAGCAATAGCAGGTGGAGGTTTTGGAGTCATTAAAGGAATAAATTTGGTCTTGGCAAGTGGTATTTTTCAGGGCTTTTTAAGAGAGGGATCAACATGTTATGGATGGGTGTGGAAGTACTGACAAACTACAAAGGAAAAAAGATGAGAACTGTAGCATCTGAATATTCTTTTGAACTTGGCAGCTTCTGTACATGCTTGGTATTTAAGAACTAGATGGGTGCTTAGAATGGCCAGTATATTTGAATATATACATGTGGATTTTACTGATAAAAATGATTTACATATCAAGAGAGTTTATAAACTAACTGGATTTTTTGAAGGATTGTTGTATAAAAACAGTGCAAGTAGAAATTCACATGAAAGTCTGGGTTATTGTTGAGATTTCCTGTCTTTATAGGAAGATGATGTGGTATGTTCCTGCCTTATTCCCAGCTCTTTAAACACCTACTGTGATTCGTATTGCAGAAGGCCATCATCAGGCTTTTGATGTGAAGGTTCCTTGCAGATTGAGAGAGTTCAGATAGCTAAGGACATACTGATTGCTTTTTAAAATTAAAAAAATATAATCATGTAGTAGAGCTGCTTTTCATGCAGACATAGTTCCTCCTGTGGAGTGTGGCTTGAACCTTTTCTGGCCTATGGTGATTCACTTTTTGTTGAGGATTTGGTCTGTTTTCTCCCCTCCTTCTACATGAATCCCTTTTGGATTTTATTTTTTACTATACCTCATCTTTTCAAATTGTTTTTCTTTGGATGGTTTTGGTTTTTAACTCTCTCTGATAGAGATACTGTCCTTTGGGTTGTCCTTGATAATAGTCTATCATAAACTGGAGAGGATCATAAAACCCCAAACAGTGAATCCCTCCCTGCCTTTTCTTACCAGCAAAAATGATAAAAAAATTTGTTGGCTAAATGGTTTTTCTTTTTCTGTATTATTGCAAATTTTAGTTTTGTTTAGTTTGGGGGGGTGTTACTTTTTGATTAAACTTGTATAGGACAGACGTAGCAAAAATACAGTGTTTATATATTAATAAAAGAATGCATTCATTGGGTCATTCTTCATGAGTCAATTTTCTTTCATAAAAGTAGGTAATCGATGAGGAAATCATTCACATATGAAATAGAGACATAAAATATGTTTACATTCATGCCTTTTTAGACATTTTCCTTTGAAAATACAGTGTGTGGTGATGTTCTATTATGAAAATTGGGATTGGGAGTCCACAATTGCTCTCATTATTGAACTTCGCAAAAACAATGTTAACTTGCATTTTGCCGTCTAGAAATCCTTTTAAAGAAACTTTGAATTATTACTGGTATGGAGGACTGTGTCTTTAACTTAAACTGAACAATATTTACCCAAATATTTTTTTAAGTTCATCGCATACTTCCCTCCCCCAAAATCTTAGTAAGACACTCAAAGGAACATGTTGTGGTTTTTCAAGGCATGTGTATGCACATATATATTATACACACACACTTACATATAAATATATATATGCACCTCTACCTACTTGTATTTATTTAAATCATATATTAGAACTGTGTTTTTTACAAAGTTGCTTTCTTCCAATTAGCAGTGTTGAAGTGTGACCAGACATATGTTCTGGAAAGACTTAAGTTTTTTAGATATTTTCATATGAAAACAATCTGAAATACAGAATGATTAAATGGTTTTTAATTTTTCTTTATTTTGGACTTTTTGTCTTGGGGGTTGGAGAAAGTCTGTTTTGGTAGAATCATTTGTTAAATGGATTTCTGTATGAAAAAGGGGCTTAAAGAATAAGTTGTTTTGTGTTTTGTTTTCCGATGACTTAGAAGGTTTAAGGATATTATGTGCCTTTGCAAATACATTGTCTTGAACTATTATTTATTTTGATGCCAGTCTGTGTGTAGACACATTTCTAAGCAATTAGAATGGATAGGTGATTTAGCAAAAGTTGGTGATTCTTCTGAAAAGTGTTTCCTTCCCTGTCACAGGATGTTTTTTGGTTTTTTTAATCAAGCTGTTTTTGTGCATCTTTGTATTTCATCTCCTGGGTGGTAAAATATAAATCTCTGGTATTGATAACTAAAACCCTGTGATGGAGAGAGGATGTTAATCCAGCCTTCCTTTAACAACGTCTTACTGCTCTAATTCCTTTAATTAAATCATTGCTTTAATATATAATTGGATGTCTTACTTTCTCATCTCCTGTGAGACAATTATTGAGAACAATTCTTTCCTGCTATGTTAAGACCAGGAAGAGTTCTGTCTCTATAACTGCGGATGTAATCACAGCCTTTAAAGGCAACTTTATTGCAAACATGGATCAAGATTCAAACTTGTTATACACCCAGTCATCACGGTCCACTGACTTAAATTTTTTTTTGTGTTTGAAAAGACAAAAAAATTTACCAAATGTGATAGAAAACATCTCTCAGTCTAGAGGTACACATTCGAATGTGTGTAGTGCATCTCTGTGGTCAGTGTCAGAGAACACAGATATGTCTCTACTCAGAGTACATGCTGTGTTATTGGTGTATTCTTTTCATGCAGACCTTTTCTTGAGGCGTACAAATATTGTGCAGAAAAGGGGAGTTATCAAAGTGTTGCAAGCTGTCCATTTTTCCTAGCAAGGTAAACAGCTTCATAACAATTTTCAGTCCAGTTTGTTTCAGGTATGTACAAATTCTAATAAAGAATTACTCTGCAGTGAGATAGCAGGTGACATTTGTCCATTGCTCATAGCATGATATGGAGTAGTCACAGTATTTTGTATTGAATATGATGCTACAGTATGGCATTCCTCATGTAACTAATATACACTGGAGATAATGAGTGATCATGTCTAGTATAAGGATAGTATACTGCCTTTTAATTCTGTTTTTTCCTATTATTACTCTGAATTTAAAACAGGGACGGGTTCCAATTGGATAGTTCTGTTTAAAATTTCAGGAATATTCACCTTAATAGCTTTAATGTGCTTCCAGAGTACAAAGACAGTGCACAGTAGTAGTCATGTGTCTTACAACTTTATTCCTGTTTCATAGTATTCATAGTGTGTTGGGGCTTCTTACTGGATTTTAATTAAAACAAAACCTGATACAGTCCCTAACTGGACATGGTTCTGATAAAACAACATGCATGTGCAGTGTATTAGAATGTGACTATATATTACACATGTAAGGAACATAACTTGTATATATAATCCAGGCGTGATCAGGTATCCATAAGGGCCTCAACTTTTCTGTCCCTTGACATGTTTGTGGTTAAATCTTCTGCCATTTTCTGTAAGATCTCTGCATGGGTAAACTCATGGACTTAATATTAGTCTATGTCATCTTAATACAGCACACTTGGAGTGGGCTTTCCTTCTCCCTATTGCACATGCTTCTCCAAGCCATATAGTCCTAACAGAGCTTTTTTTTTTTTTTTACTATGGCTACAGCCATAGACAATTGTAAGAAATATTAACAAGAACTAGGGCTGCTTCATGTGCAAGGTAATAAAATCCAATTAAGAAATCAGTCCTTTTTCCCTAGTGCTATGCCTGGGCCAGTGCAGGTGTCATGTTGAGTTAAAGATTCACACATTGTGTTTTTTGGCTTAACATAGTCTTGCATGACAATATAAGCTGATATGAAAAATCTACTGTAAGATGATATGATGCGGTTAGGAATTGTTTGATATGTTTATTTGTCATCCAAAACACTAAGTGCAATAGATATTTGAACCTCTCAAGAGTACTGCTTACTTAAATTCTCTCAGGAAGTTCAACTTTTTCATTAATATGCTGCTCAACTGATTCAATATTTGGGCTATCAGTGAATTTTATCAAAGATCCTTGGCTTTGTAGTGAAGCTTCTTCCACTCTGAACGTGTATGATACATACAATGCTCTATCACATAATTCTTCTTCTGGATTCATCCCAGAGCTATTACACTGTATTTCTAGGATCTTTTGTGAAAGGAATACACACCAAATTGTGGAAATCAAAGTGGAGTCAAGTTTGTGTTACTTGATGTGCTGTCTGATTTGAAACATTAAGTGGAGAGCAACATTTAAGGGGTAGTTTTCTGGAACATGAGCAATTCGGAGGTCAGCTGCATTGTGCTATGGCAACCGAGACAGGACTTGTAACTCCTTTGGGTAAAAGATGCTCACAAAGAGCAAGGATTAATTTAATGAGCACCTTATGCTCCCTGCACAATATCTACTGCAATCTTTGCTTCTAATCCACTTATTATGGGCAAAGAAATTTATCTGGTAGCTCAATTATTGGAAATGTTTGGGGTTCCCTCCCCCACCCCACGGTGTTCCCCGCCCACCCCCCTTCGTAATAGCCCTTGAAACTCTTAGAAAATTAAAATTGTTCTTAACTGCACTGGTTGCTGATATTTAACAATTTCTGTATGAAATAACTTGTCTTGCATAGCTGCTGGGACAAATGTACAAAGAGCATAAATAGTATAACACTTGCAAACTTCTGGGTAACAAGAATAGTATAATATACGTGCTGTTAGGTAGATGATTTGTGTGTGTGTGTGTTACTTTTCAGTAAGTAGAAGAGCTAAAATAAAGTGAGGAGTGACCCTTTGATTAGCACAATAAGGTATAACGAAGAGCAAGCTCCACCTGCTTTGTGGGGGCTGTCCCAGACTCATTCAATATGTAATTGCTTTTCAAACAATTCACCTGTCTTTTCATCCCTTTTGGTGCGTACATCACATTGATACTGATTTGTTCCTGATAAGTGTATTGAGATTTAGTTATCTAACCAAAGAGGTGGTCTGTAAATAAGATATGAGCAATTCATATTTACTAACTACATTTTGTGCTGTGGTTTACCTGAATAGCCTTGCCAGGGACACTGCTTTGTCCATGAGACCTCTGTGTTTTGGACCCATATACCCACTTTAAATGTAGCAGTCAGAAGCCCACACGGTTGTTGTTGGATAACTTTCCTTCTACAGTAACAAGATGTCCTGTCTCCTTCAAGTTCGCATTATGTAATTTATAGTCTCAGTCCGCTTTCATTAGAGTTGGCCTGTGTTGCAAATGCCGCTGTATTAATCTGTAGCCGTGTGACCACTACTAAGAGTCTTTTAATCTGTTATTTAACAAAGGAGCTACCCATTTGTTGTGTGTGTGGCCCTTTGTCACACTCCCTTAACAATGAAATTGCATCTATTACATTATAAAAAACAGTTGTTATAATTCCAAAATGCCTAATATTTAGAGCCTTTTTTAAAAAAAAATTTGACCTGTCTATAGACTAGACTTTTTATTGATTGTTTTGGAATTAACTTTTATTCTAATATTTTGCAGACTGAGATTTAGGTTTACATCATTTTTATACTTCCATAACTAAAGGTGTCAGACTTCAAACGACACAAGCTGTGAATCCAGTGGCATCCCATCCCTCTGTACACCAGAATCACCATTAGTATAGATGCCGGTGTACCATATCCATACACCATTTCAATTTATCCTTCTCTTGTAGAAATTTGTATTTCAAATATAAATACCCTTTGTTTTGATTTAACCTGTGTCCACTGTGTGGGAGGGATGGTACCTTTTAGTTTTGTAATTTCTTGTTTGCAAAGTAAAGACTTAGTGTTGACTTAAGTAGAATCAATATATAATTTTTTGAAGACAAAAATAATGAATTCACATTGACTAACCCTAGAATAATAATTCAGATCAGTCTATCCTGTGGACACCACTCCCCACCCCACCGCCCACCCCCACCTTATAAAACACCGCTCCAGGATAAATAAATGTACTCAATATTATTTCAGATATTTCTGTTTGTTGCCGAGTGGGGTCTGGTCCAGAAATTTCTGTGTTCTATTCTGTCTTTTAACTTGTTGATAAAAACCTGTACTATAATGGTAAGAGGGATTTGATTGTGCATAGTCTGAAGGCGAAGAATTACTTTTCATAAAACAATTCTCATTGTGTAATGTGATTAGAGAACTCATGATTCAGTTTCTGTTTCTGAATAATAACGGTGTTAGAACACAGCTGTCCTTGACTTTAAAATCATTATTGCCAGAAAACAGTGAGACAAGTTACTTCCTAAAAAATAACAACCTTGTATTTAAAGATGATTGCACAAGTCAAAGATGACAAAGTGAGTAAATACGAAAAGTTTCAGCACAGTTTCATTTTAAAACAGCATGAAATAAAAACTTCAGGATTTTACGATAAATATTGCATCAAAGAAAGTTCTCAGAAACCATATGCTTGCCCTAGTAGATGCAATGGTTGTTTTACTGGCTTAATGGAATAAAACCTTCAGGCTTCAGAAGGCTAGTGGTGTGGGCATTGGGGAGGGGGATACAGTTTATATATATATATTTTTTTATTATTATTAATTTAAAAAATACTTGCACAATATGCAGCTCCTGCCTTTTAGCTGAACTTTGGGAGCTCTGTATGGCATCTGTGTGTGGTTTTTTGTTGTTATTTAAACTGCTCAACTTTTGCTTCTGTAGACTGGAAACTAAATCCCAGCTATTATTATCTATGAATGCTTATCTCTGGTTGACAGTGGAAGACACCACAGCTGGATAAATAAGGATCGTGTATTCTGTGACTTCTCTTCTTTCCTAAATCTTCCTAGCCTGGTAGAAAATGCAGAGCTCTGTTAAATGAAACTTCATGCTTCTTATTTGAAGGGCATGAAGATTAATCTTGTGGTGAACCTGTGAAATGACATCAGGAAGGGTGCGCCATTTTCCAAACCAAAAGCTGAATATAGAGCAGAATACAATGACTGACATCACTATATAAATCCAAATATATGTTAATTTAAGTCCTGCAGTACATTTCACCTTTTATACTCACTGTGCCATATTGACTGTCTGGGATTGTAGTACTAGTACTAGATTGCTGAATGTATGTTACAAAAAAATCTAAGTACAGGCTTTTGACAAAAAATACAAGTTTTTACTCCTCACAGTTTCATTAGTTACAAAAGTTAGTATCAAGTGCCAAAGTACAATTTGCAATATGCAATAGTACTCATGCTTTTAGTTAGAAATGTCTTTTAATTGAAGTGAACCTAACTCTCTGTGAGCAGAAAAAGACACATTAATTTACTAATGTGCTAATAAGTAGCTTTTGAACTTGTGAAAAGAGAGCTCGTATTCACATGCGTGGAGATTATTATGACGACGAGAGAAAATAATTAACTGTATATATACATATATATGTGTATGACTTTACATACACCTGTTTCAGGATTTGGTACTGTTCATCAAAACTGAGCTTTTCTTTTCATTTTGTTTTCTAGAAGAAACGAAAAAAGAGTACTCAAGATGAAGATACAATCAGTATCTGCAGCCTGGATACAAGTGTGAGTAATTTTGTTTTCCTTTTTGCCTTCCCTTCCCACCCCCCTGAACTAAAATATGACTGTTCTGGGTGCTCTGAAACAAACCCGTTCATCTTTTCAGCTGTATTGTTTACATACATAGTATGAATAACTTGTTCTGCTTATTACTAAAAATTTAAATGTGATATATCACTACTTTTCATTTTTCTGTGGTAATACTTTTAAAGACAAAAATAAAAAGCCAGAATGACAGTTTATTGTGAAGCAGAGACTCTCTTATTAGTAAATAATTATCAGGATAAAAGGGCATTGTGAATGCAGGACTTAAAAACCAGACCTTTTATCCCATTGCATGGCTGTATGAGAGATTTTTTTTTTCAGTTATGTCAGTGGCGGTTAATGCTGGTGTTGTGAAGCTGTGTAATGTGATACTAATACAATTGTGAGACCTACGTGTGTCACGGCTGAAGTGATGCGCACATCACATACAGCTATGCTATTCAGATGTGAAGAAGCCATCAGAAAAGGTGTTATATAAATTGTGCAGTTTTTAATGTGTATACTTTTCCATACAAATAGAGTGTTTCTGACTTGTGAATTTTTATTTGTGTCTGTAAGTAAAGGTGAAATGTTGACTTGTCTGAGTTGGTAAAACTGTTTTTATTATTTAAAAAAAAAGGTACTACAGTGACTACTTACTTTACAAATAAGCTATAAAGACCAAACTCTTTCTATTCATTTTGGTGGATGTTGAATAAAAGTATTAATGAGTGTAATTACACAGTAAACTGTAATGTGTGGTGGTTTTCATGTGAAGTTGTGACATGAGGGTACCCTTGCATTTATCATTTCAAAACCATGGAACTAAAATGGATGTAGGAAAATTTACCATTCCTTCTGTTCAATGCTTGTGTCATTGTTTTCAGTGTTTTGTTTACAGTCAGCGGTTGAATCAGTATTCCCTTTATGTAGACCTCACATATAGTACAGACAGAAAAAGTAAGTTAGAAAATAAAAGCTGCTTGTTTTAACAATTTTTTTTATTCATTAGCAGGTGTGCTAATAACCTAGTGCTGTCGTTTCTTTAATGATGAGATTTTATTTTTGTTTTTGAAATATATCTGTTCTTTGAAGAAACAATTATATTGAAGGGTTCGTCTACCTGGATGGCTGCAGACAAGTGCAAGCTCTTGTAGGCACTCCAAGTGGGCTGGGTAGAATCCAGCACCGTTTTGGAGCTCATAAACCCACAGTAGCCTGCCCTTGTCTGTTAGCTTATACTCTAGTGTTAGTTAATCACATTAGACCTTACATTGGGCCCAACTTCAAACAAATTGTTATTCCTTTAAAGGAATTTTAAATGAATTGTTATTCTTCAGGGAAAATTCAAAATTGCTGACTATTTATTCTGAACAAATTGATAGCTTTTTTAGATGCCTGACTCTGATCTGGGATGGAAAGTGCTGGTTTTAAATATTTTCACGTTTCTGTAAAGAGTATGTATTTTATTCTTGTATAATTAAGACAATCATGTAAAATTCTCTTGTGTAGAAGCTGTTACGCTGCTGTAGAGACACTTGGATGAGTATAACTTCTGTTTTGGTTAATAGCTAAAGAATTAAAAACTGCTTAAAAGGTACAGTTCCTGTTAATAGGTGATAATTCTTAGAGGAAGGCAATCTAATGTGATCTTACCTATGAATTTGGCCCACAGAAGTGCAGAAAGTAAGTATAGAGCGAAGTGAGGTTTGTGGTTTACCGATAAGCAATAGAATGTCCTTCATTTCCAGCTATGAAATGCTACTTAAAATTTATAAAATGTTACTTCCTTGATACTGCTTTTCTGCGTAACCATTATTATTGGCAAGACAGGTGAATATAAACATGAATCGGAGAAAAGATAAAGCAATTAACTAAATGTTTCTATGCTGATCTACGAGACAATGACTATTAGAACTATTGAATTTTGATTTTCTTGAAAATATTTGTAAATTCCTGCTTTAGAGGGATCTTGTCAATAAAATGTGTGAAGGGCTGTTAAGAAAAGTATTCTTGCTATCTTCAGTGAATAACTTCACTACTGAAATTTAAATGCATACTGAAGTCTATATTCTTAGAAAATTGTAGGGAGAGAAGGGGTGAAAAAGGAAGGGAGGAAGAAGTTTGAATCTTTCCTTACGGGACTTCAGAATTAGTCAGGTCAGCAAGGTGGGCAATGTCCCGTGAGGATATAATGGACAGTGGTATACAGTGTATCTTGAAGCATGTTACCAGAAAGTGCTGATTATCTTACGCTGTACAACCAGACAGAGTATAATATGTCTTGTGTCTTTGAAACTTACTTTCCCCTGAACTCTTCTACATTATTATATTACTGTTTCCTATTCAGCATGTGATGCTGTGCTCTCATCACTGATAATAATTGGTGTTAAGGCTAGTTTGCCCCTGGCTGTGACAGAAGACTTAAACTGTCAGGGTGACTTCCTTTGAGAGGGAAAAGTGCCTTTGGTTTGGAAAATCAGTGTGGTGTGTGACCTCAGAACAGCACCCTCAGTTTTTTTAGTTTTAGTTAATGGTTCAAGTGTGCCCATCAAAACCTGGTGCTGTTGACATTAAAACAAGTTGGGCAGGAAGGATTAGGTGTTTTCTAATGACTTGTGTTCCTGCCAATTGGATTATAATCATCCTAGTAAAGGAGGACTGTCACCTTTGTAAGCCTTCTGGACATGGCAAGTAAACATTTGTTTTTCATTCCACATCATATTTTGCTGATGGAGAATGATAAAGACAGTGCTGAGTATGCATGTGGATTGAATCCCTGCTCCTTAAGTTCTAGGTGTTTCATGTCATTAGAAAATATTAGACAGTCTTTTAGCTGCACTGTGGAGTATTGTAGCATGAAGTGGCAGTTGGAATCCAGCAGTCCGTGGCAGAATACTTATCTGTAGAAGCATTTTGTTCTGTGTGTGTGCTTAAGAAGCACAAGAAAAGGGAGACGTGCTAGGAGATGCTATTTATACTGGGGAGAAATGTGTCTTTTGTTGGCTTTGATTTGCTCGTAGTGAGCTATAATTGACATTCCAAACAATTAGAGATTTTGTTACACAGCAGAGTTGACTGTCTTTTGTTCTAATTTTTGTGAAGGCAAATTTCAAAAAGAATTGGTTTATACCTCACAGAAACCAGCTGTGGGTGGTGTTATGCAAAAATCACCTTTCCTTACTGTGTTGCTCTCCACTATTTGTATTCTTTTGCCAAAAAAACAAAACAAAACACCCCCCCCCCCAAACAAAAAAACACAGAGGGGAAAAAAAACCACAACAGAGAAGTATCTAGAATAATCAAAAGTTTGGAACAGTTTCCATATAAGAAACACTCAAATATACTGACACATATAAACTGGGGAAAAAAATGGTGGGTGATTAGTTCTATGAAATATGATCAGTATAAGGTTATTCATTCTCTTGTGATTAAGGGCACAAAATGAAACTCTTTGTATATGCATACCAAACCAAAAGGATTCTTCACCTAGCATGCAGCGGCAGAATTCTGGCACAGGGTGTTCTGGATACCAGAAGTTTGCAGGAGTTCAAAAAGCAGGTTGGACAAATTCATGGAAGAAAAATCCATCAAGAGCTATTAGACTGAGTGAAACCATCCATCGGAAGAAATCCTTCAACTTGCATAATTCTGGAGTCTGGGAGAGTGAACTACATGTGTATCATCAGGTGTTTACTCTGCTTTCACACACCTCCCTGGACAGCTGGTTTTTATCGTTGCTGGACACATGGTACTGGCCTCAGAGATCCGTCCTTAGCCTGAGTCGTAGGCCCTCTGAGATGACTTTAATTAGCCCAGTACACTACCTTTTTTTCTTCCAAGCAGTGACAGTTTTGAAATGACATAGTGAGGCCCTACACTTAGTTGGAGCCTTTGGGCTGTAGCATGACTTAAATAACTAAATGTTCAGGTTCCTTTATCTAGCCAACTGTCTTACAGCTTTGAAAAGATGTGCCAAATTGCTTATATGTATGTCCTCAATGAAAGCATTTATTTTCCAGGACAGTGGCTAAGAATACCACAATTTGAATGCATGTGTTCCCTCTTACGAATTTAGATTCTGACTGGGATAATTATACATTATTAAATTTTTACAGATCATAAGTCTCTCAGGCTCTGTAATAAAATTGGTTATTTTTTTATTAAATAGTCTATGTATTTAACAAATAAGCATATTAGGCTTTCCTGTGCAGCGTACTTCCTTGTTTACATAATTAGGTGGATGAAGCCGGGTCAGTTCTTCCAGCTCACTTAGCTGCTGATGTAAGGAAGCGCTGTCATTCACATGCTGCAGTCGCTGCTGCACAGGCTTCACAGGCACCACCTCAGGGATATGCCTCTTCTTTGTACTTGCCAATGGAAAGATCTGGCCATCTTTTACTCCTGTCTAAAGTTTCCAATTTGTGTAAATGCACCTGTTCATCACCGTTGTCCGGGAGAGAGTAGAGATGGGAAACAAAGAGGGTATTAACTATTTAAAGACTGGAGTTGCATCATACCTTGGAAAGCAACACACATACTGGTCTCCTGCCAATTTACATCATCTGTCTACAATCTTTATAAAAATAGATTTAAATTTTTTTTTATGACTGACCGTTGCTAGACACACCTGTCTTTTCCAGGGGAATCAGTCATGAAGACAGAATTTCCTTTCACAGGAAATGCTGGTTGGAGCTTTGCTGACTCAGGACAAGGACTGGTAACCTAAGCATGTTAAATGATCTTTGTGTTTGGTTAGTGATCTGGACTGGTGTTGATGCTTCAGGAGTTGATAAACTGGCTTATTAAACTGACTGGTTGGTCTTGGCTCATTTTATTGCCAGCTTGAAGAAGTGGATTTGTAAATCCTTTCACTGTCAAATAGTTTGTGATAACTTGTGACAGATGTGGCCAGCAGACTGTGAAGGCTGAGTGCATGAATATACAAGGCCACTGCAGCCTGAAGTCTGTATTTAAATGAAAATGTACATATTATCCAGCATGCTTTTGTTCACGTCAGCCTCCACTGGAAGGCTTACCTTGTATTCAGTCTATCCATTTACCTCAGCCTGTAGTGTGTTTCATGCTTGTGCTCTTAGAATGGTAATGTGTTCTAGAGTGATTTGCATATGGATATTGATTTACAGACATTACATAATTAACATGGCTTATACAAACGTTAGATTTTATAGATATCGTTTTTTAGCTTGGGGCGTTGGGACAGAGAAACTGAGACTTCTTTAAAGATCATAGAGGGCTCAGTACTTCTTTATGTTTAAAACAGCCCTCTATAGCTCTACAATTCTCTGTATTCTTCCTCGTGCAGACACTGTCTCTCTCCTTACTTAAATTCTGAGCTGCTTCCAGATTTTTTCTGCCTGTGCTTTTCCTGTTTGTTGCTGCTGCCACTTTTCTTTTCTCATACCCAGACTTTGAAACATGGGTCTGTGCAACCTTCTTCTGAGCCTGGTGGAGTGCTGGAGGAGCGCAAGGGTTTGTGCTCCTTAGTCAGGGTCAGGTAGCTGGTTCTTTCGCTATGCTCTGTACCTTTCTTGGAAACAAGGTATCCATTTAGTTTCTGTAGGCCATGAAATCTTTGGGAATTTTGGACTGTCACATATAGTTAGTATATCCTACTAAGCAAAGTGGTGATGGACACTGTTACCTGGAGATCTTTACATAGAGCACTCAGCAAGGTAGTTAAAAGCAATGTATTTTTAATGGCTATTACAAAAGGGGTAACTGCAAACTAGTTTGAATCTTGCAATGGTGATAGATGATACCATGTGCCTCGTAAGTCTCAACTCTAGTACTGGAGGAGGTATCCAGAGCAAAAACCTGGTAAAACCTAATGCAAAGTTTGCATTTTCAGGATAAGATTATACTCATTTAAGCAAAATCTTGTTCAGAAGAAGAAACAGGGAGATGGCGTGCGGTTCTTCTCTGCAGTCAGCTGTATGCAAAATTTGTTGTGAACTTACGGAGTTGTTTTCTTGTTGTATTGAGGAGAAGGAACATACAACAAATGCACGATGAACTAGACAAGTAAAACGCTTTCATAAAGAAGGTAAAATTCCACATGCAAAGCCTCAGAGGAGTTTTTTATTTTGGTTATATAGAAGTTGTTATTACTGAAAATAAAACTCTTCCAAATGGTCATTTATTAGTGCATGCTGAACTGGAGAAGTCTTACTGCTCATCTATTTGCAAGTTAATAAAATACACCCCAATATAAAATACAAACAAAAAGTTACCCAGACTTAAGCTACATTTGCATATACTACATCAGAATTCATTAATTTTGATTGCTTTTAGTGCTGAGTGAACATTTGTTTTGTATTTGAGAGTCAACATAACTGAAACATTCTTTGACCTAATTAAACTTAATTATAAACTCAATAATATTTTATTGCTAATGTACGGCAAGCTAGCTTTGAAAAGCTTAGAGAGGATTACTTCTACATCAGCTTATCAGAGTTGATATAATTAAAATATATATTGTTTCTGGGTCTTTTTATTTCTATAAACTGGTCTGTTACATGTTCATGGTATAAAAGGCCTTCAGCTTGCCTGGTAATATGTGTACAATGTGTTTGAATTATGCATGACTTTTTAATATTGCTCTATCGCATAGGCGGTCAGTGCTCCAGCTGGATTCAGGCTTTATTATAAAGTGACTGTTCTTAATCCATTATTAATCCATCATATGATTGTTATAGACTAGACACTGTCTGCTGTTGGGTTTTACTTGGTAATGTCATTTATCTTAAGGCTATGTTTGGTTACTCTCTTGCTATTTCTCATTAAACAAGGCCTACAGGTGCTGTATTAGAAAAATGTATAAACTGCAGGTTATGCTATTTTTTTTTTGCGTTCTGGAATGATCTCAGACTTCCTGTGTAGTGTTGCAATACAATTACTCTTTATTTACGTGATCAGCATCTCAGAGTTTGACTAATTATTCCAGTAAGTCTCTCAGATTATTTTGGTGAAGATGGCAAATAGGTGATGAAGTTGGACATCTTCAGTACGAATCTGTATATACAAGTATGCCAAATCCTATGGAAACATGGACCAAGCTATCCTAAAACATACTTGTGTAACTGGGAACTGAGTAAGAAAATGGTCTCTTTTGTGAATTCACCCAGTTTCTAGAAATTGAAGTTGATCTATAGATACCTTAAATGAAGTATGGTTGTTAAAACTAACTTTCTTTAAGGTTTAACTCAAGTTATAACAATATCGTACTGTGACTTGCTAGCATCTATTTGTCTGATCCTATTTAAATTCATGTACAAGACGTAATTTGAATACAACATCCTTTCCTCCAGTACAGAGAATCCACTGACCTCAGGGAAATTGTTCCCTTTTATTTTATTTTTTCTTTCAGAAATTGGACATGGAAGAAAAAATACTTTGATTAACATATATGGCAAATTCAGTACAGCTCTGCCCATATGCAAGACTATTAGGCAATCGTGTATGTGTTAAGGGTTCCAAAAATGTTTTTTTTCTTGATGTGCAGTGTTTAGTCTTAGTAGTTCTAATGTGCTATGTATTTAATATAAAACAAAGTCTGTTCACAGCCAAAAAAGAAAGAGTATCTGAGTGAAGAATACTTGTTATGTAAGTGGGGTCGGTAACTGAAAAACTGGGATCAGTGAAAGCAAATGCAGTTTAGGGAGGTAGGCTACAGTCATCTTGTCTTTGGCAAACTAATAAAACTTTAGGAAAATAAATATTATTGCCAGTGGTCTCTGATTTTATATTTCGTAGAAAAGGAATAGTGTACATGAATAAGCAATGTTTATAAATTTAGTATATAAGTAAATGTATTTATATACTTTTCATTTATACCAGCATGTTAAAGAATAATCAACTAAATGAAAAAGCAAAACGTCAGTCCTTCTGAATGCCATGTTAAAGAAATTATGTATTCTTTTTAATGAAATAAAAGTGTGACCAGAATGAGCATTGTGTTCTGGCAGAACTACTGAAGCTGTTGATATATCAGCAGTAAGTTTAGTATACGTAAAGTATTTACAGACAAAAGGGGGGGGTGGGGGCAGAGAGACTTTCAGGCATTATTTAAATTGAGTTTATATAGAAGGTATAAATAAAATCTGCAAATTACATTTTTTCAGGGAAACAGAAATTGTGTATGTCTGCACTAACACACCATCTTGCTTGTCTTTTGGCAGCTATAGCTATGAGTTAGTTATCTGGATTTCCTTTTGAGATTTGGATATTGTTTTGACAGGAATATGTAAGAGAGATCAGCTGAATCTTGCCTTGATACTCTGTGAAATGTGTTTTGCGGCAAAGGAAAGATTACTACAGAGGAGACTGGAAAGAAAATACAGGTATAGGCTCTAGGGACGTTGTTGGGACATGTGTGCCTGTGCAAGAATGCATAAACTGGTGTTATTCTGAGGTCATGGTACAGCTGCAGGACTTTTTGTATCCTTTCGTAGCATTCCCTTCTCTAGTTCTTTTTCTCCTCTCCTTCAGCTTATTGGCGTGGATACCCTTTTGAATAGAATAGACTATTTCAGTTGCAAGGGACCTACAATGATCACCTAGTCCAACTGCCTGACAGATTCAGTGGTGACCAAAGGTTAAAGCATGTTATTAAGGGAATTGTCCAAATGCCTCTTAAATGCCGACAGGCTTGGGGCATCGACCACCTCGCTATGAAGCCTCTTCCAGTGTTTGACCACCTCTTGTAAAGAAATGCTTCCTCATGTGAAGTCTGAACCTCCCCTGGCGCAGCTTTGAACCATTCCCATGCATCCTATTGCTGGATGCCAGGGAGAGAGCTCAACACCTCCCTCCCCCCTTCCCCTCCTCAGGAAGCTGTGGAGAGCAATGAGGTCTCCGCTCAACCTCCTCTCCAAACTAGACACGCCCAAAGTCCTTAGCTGCTCCTGAGAGGACATGCCTTCCAGCCCTTTTACCAGCTTTGCTGCCCTCCTCTGGACACATTCAAGGACCTCAACATCCTCCTTCAATTGCGGGACCCAGAACGGCACACTGTACTCAAGGTGAGGCCACACCAACACTGAATACAGTAGGATAATCATCTCTTTTGACCAGATGGTTCTACTGTGTTTGATACACCCCAGGATGCGGTTTGCCCTCTTGGCTGCCAGGGCACACTGCTGACTCCTGCTGAGCCTGCTGTCAGCCAGCACCCAAAATCCCTTTCTGCAGGGCTGCTCTCCAGCCACTCCTCTCTCTCTCCTGCTGTATCTGTGGTTTCAATGCTGCTGTACTGAACACACCTAATAATGGCGGAATAATCAATCTAGTTGAACACTTGCCTGATCCTGCTCCACAGGAGATCAGTAACAGACAGAGTTACTGAAACCATGTGCGAAATAAGGGAAGACCTTAAGGGGCTTCCTTCATCAAAGTACATAGGCCTATAGTTTGGCTGACTTTTAAGTGTTTGAATAGTCTTGTTGAAATAACTGCTGGAAGTCAGAGGAACTACTTAAATGCTTGAAGATAAGCCTGTTCAAGTGTGCTTCACTGAATTGTGGTATGATCTGTAGAATTTAAATTCCATGCATCTTGTAAAATCTTTGAAAGATTAGAAGATGCATTATTAAGAGATGTCTCTGAAGAGATGAAGAGCTACATCTGAACAAAAGGAAGCACGTCCACTTGCTGTTTATGATCTTGGCTATAAAAGGCAGAGTTAGACTAAACAAGTTATTGTACTGTTAAGATGTGCAACAGTAGAGGAAAAAGCGGCAACACAAATTCCAGAGCTAAGGATGATTGATGTGTGCGTAAAAATACAATAAACAGTAAAAATGAAATAGAAATGCCTGAGTGGAAAAGAAATGATAAATTCAGTTTATTGTGTATGCCTTTTCCTCTCTTTGAGATTCTTTCTTTGTGCGGTTCTTGGCATTCTGCAGTCTTTGAAGGGTAAATAAAGCAAGAGTTTTGGTGAACTCATTGATTCCTAGAAAGCAATTTTTGTTCTGAAGATTTGGGGTTGGCGTTTTGGGGGTTTTTTTGTTTGTTTTGTTTGTTTGTTTTTTCCTGATGAGGCATGCTCAGTATTACTGTTCTGAAACTGAAAATATGCATAACTGTGGAGCAAGACAGACATTGTGAAACCCTTTACAGGAATCCAGGAATACTTTTCAGATATTGCGAAGCTATCGCTTATACTTTTGCCATCTGCTTGAATTGTTGATCAAATCTTAAATGGTGAAAAGTCTGGGGAACTGTGGAGGACTTGTGGTACAAAACTGGAAACAGATTATACCAATTCTTAGATTTAGTGTATTTTGGTGAGATTAACTATGGTCATGCAAATTTTTTCTTCCCTTGACTGTAATGACAAAAGAGAAGAAAATGAACTAAGGTTTTGTCTTCAAATCAGAAATGTTTCATCCAAAAGATCCATTCAGTCTGTATGCTTGGCTCCAAACTGCAGCAAACTACCTGACTGAAAAATACGACACAAAAGAGAACTTTATCATCAAGAAATAGAAAGAATTTGTTACTTTCATGACATCTGCACGTAACACTCTATTTATCTCTCTGATTCAGTCAAAAGTAGTATACATAAGTCCATGTTATATTGAAAATAATTAGTTTGGATAGTAATAGTAGTATATGTTAGGTTTATTTCAGTTTGACTGCTTGGTTATTAACTGAGGGTCCTAAATGAGCCTTGCAACTTGCACTAAGCTCTGAAGCAGCATATTTATACTGCTTGTGGCAGGTACTTATAAGCCCTGTTGGCCACATCTACATAAACTGCAGTCCAGCACTTCTTAAGCTACAGCAAGTTGTTTTGTGAATGGTATACTAAAAGTGATGTTTTGATTAATTTCCTTTGACATCATTTCTATCCTATGTTGTCTTTAGAACAGTGACTTTATAAGCAGATGGTGGTTAGCAGTGCATTATTTTCTACTGTTCATATCTCATTGCAGTGTAGTGATTTGATAAATTGAACATTATTTTCTCAAATGATGGGCTTTTTCTTTATGATGTTCCTCCACAATGGAAAACAAGAATTGATGTTTGAATTCTGTTTAAATTACTTTTGGGCTACAGAACCAGACTTGACATATGCTTATTTTTAATATGGAAAAAAAGCGACCATTTTTGAACAGAAATTAGCCAGATGTTGTTGACAACTATGAAGTTGGATATCCATTAAGGAATGCATGTGGTGATGGGCTTGATGAAGATTTGCAGAGAAGTAGTTACATTTCCACAAGAAAATTGAATCAAGAGTTATTATAGTTTGGCTGGTTTATTTGGAGGTCAAAATAAAAACTGGCATTAGTTCTATAGTGATAAATATTATATAATCCAATACATTTTCTAAGATTAAATTTTATACATCATCACTGATAATTGGATTTTATATTGAATCTATAATATGGACCATGCAGACAGAATTTGTAAGAAAAATGAAGGTTCCATGTGAACAATGTGCTGTGTGTGCCCTTTAGTCAGAGAACTGAGTTTTTCCAAGCTGTGTTATACTTTTGATTAAAACAGTCTACCTATAATTATACCACTGAAGAGGGAAAGGATGGTCCATGCATCTTCAAGTAACTGCTTGGGAGTGTTTGAAATTGTGACATAGTCCAGTGCTTACTGAATCCCAAGTGGAAGTCAGGTCAGGATTTCATTGAATTGGCATGGCTGTATATTTTAAGGTCCGTAAATTTCTGTAATGCCAGCTGCATTTTGGCTATGCTTCTAGAAGTGACCAACCATAACAGGAAGTTTAAGTTTGTACATAAATACACCGGTATGCCTCTATAACATCATAGGGTTAGGGTAGGCCTCGTGAAGGCATTTGTCCCATCCATCTCTCTCGGTGGTTGAATTAAATGATAATGAAGTTTTTTTTAGAAGCCTCTGCTGCTTCTGCAGGCAATGTAGTCTAGAGCTTCTCTGTGTCTATTGCTAACAAGATTTTCCTAGTCACAAACAGTTTAAGGCACTGCCTTGTATCATACATGATAGTTCAGGTCAATGTAAGACTACAAAATCCACTGAACACGTGGACAGGGGATCCTATACTACACTTCACTGTAGCCAGAACCTACTGATAAGCAAAACTTCACATGATGCCTTTTGCTTTACAAGAGTTAAAGATGATAATTTTAATGAAGTAAAATGCAGCAATAGTTGATCTTTTTGTTAGGCAAATCAGAGAAGGTACTATTAGTTTCAGCAAAAGAGAAGTCAGAGTGATTTTATCAGTACATTGGCCTGATTTTCATTAAATATCAGATTATGTCTGCCAGTATCTTCTAAAGAAACCTGTTGTACTAGGTTGTTGGTTTGTTGTTGTTGGTTTGTTGTTTTTTTTTTTGTAATCTGACTGCATTTTGGCAGGAAAATAATGATCAAATAACTTATTGAGCAAGAACTTAGCAATAAGAAAAACAAAGGCAAGCCTCATAACTATAAATCTTATCAGTATTTTGTCAGTAGTAGCATTACAGTGCAAAATTTTCTATTAGGTACTTTCTACTTTTGGCTGGTAAGGGTACGTTAAAAA
>VYXH01008444.1:172992-194805 GCA_013397275.1 Burhinus bistriatus | reverse complement strand
AAAAAAAAAAAAAAAGATGGAGTTTCCCACAGATTTTTGAGGTTATGTGGTCTACTTGGCTTGTGTTTATTCCAGCATGAGCCTTAAGTTTTCTATGTAACCATCAGTGAACCATCGAACCTCTTGATCAGGTTCTTGTCTGCAAAATACAAATAATTATGCTTGCTTGTTTTCCTGAAATACAAATAATTATATTTGCTTGTTTTCCTAAGGTGCTTTGTGCCCAAAGTGCAAAAATTCCTAGAGGAGTGTTCTGCACTGCCATTGCCGATGACTACAATTGGAAGGGGTGTTATATACCAGTGCAGGCTGTTAACCAAGGTGACTTCAGTGCAGAAGAGTGTAGGAAGACATAAGCAGATGAATCTTAAAGTTTATTGTGACAGAGAAGTGTAACATGATTTTTCATAAAAGTTTCACTAGTTTTCTCTGGCGGCATCTTTCAATGCCGTGGTAATCTGAGAATATTATCTCTGCATAGCAGTGGTTTCCCAATTCATTTGGTAGCCCTTAAGTCCCCTTATCTCTTGAGGAAAAATGTTTTTTGTTACTTCGACCATTCCATTATTAGTGTAACTATGCAATCGGGACAGCTGAAGGATATCTGCTTACAGCTGCTGACTCACTTTGTTATGCAACTGCACCCTGTTTCCTACGCTCCGGTGTGGAGAACAGCAAGGAGGGGGGAAAGCCCCCAGCAAATAGAAACCCAATGAGTGTTTGGAAATGCTCTAAGAGTATTTTACAAAAAATAATATGTTATTGTGTACAAGTGTGTGAATGCATTTCTCAATAGAATATTAGTGTGTCAGCTCTACTGATGAACAAAAATGCGGAAAAAAAGGTAATTAAAACTTGCAGAGCATTATGCTTGGTGATTAAGCTACAAGTGCTAACATACAGGCGGCTAAGCAAGATAATTTAGTCCCTTTTAGACCTACAGGCAATGAGCCTATAATGCACATGGTATTAGAAGACCCTGCAAGTCTGCCTTACAAAAATTAGATTTTGCTGTGAACCTGCAAAGTTCATACCTGTAGTCTTCATTCACTCAATTCTAAACTTGCAGGGTCAAATCCAAATCTGCTGCTATTAGAGAATTGTTTCATTTATTTCCTCTGTACTCTCTCCTGTTTTATCTGCTAAATTGGTCATTAGTTGGATTAAAAGGTCTATTCTTTTAATTGATCTGTTAATTCTTAAGGCAATGGTTGCATAAAAACCTAGCTGATACTTTTCACCACTGTTCTCAAGGAAATCAATACTGTAAGGATTTGGCTGAGTCTTAGGAAATGCTGAGACTTTCATATGCTGTTTTTGTACATAGAATATATTATTTAAACTGCATATATTTGCTGTGTACTGGTGATAGAGTTTGCCCTTTGACTTTTGTTTGCCCCTAAGAGCTTAATCCATTCATGAAGGAGGGATTAGCTTGATTTATCTCAGTAATCTGGTTTTTTTAGTGAACATTTGGTAGAATTGGCAACTGAACTGCAATCTTCTTAAAGTTCTCCTTCCCAGAATGCAAGCAGTTTAGCTGCCAAAGGTATTCCTTTGCACTGTTTAGAACTGTATGCCAATTTTTTTTAAAGATGGTTAGGTAGTGATAGATGCATATATCTGCAGAGAATTGTCAAAGGTGATGAAGCATTTAATTTCCAAACTTGACTGTAGGTAACTTAATACGTTTAAATATCTGCTGCTGTGTGTTTAACGGTTTGCTCAGTTTTAACTCTCTGCGAGAATGTAATTGACTTTTGATTTGATTTTCCAAAAATATAATTCAGAAGATGGCAATATTCCACTAGTCTGTGTTTTCTTTAGCATGTTGATTAAAAACATTTCATGAATTGTTGTGTATTTCCTCATAAAACTGTTACAACTTGAGATTTTTCCCTTCCAAATTAACTTAGTGTACTTTATTATGTTTGTAAAGAAACGTAATTTTAACATCCTTATGTATTTAGAACAAATTTGATTTTAATATATGTAGGGCACAAACCTGATGTTGTAGCATATTACAGCATAAGTGATTTATCTACTTGATAAAGTAGAATAAAGCATTAAGGTGGTGTTTTGAATATTAAGTTTATTGTATACCAGCTGCATATTACTGAAAAGTTGAGGCAATTTATAATGGTTTAGTTTTACTATTATGTGGATAAATAACTGATTAGTAAAGCTTTTAAGAATTTGTATTACATAAAACAAGAATATGTTCTAACTGGTGTAACTGTAACCTATGTAGGTAAATTGGTAATTACAAAAAGTATCCATAGCATTACTAGAATTACAGTTTACCTGTTGAAGCCCAAAGTTCTCATTCTGTGATTTTGCTTTTCTGTGTTATAAGCTAATTCTTCAATGAAATGTAAAAACCAACTGTCTGTTATTTGTCCTTTTTTGAATATATGATGTTTTAAGAGATCACATTCACTTATCTTAGTTTTGAATTATGGGACATGTGAATGAAAATGTATGATAGTTGAGGCTTAAATATGTAACCTTGGTAAAAAGCTTTGGTGTTCTTTGCGTAGTTGTTACTCTTCTGTAAACATTAGTAAAGAGCTTAGAAAGTAAATGAAACTAATTGCGGACTTCAGAAGTGCAATAATTAACGAAACAAATATAATACAAGCCCTTAGCTGGAGGGAGAGAAGCTGACAGTGAATTTCTTCTTCCTGTGAGGTTAATGAAATTTCTCCCAGAAAGCTTTGATTTCAGCCAAAGAATAGGGACGCTGATTGTGTGAAAATATTAACAAAGAGAAGGTGCAATTCTTAATAGGCATATGCTCTTATTTATTACCTAGTAATATCTTTGTATCAGATTTGTCAGCATCCAAATCAGATATTTTTTTTTTAATGTGTGTCTATTGTTGGGTCTAAAAGGTGGTCAGTGATGTGTATGTGATGGGATGTAAACAGGATGGGACTTCGGAAGGGGCAAACTGTGCAACTAGATTTATCATGAGAACAGAAGCATTCTTTGAGAGTCTGCACTAGTGTTTGTTATACCTATTAACTATTTATTAATTGAACATTAAGTAAAGTTTTGAAAGTATTTATAGATAGTACAGAGTAGTTGGATGAAGTTTTTCTTGCCTCTTTTATGAAAGTTCCATAGCTACTTCTTAATTAGGCCAAATGAGTCAGTTCTGGGGCATAAAGCTGAGAGTTGTCTGAGCATTGCTGTATTGAAATATATGTTGTATACATTATTTATTGTATGCATTGTGTTATTTCTGAGAGTTGTTTTCATATTCTGTTGCTTCTTGCTTACATCTGAAGCATGTTAATTGTGCTCCTTTTGTGACTTTTTTTTCTTTTGTACCATCACTTCTTAGAATAGCACAGTGACTTCCTGCACACTGTGTGAAATTTGCTCCGAATTCAAACAGCTTGTGTATTTTGATCTTTGGAGACATTTTTGACTCCAGTAGACTCCAGTAGAACCTCTTGCCAGGAAAAGCAGCTTTTTTTGCCATTTTCTGCTCACATGAAATTTTTAACAGTTTATAGATAATGAATTTGCTGCCCTTGTCTATGTGGCACTCGGCAAAGAACTGATGGGGAGGCTGGGTTTGTGCCTATCTGGAGTTACGAGACTATTTGTGGTTATGGCACGTATTTCTCATGTGAACTTCATGTACCACTTACTTGTTTGGTGGCTTGTTTTCAGTGGTTATAAAATGCTGATGAGCTTATTTTTCCTTAGTGATACTAAGAGAATTCATTCATCAAATTTAAAGGATTATACAAAATGTTATTAAAATGGAAATTATTATCCTGTTGTTATTTTATTATGTGATTGGAATTGAGCTTGCTTTGCTTGCTGAATTTCAGGACCTGCTAGGGTTGAGATAGTCTTTTGATGTAGGATGCATAGCTGTGAAAAAAAGGAAATTAAAAGCAGTACCAGGAAGTACTTCAGTACAAATTTGTTAAAACCAGTTTACTGCATGAAGTCAATGCAGTGGTGTTCTGTTATACAGTAAGGAAAAAAAAAAAAGATAAGAGCCATTACAGCATGGCTGAGATAACAGTGAATACTGATCTCTGTCTACTGGGACATTTTGTAGCCAGTACCTGCGTCCAATTGTCACTTGATTTTTCTGCATACAGGCTTTAAAATGTCATGTTAAATGGGCACTGTATTTTACATTTACAGAAGTTCCAAAATACACCAACTGGTCAAAGAGACGGTTGAGGATAATATGACCCCTTTGTTGCCAGTGGTCATCAATCATTCCTCTACCTTGTATTTTTAAATTGAGTGGGTTTTTTTGGTTTGGTTTGGTTTTTTTAATGGGGTGGTGGGGTGGGGAAGGAAAGACCAATAAAATAGGATACCACCTGCATATGGGGTCATGAATGGGATTAGATGCATAACTGGCAGTTTTTGCCTAACTCCTCAGGGAGTTAAGATGGTATGCCTGAGGAAAAATAATTTTCCCCATGGCTTCCTGGGCGGGAGAAGTTTCTCTTACTTTTTTTCTGTGTCTGGGAATAGGAAGAATGAATGTTCTCTTCCTTTAAATGAGATGCCTTGTTTCCAAACAAATTTCTTCAGTAGCAATAGTATAGCTATACTGTGATTCTTACTGTTGTCATCTGTCTTTTAGTGGTCTTTATTTACATTAGCAGAAAACATAATAGTGTCAACACACTAATAATTTTTCGGCCATTAGTTAAGCAGTGATGTATCTCTTGCTACATATATTTGCTCACATTTGTCACTTGTAGTGCTCTTTAAAAATAACTTCCTCTTTGTGGTGTTCACTGTTTTAAGTAGGCTAAAAACCCTCTACAAATGAGATGCAGATGAGGACATGTTAAAAAGTAGTTCTTAATGTTAAACAGACCACAAAGCTTTAAATATGTAAGTGCTAGATGGATTTACTGGAAAACCTTCATCCTCTAGTTTCCTCTTAGTGACCTTAGTTTAAGAAGCAAAGAATTGGTGCGTTCAGCAGTGTTTAGGTTTTTTCTTTTAATCTGGTGTGTGAGGTCATTCCAAAATGCAAACCTATATGTAAGTGAGAAAGGAAGGATTGATAGAGCCTTTGTAAAACAGTTGCTGTGGTATATGTAGGTACTGCTACACAGGTAATAAAGCTATGCCACATTTTATTATAGCTTGCATAACTTCCCACTTCTCAAAAAAAAGTGAGTTAAAATGTCCCATTGAGTAAGGAAATGGGAAATGGAAGCGGGAAGAAATCGTTAATGGCAATATTGATCATTCTGTTAAAGGAGAGTCAGAAAGGCTAAAATGTTACAGCTCTTCCATGTGGAAGCTTCTATATGGAAAAATAGGTCTTATCCTTGGGGATTATAAAAGCTAACGAAGGGACCATTTATTGTTCTCAGGTTACTGTCATTTCCTAATACGGAAAAGGTTTGAGCCAGCCAGGCTTGCGCTTGTGATTTTGGAGTGGCATCATCTGAAAAATACTTGAATGGCTTCTTTCTCCTTGATGGAATTATTATTAATAACTACTTGAAGTGGTGTGTGTCTATATAGCAAAACTGAATTGGTGACAACTCTATGAAGCTCTAAATCATTTCAAGTTCCACTGTAAGCAGCAATCACTGGTGCTCTTAGGTCCTGGTAGCTATTTATGTGATGTAGCTATAAATTTACAGAAGTAATTTCTGCTGATTCTGTGTACGTCGTTTGTGAAGGAATTATCTGCTGCTTTGCAGATCCTCTGTAAGAGCAATCTAAGCAAAACCCAACCCTGTGTTTTTACTAAAGAAACATTTTTTAGGTATTTCCTGCTAAGAATCTCTCTGAATCTTGACTGACTTGGTTAATGAAGTGCTGTTCATTACCAAAAATTGACCGAATGAAATCAAGAATGGTTAAAAAAGACAAGATACTAGACGTACGTTGTTCATAAGCTTTTATTTCAGTGTGCAATCTGTTTAGAAGTATACTTAAGAGCTTCCAGACAGAGGGGCATAGGGACCCAGGCCAGATTAGGACAACAGGAGCCATTAGGATACTGTTCATGATCGGACATCTCATTAAGCTGCTGCTAAGGTAAATCTGCTGCTTGGGTTTTTGGGAGGAAGAAACACTCAAAACATCTGGAACAGAAGATACAGAATCAGGAACTCCCAAATTCTAAAATTTATTCCAGATACGACTGTCATCCTGAACTCTCTTGCATAATTTTTCACCTGGTTTGAAATTCTCCTTGCTGAAGTAGGAGGTATGTTTTACTTGCTTTACAGGAATAGTATAAGAAATTTGTAGGATATTTTGAAGAGGGAACTTATTTTGGTAGAGGTGTTTGCTCAGAACTTCAGAAGGGAAGCTTCATTCAAGAGAAACAGTCCAAAACATACATACTAGAAATATTCTTATAAGATCTGCTGTTACTTAACAACAAAAAGAAATTGAAGGAAATGCTCCAAAAGTAACTGGCTTTTTTTTTTTTGTTATACCCCTCCAAAGATTGTTCTTTAAAATTCAGCAGTTAAACATCTGACCTTATCTCTGGGAAGGTGGCTTGTGCTGAACACTGAGGAGCTGATCAAGAAGAAAGGTTACAGAAATGACGTTCTTGTCATGAGTTGGTGAGCACATGGAGCTGACGGCATTCCTGACCCTGGCTTTCCAGCTGAATTAGTAGTTGAAATGTTGATTCTGGGTACTGAGAGGTTCCAGCTGAGACTGTTTGTTAGAGCCACATGAATCATATGGTTTTAGACAGATTATTTAAAATAATTCTAAGACCAAAAAGACTAAAAATGTCAAAGGCTATTGTTTATTAGGTAGGATAACTATTCTTACTGCAGTAAGGTAGTATTTTAGCAGCTGACCGAGAGACCCAAGTGGTAGAAATGACTGCTAGAGGCACTGTCATCTGCTTGTGAATTTGCATTTGGCATTACTGTTTTACGTTTCCACATTTTGTAGCAATAAGAGTATTAAAGAAAGCGGTAATGTTTTTCTATACTGCTTGCCATGTTTAATTTTATGCTGCATTCAAGCATGTGCTGGTTCCACTTCATTAATTAATTCCAGGCTGCCAATTACAGGAGGCAACTGAAATACGAACCTATTCTCGATGTTGACACATCCCCTCCCCCAGGCAGGTGTGCTGTGCTGGAGCTATAGGGAGCTCAGTTGAACAGGACACAGTAACACTTTTAGATTTAATTAAGACAAAGTGTCTTTAAAGTTTCTTCCCCCATCCCCCTCATCCTTTAGTTATTTCCTGATGTATTTTTGGGGCCAACTTTAGCAAGCTTAGGAAGGAACAGGTTTAAAAAACAGATGCATGCTTCCTGAAAAGGACTGTTAAAAACTTCCACCCAGTTTCACAAAAAAGACATAATCCTCATCCTGTAAGAAGTGAATACAGAGGAAAAGAAACTGTGCTCTTAGATGCCGGAATTTATTCATATATGGAAAAATATTTAACAAAATTATCATATCAGAATCTTAAAAACTGTAAGCAAATTTGTTATCTCTTAGGAGTGTTTCTTTAGTATTCTTGCCTTTTTTCATTGGTGAATACTAGGGGCCGATAGCGAGTTTCATTTAGTTTTTTGTTTTGTTTTGGGGTTTTTTTTTTTAGTGTCATATGGACTGTTCAATTACTTTGCTAGTATTGGTCCCCTCACAAGCACAGCTGTTATTAATTACTTGAGGAAAAAGGTCTAAGACAGTGGTCCTGAGGTTATGGATGGCAGACAGCGCTGTCTGTGAGATCACCTTAATGTTTCTTGTGGCCATACGAAATTTAGAAAAAAATTTGTAATTACAAGCCTGAAGTTGTTGGTAAGCACACCACTTGCTTAATATTGTTGTCCACCATCCCTAAAATTTGGGGATTACCAGTGTAAAATCTGCATAGCTTTTATTTCCAAAGAATGTCTGACTGTTGAGCCCACTTCCTAGCAAAATGTACTTACAGAGAATCAGTATATGGGTATGTCATGGTCAGAAAGCAAAATGGGATTTGTACTGTATACTTCTGTAAGGTTAGATAGAGGATGAGAAACATTGTACAGTATTTCTGATGTCATTTTTCAGCATGGTGTTTGGTGACGTTTTCTTACGGAGTCAAACGTGAAGTCCTAATGAAAGCTGCTCATCTCTAAACACCAGAGATGGAATCAGGAAGGATCCATCAGGGTTCAAGATTTCTCTCTTTTGATTTTCTCTTTCTGCAAGAAAAATGTCTCTTTGTAGTAATTTGTTAATTGGGTTTCTCTCTGTTACCATTATTTTGGAAAACCGGCGATACCTCACTCAAAACTGCTTTCTCATCATCTGGATGCAGATGTAAAAATTGGTTAATGTGATTTTTTATTGCATTGCACCTTACAAAGGGCGCAGGGATATTGCAATTCTGACAGAAATGTTAGATGAGAAGCTGATTAATTTAGAGGATTTTGCAGCTCAAATATTGCAGCTGTTGAGAAAGAATGTGAGGGCAGGCAATGATTAAAAAAACCCTAAACCCCACAGACCAGCCAACCTCCCCTTCACCCCCTGAGCTGTTGTATCTTGGTGAGATAATATCTGAATCATAATTGCATTGTAGATATACTGTAGATCTCTAACTGCGTAACTCAGGAAAAAAAGAAAGTGCTAGCAGAGTAGGTAGCAGTTGTGAAACAAGTGTACTGCTGCAAGGCATAAGACATAAGATCTATTGCCTGGTTATTGTGTCTTTCCCATATGTGCGAGTAATATCAGACAGGTGATTTAGTTTCATAGAGATCAGGGAGGCTGCTCATGTTCAAAAAGGTCTTTGTAGCTTCTTATTTCAGCTGTTTGGGTTATTCGTGTGATGCGGTTAACATATCCTGCAACGACACATTTTAATGCACATCTTCTGTAAGATAGCACGTACTAAAATAAATGTAACTTCCTGAACTAACAAAATAGATAGATTCTTGTTGTGATAAAACTGCCATCATTTTGGGAGGATAGATATCCTTTATTTTAATACAAATACCAGATTTAGAGGAAGCAATTATGAACAGAAGCAACAGAAGCAGGTATTCTCTAAATGTTTGTACAAAAACAAACCCACCAAATTCCAGAGAACAGTATGTAATAGCATACCTGCTTTTCTATTCCCAGATACGAAGTGCATTCCGATCTTTATTATACAGCTATGCTTTTATGAAGCTATCCTTTAAGCCTTTCAAGTTTGATTCATCCGTGCAATAGCTGGACATTTCATAGGACTTAAACGCCTTTTTTTCTTTGTGGATTATAATTGTAACTCCCTTAGGTTGTCTTGAATATCCAGTCTGTGCTCTCTTCCCCTGTCCTGTTTCAGGGAGAAATGGAGTAATTAATTCAAGGAAAGCTTGCAGAACACACTGAGAACGCCTGTACCAGACAATGTACTTGAAGTACAACATAAGGATTAGCATTTTTCCTTCAACTTCATTGCAGTATGTTCACGTGCCAGCACTGTTTGTGCTTACTTTTTCTACTAATTGTTGGGTACTTTGATTATACTTTTCTATTCATTATTTAATTATCATGTCTGGAATAAGGTGTATACAGGCACTGGAATGTATCATGCTTCTAATTGATAATTATTACTGCAAATCAAAATGAAGGCCCTGTATCCTGCAGCCTGGAAGAACATGTTTTTTACCTCTATTGCACCTTTTACTTCCCTTTTCCTCTTTCAATTTTTATATGTGACAGAATATTTTTTGCTTCAACCTACATTAGCAGTTCTGGATGGTTGCAAGTTTGATTTTGGTTTCTTTGGGTTTTTATTTTCCCCCTCCCCTGTGCAGTGATTTTTATTTTTTTTAATTCACTGTTTTTCTAAGAGGAATTTAGGTCAGTAAGTCAGTAAGATGGCTTCCATTGATACCTTCTTCTGGTATCAATATCTCTAAATTAGCCTAAGTTGCTGATACTCAAATGACATGAAATTATACCAGTGCAGTGTTTTTCTGATATGGCTGAACTATAACCTTCTTGGCGTTCTGGCAAGACTTCCTTTGATTTCAGCGTGTCCAGGGTTTCTCTTTCATGGTTTGCCCCTCTCTTTAGGTCTAAAAGATGTAACAAAACCAAAATAAAAGGGTTTTTTTCTCTGGTTTGGACATATAAATACTTTGTTTATACTGTCCTTCAAGGTAATAAAAATCAGAAAACAGTTCTTGATTAAAGTGCTTGCAAGCCATTATAAGTATAGCAGATTTAGTTACAGAGAAGCGTTACGTGATCTTGTTCTTACATGATCTTGTTCTTTTCTGTTCTGTAGGAGCCTAGAACTTAGACACAAACTCACATTTTGAGAGTTGAAGAGTGAAATAAGATTTTTTGGGATAATTTTTTTTAAATTCAGCATCACCTGCATCTCTACTTAAACTGCTGCTTTTGTGCAAGATCGAAGATTCCGTTAAGTAAAAGGAATGTCTTGGGAAATTCCACAGTGCGCAGTGTTGTATATAGTTTGCTAGTGGGGTATTCGTAGTATTTATTGCTGTGTTCTTGAATGGCACCAGACCTGCCTGAGAAGTAGGTCCTTCTATGTGCTCTCTGTCTAATTTTGTTTATTATTTCCATGTCATCATTAGTTTCTGGTCTGTTCTATTTGCAAAACTAAAATTCTCCTTCAGGATCTTACTATGTTGCATTTTGATTATTGCAACAACCTTTTTTTTCTGACTTTAACAAAATCAGTTTTACCTTCCATGTATATAGCCAAATGTTATTACAAAATGTTATTACTTTGATCATGCTGTGCTGCTCTTTGCATTGCTCTAACGACTTCTATTTTGCATCAAACAGAAACTACAAAGGCTTTTGAAAGTATAGATAAATTATTTATCCCAATCCCACAAATGATTCTGCCATTGAAGTGGTTCACTCCTATTCCTGTCTGTTCTAGAATACCAGCCTTCATCCTTTACTTGATTTTTAAAATTTTTTTAAATCTATGTTCTTTTTGTCCCCCTATACAGCCCCATGTTTTCAGAAGAACCCCCCCCAAAAGTTAACATGATGGTCAGAACAAACTTGACAGCTGTTAATCATCTTGGGCTCTGAAACCAATGCCTGGTTCATGTTCAAGTCTCCTCATGTTGTTTTAAAGTCTCTTATGTTAACACTTCAGTATTTACTAGGTTCTTAAGGGGACAGTATGTTCATGTTTTTGCAGGGATTTGAAGATACAATATTTGTCATCCATGTAATTTGAGACCAAACCAAATATTTTATTTATATAATAAAATCAGAATGTTTGCTAAAACATGAGTGTATCATCTTGCTTTTGTGTTCAGTCAATCACTGTGTTTTCAAGATAAATAGAAGCAAAAATTCTGTTCTGATGCGATTTTGAGTTGTTTCTTAGCTTTTAAAATAATAACCATTTTTTTATCTGTGGTGACTGGAATTACTTTCGAAGACTTTCATTTTTGATTATTGACTATCTCTTCTATTTTGGGAACAAAGTTAATGGTGGTTGTTAGAAACCTGTCCAAAATTCATAGTTGTTGGGAAGTGGACATTTATGGTGGATTGTGGTTGCAGATTTGATAATGGAGATCATGTAAAAAAGTAGGATATACTTGATCTTTTTGCTAGATGGCAGTTAGTGGTTAACAGCTGGACCAGAAAGGAGATAGCCTTCAGAAATTATAGTTAGCATTCTTGAACCAAGAAAGAAGTATTCAGGAAAACCGTTTCTTACACATTTCTATGTTTCAATTAAAACTTGTTATAGTAACTTCCGTACCATATGGGATTACTTCATTATATTTACACTTGGGAAGATAGTTATTTTGGAACTTCAAATAAAACTTTTTTGTAACCCGCAGTAAAACGCTCCTAGGAACGGCTTCTTGATTCCCTGATTCTTCATAAAGGGGTATGAACAAAGGAGTTCTGTCCCAGTGTGAGTTGTTGGTGTGTGAAGATGTCATGTCCCATTTCAGCTGCCTCTTAAATATTAGTCATATTGTTGCTTATGCCACATCATCTTTAAGGTCATACGTCTATAATACAGTTGGTACTGGGAGTAGGTTAGTTCTATCCTTTGTTGATGCATTATCGGTTTTTGCCAGGACACTTCTTTTTGAAGTTATACCATGGTTTTCCTCCCCCCTCATAGGGAGAGGATGTGGGTAAAAGAAAGATGATTTAATTTTTTTGAGTTCATTTTTGTCTGATGTTTTTGTGCAGTATGTCATAACACATGGGAATTGAACAACATTTCTAAAAAGATTAATGGAGCACAATAGTGGAATATTGCAACTTGGATAATCGCTGTGATGATTTGGATTGTAAGGCATTGGGTGATCTGCAAAACCCTATTCAGGACCAAATGTGGGGGTTTTCTGCATTGGGTTGTCAGTGAGTATTGTAGTGTGAGAGAAGGCATCTCAGGTTCAAGATTGCTCTACTGTAGTTGAGATATTAGACTGTTCTTACTGTTTGTAAAGCACTTAATAGTCTCACTATTTTGCTGGATTATCATCAGTCTTTCCCATGGATGTCTTGTAATCTGTGTCAAAGAACTGTAAGTTGGTTGACTTTGGGTCTAGAAACACGGCTGGCATCTCCTTGGCTATGGTCTAGGAAAGGGCACATCATGCTCAGAAGAACATGAAGTCAGTCTCAAGGTTTCTGTTCTAAATATTTATTCAAAAAGCACAGATGTTTTCTTAATTTCGAGATAGTCAAATTGGCAAAAATAACTGACTAGAAGTTGAGTAACAGTGCACAGTTGTTATGGAAATTAATAGGTGTGTCTGTTTTTTAAAATAAATAAATAAATAAAGCTTCTGGTCCAAAACTTTCATCCAAAAAACTCAAACACTGACAGTATTCTTTGGGTATGACTTGATGAAACAACTGAAGCTGAGCTAACGGTTTATAGCTATTAGGAGGAGAAAAGTCAGCCTTTTCTCTGTCCTGTCCTTATTCATACCTGTGCGCTTCTCCACCATTTACCTTCAGTGAGTTCTGCTGCTTTTTTCATGGCACAATAACCTATTCAGCTCACAAAATCAGCAGAAAAGAAACCTGGCAAAATAGAGTATTTTTGTGGGTTTGGACCTGCTGGCTTACCTGTGTGACGAGATGAGTGCTAGAGTTGGCATAAGGTGGCAGGGAAGGACTACACAGAATGAGGGTACAGTGCCAGTGGAAGAGCATGAAAAGAGGGAGGAGGAGGAATTTGGATAGACGAGAGGGAAATGAGGTTTATACTATTACAAGTGGCAAATTGTTAATTCACCTCAGCCATACTGTAAAATCCTATTCTTTGTCATCACTTTGAGACTTTATTTGCTTCTTGAGTACAACACTTCCCAAAGTAAAAACTCATTCCAAAATTAGTAAAAATAATAAAATATTAATGAAGGGTAGAATGTGATTAACTCAGATAACTTCTCAGGACTGGGGAGAATTACACTAACAGAGAAATGTAGTAAAACATGTCAAACTGAACACAATGAAATGTATAACAAGGTTTGAAATTCGTACAACTAGGTAAATAAATGAATAGGAAAAGAAAACTCAAAAGGCCGGAGTCTTACTTTTTTGCTGCTTTTATTTCTGACCTGAAGAAGGACCTATGTACCTGAAAGCTCTTCTGTTGTTTGATCGGTTTGGAGTTTGGTTTTGGTTTTTTGTGGGGTTTTTGTTTGGTTTGTTGGGGTTTTTTTTGTTCTTTCCCACTGTTATGTAATTTTGTCTAATAAAGCACATTAACCCCAAACTTTGCTTTACATATTGCAGTTGGAGGGGATGGTTGGAAGAACAAACTAAGTGACATTTGGCCAGTACCACATGTGAGATCAGTTACAGAGTGAGGAAAATTCCTGTTACTACTCAATAGAACAGAATTTTCTTCTTGCTGGTATCTAAGCATACTCACATATCTAAGCATACAGCAAAAGATTACAAAAGACTGTCTTCTCTGAGAATAAATATTATGGAGATACTTACGTAATATAAATGTTATTATAATAATATTTAATCAAAACAAAAAATAGACCACTATTGTGATGTGTTGGTAAACACTTTGCATTAGAGACAATGATTTCTTACAAAGAAATTTGTTACTTAATTCTCCACTCAGCAGGAGTGTTCTGGAGAGAAATTCCTGCTCCCACACTGCGTATAGTATTTTACTTAGATTTACAAAATGTAATTACAAAAGCAAAAGTATTCTAATTACATTTAATCTCATTTAAACATCATACAAGTGGTTCCAGTATTTTCCTTTCCCTAGAATGCCTCTTTCAATGTAAAATTTCAGGAAAGGACGATACACTTTGGGTCATCATTTCACCCTCTGCAGAACTTGACTGGCTGTTTAAAATCCACATTGATAAATCAGTACAATCCTTCCCACCTCCTCCTTTCTGCTCTCCCGAGGGATTTATGCTCAGACAAGCTCAACCAACTTCTTTGTTAGAAGTGTGACTCGTGAAGGGTCATTTTCTCCAGCCTTGCCGCACCCTGTGCATTCCCTTGCGAGGCATCACCATGGTTCATAATCAGTTTGCAGTGCTGGGTGTGGTAGAGGGGTGGAGAAGCATGAATCTGTCCTGATTTTTCTAGGCTGGCTGTCATTAGTCTTGAGCTACAGACCAGTCACCATACAGTTTTTAGAGATGAATCTGAGGCAGCTTTAAAAATGGGTTATTATTGTCTTCCGAAGGGAAGCCCATGAAGGGAGTGCTTCTGTCTCAGTGCAAATGCAATTGTTAGAGGGCATCCTTTAACGGCACAGTACTTTCTGTAGTAATCAAAAGTTACATGAATTTAGCAAAATGAAAATAAAACAACACAACTTGTCAGGTTGTTTCATCTTTTTGTCTCCCAGTGCAGAATTGTTCCATAGCCTACATTTATATGAAGAAACAATGTATGCACGTCTTACTTTGAAAGCTTGCAGACTGCTCTACAAGCTGGGTGTGTGTTTATACAATAAAACATTCACGATGATTTGTATGAGAATCATGTCTCTCCATCAGTTGAACAGGAATGTACTTCAGTATAAAGGTGGTATTTTGAAATAGTCATCATTCACATTGGAAGACAATGGAGACTCCTGCTATTTATTAATTGTATTTGACAAAATTTAGGGGAATAGTTCAAGGCATCTTGGCTGCAAATCCCAAAGCACAGCCTGTGATAACAGTGAGAAAATGTAACTTCCTCCTTCTCTTGTTACTCCATAAGCTGCACAAATAAGGGTCATGTGAATGATAGTCTTCAAATGGAGAATCTAGACAGAATACAAATTTGGGTTTCAGTTTTGTAATGTCAGATGTTCCCCAGAGATGTATTTCTTTGTTCTGCACTGGTGTTTCCAGGATTAGGACTCTACCTGGAAAAATTACAGCTGTGGTTTTTGAGAGAACATTTTTAATGGTAATCACTTATTCTGTAATCATATTTTTATTGGAATTTCTCAGCACCAATGTGTTTAATCAAGTGGTCTCTTCCTAGTATTTATTACCTTGTAAATTGTAACTCTCATTACTATGTGTACAATCCATATTTGCAATGAGGAAATTGCAGTTTCTTGAATAGCTGTGTAACTGCCTGATAAATACCCTTTATCTAGCAGTTTATGTGGTTTCTAGCTACTAACTCATCATTGTCAGTGTTTCTGCATTCCAGCTCCTGAGCAGATTCAAATTTATAATGTTTGCTTGAAATGACTGCTTAAAAAGTTTTCTTTTGGTTGTTTGCATGGGTTTTTTGTTTCGGTGTTTGGTTTTTGTTTAGGTTTTGTTTTTCTGCAAGGAAAGCTTCCTAATGATTACCCTGAAGAGATATTGGGGTATGTTGAAGAGAGGCTTCAGAGATACTCAGTAAATGCAGACTTGAATTGTGTGTGTATGTGCAGCATTAGTTTGGCTAACTTTCAGTGGTCATTTCAGAATAGTAGGAATACTAGCTTTTCTTTGAATATTCTTAGAGAAATTGTACCTCTCCTAGGCAGTGGCTTCTACTTTGGTTTTTTTTTTTGTGAAACCACATACATAGGATGGGTGCATATATGAGAGAATACTCCACAAAGTGCAAACTACTGAGATTTTTTTTTTTCCCTTGAAATGTGTATGCAACATTTCTACTTAATTTCAGGTTTTTATGGTAGGTAAAATTTCCAGAAACATCATATGCCAAGTACTTTTTGCACACTTAGACAAAATTGTATAGGAGATTCTGGTCCTCTGCAACACACTTTACATTAAATCTTCTACTCCCTCCATAAACCTGTAGTAACTTAGCTAGACAGCAGAGCTACTCTACTCTGGATGATTCAGAGACTACTGGATAACTTGATATTCTTACAGCACTTTATCTGTTTTGAAAACAAAACAATGCACCATTCATTATTCTTAATGTAATTTTCCTAAAATCAGCTGGGAATATAGAATCATAGAATGGTTAGAGTTGGAAGGGACCTTAAAGATCATCTAGTTCCAACCCCCCTGCCATGGGCAGGGACACCTTCCACTAGACCAGGTTGCTCAAAGCCCCAACCAACCTGGCCTTGAACATCTGCAGCGGTGGGGCCTCCACAGCTTCTCTGGGCAACCTGTTCCAGTGCCTCACCACCCTCAGAATGAAGAATTTCTTCCTAATACCTAATCTAAATCTACCCTCTTTTAGTTTAAAGCCATTACCCCTTGTCCTATCGCAACACTCCCTTGTAAAAAGTCCCTCTCCAGCTTTCCTGTAGGCCCCTTTCCATACTGGAAGGCTGCTATAAGGTCTCTCCTCCATGTCCTTCTTATGGTGGGGGCCCCAGAGCTGGGTGCAGTACTCCAGGTGGGGTCGCACGAGAGCAAAGTAGAGGGGCAGAATCACCTCCCTCGACCTGCTGGCCACGCTTCTTTTGATGCAGCCCAGGATGCAGTTGGCTTTCTGGGCTGTGAGCGCACATTGCTGGCTCGTGTTTTGTTTCTCATCTACCAACACCCCCAAGTCCTTCTTGGAAGGGCTTCTCTCAATCCATTCTCCGCCCAGCCTGTGCTTGGGATTGCGCCAACCCAGGTGCAGGACCTTGCACTTGGCTGTGTTTATATATAGCATAGGTGAAGATGATAGCGATAGCATAGTTGGTTTTGTTGGTTTGTTTGGGGTTTTTTTTAAGCATTACACCTTTTCTTAAATTCTTGTCTTGTTGCTGGAAACTTGTCACATAGGCATATATTTCACCAATAAAGTACCTATGTGCATAAGTGTATATTTCTAAGTCCTCAGAATGGACAGATCAAAAGGAAAAGCTCCCATAAATATGAGTCATAGGAGAAATACAGTTAGTGTTTTTCTTTTAGCTTTGCTAGTTGTAATTAAGAAAATAAATAATTAGGCTGAACTGTTGCAAGTAAGGCTAGGCTACATCTTAGACATCACAGTCAAACACAGACCAAAAACAAGCCAAGGGCTGTTGTAGGTTGGGTGATGGAAGAAAAGCAGAGGCAGGCAGACAGACATTCAGAGTCTTTTACTTCTTGGCATACCAATATTTTACCAAAAATTAATTGTATTTATCTGATTTTCTTTTTTTTAACAGCTTTGCAAAAGAGATTCTTACTTTTAATAGGGAAAGCAATCACATTAGCACATCAGGAGGAAGAAGGTAATTGAAATCTGGTTGTAGACATCTCAAAATATTTCTGTTTAATCACAGATTCTGCATTTCTTCCCAAAGGCAGTTAAAATGTGTCGGCAAAGATCATGTTAAAACAAAACTTATATGAAACAACAAAAACACCACCTCAAATCTTTAAACAATCTATTTGTAGGTTTTCTTCCTTAGGTAGTGTTCAGCTTTAATTGATGATTTTCTGTTCCGCTGAACTCCTTATAGCCCATGACTTTGATGGTTGAAGATTCTTCACTCCATTGGGCCTTTCCTTATTTAAATGTTTAGATTAAATGTTTCAGTTCCTTTTGCTACTCCTTAGCATAACGGCTTCTTAACTATTCTTTGAAAGGAAACAGTTTTTTTCATTGTTGTTTTTTATTCTTTTGCCATCGTATTTTGAATCCCTTGAGAAATCTTTAATCAACTGCATTTTAATTTTAGAATTACTCTGATCAAAGCTCTATGAATCTCAAAGATTAGCATAAGATGAAAAGGAATTCTAGCCACGTATGAAGATATTTTTAAGGTTCAAACCCTAAATATTTCAAAGGACTTTGCCATGCAGACAGATGCTTTTGCAAAAATTACTTCAGTATTAATTTTGAATGTGTGAGGAAACTAACTAAAGGCATTGGGGTGAACAAGACAATCACAGAACAACTGTTGGTGAACTTCAGTCCTGAACCAGGTCAATGGTGGTAGGCACCTTTCTTGAGCAGGGCTTTCCAGAGTTATCAAATAGTTTACTTACTTCTCCCTGACAGATACGTAACTGTTAGACTAAATTGCACCTTTGGTCCAAGTAAATTAAAAAAAACCCAAAATGAGAAAAACAACCAAACCACAAAAAACCTGTTCCAGAAATGGCAAAACTGATGCACTGGTCTACTGTGTAATCTAGTCACTAGCGTTGTTTTTTCTTAAATATTAGTTTCTTTTTTTGAAAGTAGTTTACAATTCAGATCTGATTTTTGTAGTGTTAGTGTAGATTTGTAGTCCAAGTCTAATTTGTGGAATGAGTGGACTCACTGGACCTAGTCTTAGAAGATTCCTCGGTGGTATCACTGAAACCTTTATTTCTCCAACTATGTAACTGGAGTTCACTAGGGAGTCTTTCAGCCACAAGTTTATGAACTGACATTTGGCTCTGCTTGGGCGTGCATGCACACACACACACAATACAGTGACTGTTGACGGGCAGTCGCTTTGCAATCTAAATTAATGTAGAAATGAAATGTAAATTTAAATCAGTACTGACTAAGTTGTAAGATCTTTCAGAATGGACTCCAAATGTTGTATTTGATACACAATGCGGAAGGGACTCAATACCATGACTAAACTGACACAGTTTTGATTATGAATACACATAGCATACTACAGACAAATTCAGTTCTCTGGAAGAGAGAATTGTTTGAAATTGTACCATTGTGTTATTCCATCAGATAATATGATACTTACAAAGTTTGGTGCTATTCATCAATGAACTTTGGGTCCAAATTTCAGTTCTAAAGCCATATGTACACTCTTCTGGTGAAGTAAGCAAACATCCAAAGAGTCAAATGAATCCTGTTTTAGATGTTCATTGAAGTCTATCCTGTAGGTGCAAGATGCTCTGAAACTTAATTGATACGAAGGTCCTGCCTATTTTTAAGAATCATGTTCCTCTCAAGACAGATTTTTCTCTTGTTTCTCAAGAATGCTTAGTCAAGCTGAAGTGCACTAGCCTGATTAATGGAGATATGACAGAATCCTTCTCTTGGCATATTTTTTTACGTGTATAAACCAAAGTTCATTATTTCAGTCTCCAAACTGGTACACTTGTGTCCTGTGTGAAGTGCTCTTTATGCTGTGAAGCATGTTACAGGATTAGAATGCTTTGAGAAGCCCTGAAGGCATTTTGTCTAACTGATTTAAGTGAAGCTGATTTTTAAAATGGTGTTAGCATACACATTCATAAACAAACGTACACAGATGGTATTTGAAATCAAGGCTTCTTGGGCTTAAGTGGTTACGCAGCAGCTGCAGTGTTCTCAGGAGGTTCTTGACCATTTTATACAACCTGTGTGTATTGGTGTTTCGATGTGCTTGAAAAGTGAGGAGAATCTGTCCAATGTTACCAGGTTGTGCTCAAAGGTATGGCCTCTGAACATCACACTGAAGAAGACTTGCAAAAATGAATGCACACTCAAGTGAATGAAATAATTGTTTGTAGCTTCAGAAATCCTCAGCTAAGACAGTGTCGTGGTTTAGCCCCAGGCAGCAACAAAGAACCATGTGGCCATTTGCTCGCTCCCCACCCTTGGCGGGATGGAGGGAGAATCGAAAGAAAAAGGCAAAACTCATGGCTTGAGATAAAGGCAGTTTAACAGGACAGCAAAGGAAAGGGGAAAACAACAGCAATCATACTGATAAAGGAATATATAAAGCATAATTAAATCAAATCAAATGCTACATTCTTTTCATATTTTTTGAAATATGAAAAGGAAGGGGGCTGCAGCAAAGATTGAGCTAACATAATACCTTATCTCCAGTGGTAGTCAGCAGTAGATGCTTAGGGAAGAGTACAAAACAGAAATAGCCTATCATGATGTTTCCCCAAAATACTGTCCCAGTAGCTAAGAACTTGTGTCTGAGAAGCTTTCTTAGCAGCAGCATCTTGTGACAAGTACTTCCACTGTATATAACACAAATTGTACATAATGTGAAGAATCAGCTCCTTCTTCTTTGCTCTGAATCTGCCACCATCTGGTTTAATCTGATGCGCCGTTTTTTTCCCCTTCTAGCTGAATGCAGTGAAAAATCATTCCCTATCTGCTTTCTCTGTCACTCCTGGTTTGTAGGTCTTTATCACACCTGCTCTGATTTATCTCTTTTCTTCTCCGAAATGTCCTGTCTGCTTAACTGTTGATGCCTCTTGTCAACACTTTTGTTTGCAGTGAACCTTGTCCATCGTACTGTGATGGAGATGAAGAGAGCAGTACTGCACATAACACTCAACATGTTCAAATGTCACATTTTCTTCTAGAATAGGTGAACATCTAGAAGTATTGATCACTTTGTCCTAGCAATTTTCCAGGAATTGTGGGGCTAGGAAACTAGTGCGTTTTTTTTGTTTTATGAGCAGACTACTACCAAATAGAGAGTTCTGCATTAACAGGCAGCAGGATAGCATCTCTGGCTCTACTGTGGTTGCTCCTGAAAAAGCCTAGGAGGATAAGTGTGAGAGACATTATATGCTTGGGATATTGATGAAGTCAAAGGAAGGTGTCCATATGAGGGCTATGTCTGCCATTTGATTAAACTTATTCTAAAGACGACATTATCCGATTAACAACCTTTAGGAAAACAAATGCTTGTAAAGCAACATCCATCATACAATCTGCCTTTAAAAGCAGTTAATTCTTTCAAACTCTAAAGTTATTCTTGGTTGGGCTGCTTCCCTTTGGCTGAAAATATCCTTCCCTCCTCCCCCTGTCCAGCTTCCTACTCAGTTTCCTTTTCCTTGTCTCCCATATATTCTTTTTGTCAGATTGATCCCGTATTGCAGACAGGGCCCCTAACACTTCCTCTTCTCTTTTCAGGAAATTTTCCCTACCTTTATCCTAAGGTAGACATCAAACAGAATTTGCACTGAAATACCCTGTGAGACATGTTAGGCAAAGGTGTTTTTCCACTTTCTCAGCTGTTACAATGAGGGGTGCGGGCAGGGGACCTCTTTGACTAAACAATAGCAACAAAAGTGGAACTTTACAAGAAACAAACTCCTGCTTGCCAGACAGGAAAAAGCAACAATATGGGTGAACAAAATAAGGGAAAGAAAAAAAGAAGAGCAATGCCGTATGTTGTGGCAGCATAACGTGATGCGGCATTCCTTCTCCGAGCGGCAGGAGCATTGCACACAGAATGTAGGTGGCACTGCTGTCCATAGGAGTGCAGTCCGTGTTTGGGACATGACTACTGTGCCGTTTGGGACTGCTGTTAGTTGGCAGGAAGTGCTGCGCTTCTGTCAGATACTTAGCTGTCTGAAAAGCCCAACAATAATTGAGTTGCAGTTACCCTGTGAGAAGCAAACAGGAACGCCGGGTTAAATTTTCCGTTTGTAGTGTATGTGGTTAGTGCTGCGGGGTCAAGAAGGGAGGAAAGCCGGAGCAGAGGGGGAGGCTGCCTGGGTGCCGCGGGGCGGGGCC
>VYXH01008444.1:145412-164631 GCA_013397275.1 Burhinus bistriatus | reverse complement strand
AAAAAAAAAAAAAGGCTTGGGAAGCAGCATCTGGAAAGCAGCTCCCTGATCTTATTGGACTAACGTGCAAGTGCAGATTCTGGTCAGTATCTCTGGGTAAAGCAGAACAGTTCACACACTCTCCTCTTTCCATTTGATCTGTTGGTTCTGAAGAACAGAGACCTTGGTGAGAAAAACAACCATCTGTTTAAAACTCTTTTATGCACATGACTGTGGAATTTTTCCCTGTCTGGATCATTGGCCTCAATAGTTTGTTCAGCTTCTCTGTGGTGCTGGTGTGGAAAGGCAGCACAGCTTGAGAATGGGTATTGATGAAAGGGGAGGTAAAGGTAGAATGGATGTAGACCATGCAACAAAAATCCTGTGATCAAATGTCGTAATTTTCAGTATTACTATCTTACAGTTTCAGAATTGCTCTGGTAGTGCTATATTTTCATTGCACAGTCAAAGCCTTACCTGTACAAACTTTATTATTCCACAGTGGAAGGGGTGACTCAGTGCTGATTGCTCTTGTTGTTAGACTTCTCTGAGGGAGATGACACCTGGAACACTAAGGTTTGATGAGTTTTCACTTCCAGCTGGCTATCTTAACCTAACAGACTGTTTCTAATGCAGGGTGAAAATCACATTAGAAGCATTCAGAAACCTTTCACCATAATAAAGAACTTCTGATTAACAAGATTTACTTTCAGTCCTAATTGGTAAAGATGTAAAGTATTAGAATTCTGAAATTATTGATTCGTTATCTTAAAGAACTCTATTAGAGAGAATCCCGTAATAACGCTCATTTCTTTTAATAAGATCAAATTACTAATTTGAATTACATATTTTAACTGTTTTGAATTATGATCAGATTTTTCAGTGTGAGATCAGAATATGATACGCTACATGAGGAAGACAAAATGGGATGTTGAGACAGAAGGAGCAGGATCTCTGCAGGCATACGTTCACAACCCATTATCTAACTTTCCTTTGACTATTGCGAGAAGCGCTGACCTCTGGTGGTTTACAAGAAGGTCTAGAAGAACTTAATGCTTTTTCATGGTGGCTGAAACTCTACCGTGTTCCCCCTGGAACTGTAGGCATCCTTGGTTAGGAGACAGCGCAGGTTTCAGAGAGCATTTGAGCTGTCTGACATGAAGAGAGAGAAATTGTATTTCTTTTTTTCACTTCCTCTTGCTCTCCAGGAGAAAGGAGGTGATTTCAGTTCTTTTTACTCGGGCTGATTTTCTCCATGGTTATTTGATCCTATGCATCAGTTTTCACAGCTGCCTGAAGTTTATGTGCCCCACGCAGCACAGCAAATTAGGTCCTGGTCTGAGTGCTTAGCCTGCGGGCTATGAGTAGTAATTAATAAACTTCAGCTGCAGTAACACACACAGTATTTGGAAGTATTCAAATAAGGATAGACTGACTTGCTGTTCCTTAGTTTTAAACACTACTCGGGAAGTTAAGTTTTTTGCAATGCACTCAAATAAAATGCTGCAGAGATGCAGTGAAATACAGATCTACTTCTTTTGTGATTTCATTTGCTATCAGTAGACTCCTCAGAAAATTATCCAAGGGCTTCTGGACAGACTTTTGTTAAAATTTAAGACTGAAAGACTGCATAAAATTGTGAGTAGATCACAACGTGTGTGGAAAAGGTCTGTTGTAAGAGTATGGGGAGCATTTAACTTTCAAGCAAGATAATGGCTATGATGTTTTATAGGTGAAATTTGGGCTTTTTTGCATGAATTTTGTCTTTTGGCCATAGAACATAAGCATAACAGCAAAGTTGTAAGATAATAGGGTACAGCAGTAAAGAGTCACTGAATGGTAGGGGTTGGAAGGGACCTTTGGAGGTCATCTAGTCCCTGCCAAAGCAGGTTCACCTAGAGCTGGTTGGACAGGAACGCATCCAGGTGGGTTTTGAGTATCTCCAGAGAAGGAGACTCCACAACCTCTCTGGGCAGCCTGTTCCAGTGCTCTGTCACCCTCAAAGTAATGGAGTTTTTCCTTGTGTTCAGATGGAATTTCCTGTGTTCCAGAATGTGCCCATTGCCCCTTGTCCTGGTGCTAGGCTCCACTGAAAAGAGTCTGGCCCCATCCTCTTGACACCCACCCTTTAGATATTGATGAGATCCCCTCTCAGTCTTCTCTTCTCCAGGCCAAACAGACCCAGGTCTCTCAGCCTCTCCTCGTAAGAGAGGTGTTCCATTCCCTTGATCATCTTTGTAGCCCTCCGCTGGACTCTCTCCAGTAGTTCCTTGTCTGTCTTGAACTGGGGAGCCCAGAACTGGACACAGTACTCCAGATGTGGCCTCACCAGGGCAGGGTAGAGGGGGAGCATAACCTCCCTCCACCTGCTGGCCACACTCTTTTTAATGTGCCCTGGGGTACCATTTGCCTTCTTGGCCACAAGGGCACACTGCTGCCTCATGGTCAACTTGTTGTCCACCAGGACCCCCAGGTCCCTCTCCACAGAGCTGCTTTCCAGCAAGTCAACCCCTAACCTGTACTGGTGCATGGGGTTATTCCTTCTTAGGTGCAGAACCCTACACTTGAAGGAGAAATCTTTTCTATTAATCCTAATCCCCTTTTCCCTGTCTTCTGGGAAGTCCATACAGTCTTGATTTCCAGATTTTGCTTTCAGGGTGTGATATTTATGCCTAAGTAATCTTTGCTGCTAAGGTGGAGCTCGTAGTAAAAGCTGTGCTGCTGGCATAGCACTGCCGGACTCTGCCTGGGACTTCATGTCCTTTCACTGCAGTGCAGCACAATTCATAACAAGCAGGCTCTGCCATGGGATATTATTTGTGCACCAGGACTGGAATTCTGAATAATAATAAAAAAGAAACAGCTGATGGCTAAGCCACCAGTTAGAGAAGAATTACACTGGAATCTCAAAGGTTTTTCTTCTTTTTTGGGGGATGGGGGTGGGGATGGTGATGCTGTAGATAAGTATGCTAGTGGTGCTGCAATGACGTAAAAAAAATACTCCTTCAAAAACCTGTGTCAAAGACATGGTTGCTGAAAAGGAAGGAATGTGAATAGGAGTGCAATGGTGAAGATAACGATGTAACTTGATTTAGGCTGCTAAAATTTTTTAATGCCATGTTTCATGTGTAATGGAATACATTATTTTTGCTAGAGGGTTAAACACTTTGTCCCTCATCTCAGCTGGCATTTACGGATTTCCAGGTCTGCCTGCTGAGAAGTAAATTAAATACGTAGCTGCTTCTCACCTTTCCTCTGTTGCTGTACTAATGGAAGAGAATTTTTTTCTTGCCAGTAACACAGATGTGATCATCGCTGCTGAGATTTATTATTTTCTGGTGTCAGGAAAGATGACAAATCTGCATTATTTCCAGAAGGATTCGGATTTCTGAACAAAAGGACAGTAGGCATGCTTCATTTTCTTAAAGCTATGTCTAGGAAATTGGAGGCATAGCAAGCCTACACAAACTTCATAAGCATGGCTGAAAAAGAAAGATGAACTGCTTTAGGATGTCCTTGAAATATGATGTTGGATGGGTTTTTTAACTTCACTTGGAAGGTTTGGCTCTTTTTCTGTCAAAAGTTGCCTTTTGCATGTGCTGTTCAAGATCCATTAAATGTCAGATGGAGGTTAGGAAGCCAAGGGTAACTGTTCTATTTTTCTGTATTTGTAATCACTTTTTCCTTGTGTTGTGATTTCTGTTAACGCTTTTTTTTTTTTAATCTGCAGGTCAATTGGCATATTATATTGAAGTGGTTACATACTATTATAAGTGCTGTTAAAAGTATATATGAAAAGAAAATAATTTAATTGAATGCTTTATGGTAGATTTTTGTTTAATTTTCCTTTGTATTTAATGCAAGAATTAAATATATATAAACACGTTATTCATGTGTTTGCCTATATATATAAGTATTTCCATAGGAACATGCACTCAAAGGACAATTACAGTTAGATATTTCTGGCTAAATTATATTTTCTGGAATAAAATACATTTAACTGAATAGAGTCATGTGCTGACAGTGCCAGAGGCAAAGAAACAAATAGAATTGTTTTTATTTGAAAGTGTTCCTTTCAATGACAAGATTATTATAACGTGCATTAGCTGCAGAGCACCGCTGAAAATTTCTCTTTTAAGAACGAGTTAATATAATAAAATGATTTTGCTTTTCTTTACCTTTCTCCCCTCCCCTGCTCCCAGTCATGCCAACTTCTGCATGATTACATTTTTCAGCCGTCTCCAGGATATGTATGTACCAGCCAAGAGTAATCTGTCATTGTCAGCATTTAAAACTGCTGGGTTTTTTTTTTCACTACCCTAATTATATACCAGGTTTACAAACTTGCTTTTTACAAATGCTTTCTTAGGAAAATCAGCAAAACTGGTAGCGATGTTGATCTGATTATGCTCACACTCCCCCCATTTTTGTTCCTTTCTCTTGTCCTGCTCCCCTGCTACAGGAGCCCAGTAACAAACGGGTCAAGCCGCTTTCCAGAGTTACATCACTAGCAAGTCTCATTCCTCCGGTACGGGCCACTCCATTGAAGCGGTTCAGCCAGACACTTCAGGTAATCACAGTAAATGCGTTGCTGCATTAAACTGCATTGCAAAAAACGGAATGCATACATATTCACAATTTCTTCTAGGGTTAGCACGGGAATGCGAACCACACATATGCGCACCACACACACACACACACACACCCCCCCCCCAGTTTTAATGTGCCAAGCAGGTTTAGGCAACTTGTGACTACAGTCACTCAACTTAAAAAGTCAGAACTCTCACCTCAAAGAAACCACTTCTCTATACAGATAATTGATGGTTTTTAATTACTAGCAGGAAAACTATTGAACCTCTGGTATATAAAACTCATTATACTAAAGGATTATGATTTCTTTTTAAATTTGATGAACAGAATTTTCCATGTCACTTTCCATTAATTTTGGTTGGTTTCTTTGAAAATGCTATTTTTGGTATAGTTAGTCATGTAGGACTGCTAAATTTCCTTCTGTGTAGTGAAATTTGACCTTGCCTAAACAAAAGAGTTAGTGAACAATTGGAAAAAAAGTAATTTTCCGAAGCTGCTGCTGAAAATTAATAAAGGGCAAGCAAATTTTATATGCAGTTTAGAAATTAAATAATTTGGTAGCTGCAATTTCTAGATTATAGATTAGGTGTGTAATATTTAACATGCTTGGACACTAATGGAACTTTAATTTATAAAGTATTTGTGCCTTCAGACCTAGAAACTGCAAAACATTTGGGTGCTCAACTGCTAATGGTTATCATGAGTGGCAAACAGTTGGGAGCTGCAGTACAGTTGTGGGTCTGGCATAGAAGGCCAGACTGTTTCTTCTTTAAAACAGTTTATGTAAAAAGGCATGTATGAGATCTAAAGAAAATTATTTAACAAGCCTGATTTCTTTGATGAGAGGAAATATAAAAATATCTTGAATGTATTAAAAATGTTACTTAATCAAAATTAGCTTAATGAGAGCATTACTGACGTTATCTGTTAATCTCAAGGAGGAAAGAAAGAAAACCTTAGAGCTAAGAGTCATATGACAAACAAATAAAAAGTCATGGGAAAGAACCCCATTTTTCTGTAGTGGTAATTATCTAGAAAACAGATATTACAGGGTTTCTTTAACATTGGTTTTCCTGTGTTCAGTTCCTACAATTCTGAAAGTGCAGACATCTGCATACAAAAGCCGCATGTGTGGGTTGAAGGAAAGGCAAAATGGCTGAACTCCCCTCAGTCTGGGTTTGATCCAGAAGGTGTATTATAGCGTGACTAGAGCAAAGATGCCTGTATTCCCTGGGGTGTATAAATCTCCTCCATAGTCTGCCTCCAGGAAAAATTTGGCCGGACTCTGAAAGGACTACATTAGTTCCAGTTGTGAGGAGTGTGGAAAGTGAATTAATTTTTGGCTAAGCTGCTTCTGAGCACGGCACTTCCCTTTTCACAGCCTTAGACAGCTGTTGTCCTCATCTACGTACCTACACTGTCATTCTGTGGTGAATGCCTCTGAGACTGGGCTGTCCAGTACAATATTGTATTTCATAATGTTTGATTTAGACTATCCGAAACCAACTACCTTTTCATGCATGTAGTAGCAGCTTCCCAAGATGAGAGGTACATAAATGCGTTTTGAGGCAAATTTTGACAAAAATAGGAGAGAAAACAGTAGTTTTTTGTTGCAAGTCCTACTGTTGCAAGTGTTTCTGTCTTGCTGTGTTCATACTGATTATAAGAATATATTTTAATTAACTGTCTGCTTCTAAGCAGATTAAACTGTGATGTTATTCATACCAGCTCCTCTAAGGTAACTATGTGCTTGAAGGAGCTGCAATGAGAAATCAACCTGTATGTTCTCCAGATCCTAGGTCTGACTCCATTTGCAAGTGATGCATGCTGGTGATGTCTCTCATGGCTTCATGCAACTGCCTTCGTGTCTGTCTGTGAATTGACTTCTTATCTGGTTTTGTCAGCAAAAATAGAACAGGGGAAAAAAAAAAAAGACTGACCTTCTTATGCTCAGGTGCCCCACTTGGAATTATTTAGAAACATTCCAGGAAGCACGTATAGCTTTTTTACTTTATTATGTATTGACATAGCTGTCACTGTGCCTTGTGGAACAGTATAGAGCAGGTTTTTTTTTTTCATGGTGTAATACCTGTAAAAAGAAAAAAGTGTTGATTTTTTTTACTGGATGAACTTCTATGTATCTTTATTGTCAAGTTATTTCAGTCAAAACCCATGTTTCTTCTTGCATTGCTGCTAGATGTTCTGTATCTGTAAAATGAAGAAAACTACTATCATCACCACAACATCCAAAACAAACTTCTTCCCCTGGAAGAACAAAGCCAACAGAACATCCATCCAAAAAGACCACTCCAACAGCAGCAATAAAAGGAATTGGAAAATTCTGAGTTTCCTTTATGGCAGTTCAAAGAAACCTTCTTACATATTCTTTCTGAATGGAAGATACATGCAAGAAGAAAAAAAAAATGTTTATTGTGCCTAATTTTCCTTACCTCTGTACGTGTAACTTCCACTTTATATTAATGAATTTTTTGCATGCGGGTTGAAGAGAAACACTTCTGTGTCCAAGATCTGTGTAGTGTCTTTTAAGCTATGTTCTTAGCAACTTTTCATGTTTTCCATATTTTATTGATTATAGAGGTATTTGATTTTTTTTTGTGTCGTCTTAACTTTATTACAATTTTCCAAATTATTGTCAATACTTTTCCACAAGGATTCCAAGTAACAAAACACATAAAGTCTTTCCAGCTTTCTTTCTGGGTTTTTTTTGACTGTTTTTAGGGACTCTTTCTGTCACATAGAGCACTGTAGACTGACTGACTAATATAATGCTGTTAGCTTCATCTCTGACAGCATCTGTATGTCTGTCTGCAGGATACCAGATGCCAAGCAGGTATTCTTATTTGTTTATCCACCTGGAAAACCACTTTATTTCATAGCTGTATTTTCAGTCTGCATCAAGCTAGACTAACAATTATGATGATCTGTTTGTTTCTGCTTGGTCTTATTCACAGCTGTGCTGTTTGGCTTAAAAGCTGAAAATAGGATCAGAAAAAGAACTCCAGCTGATGCTGAAGAGAGAAATTAAAGTCTGCCTAGCTTCCTCTGCAACTTCAGTTTTCATCAGTGTGTCTTGAATTTAAGTAGGGAGTCCAAATTATTTTTATCTATCTTAGGGACACCAGAAGTTTCTAAAAATCCTTAATAAGAAAACTGTTTAACATCAGTTCTGAATGCTAGGACTTTGATCTGTAGTGCCCTTTTCCCAGTACATGAAGCTGTTTGCTTTACTGCAGCTGAAATGAAGGTTTGTTAATTGCATGAATTAACATCAGTAACACATTGACCCTTCATAGTAACAGTTCTGTGATCAGCCAGTGAAAGCTATTGCAGTCAGATAAATCCAGTAAACAAAATTAGGGATTGTGGCTGGATTCTTCCAGAGGTCCTTTAGTTTTTGGAATTATATGAAAATTTTAATAATCCCAGATGAGCATAATTTTTAATGAGTATGCTGGACATGTTTTTTAAGGAAGCCAGAAACTAGGAAAATATTTTTAAAAGACAAGATGTAGAAATGCTGTTTTAACATTCCTACAGTTCTTTCATGGGATCGTATCATGACGGATTTCTGCCCCTCCTCCCCCCCCTTATGGCAAGTACCAACCAAAGATACTATCAGAATACCTTTAAACTTGTTTTTAAAAATTTCTGGTAAAACTTCAGTTTAGGGCTCTATTCCGCTGAACTGAAATGAGTCTGTTTATTTGCGGGTGGGGTGGGGGAGGTAAAGTAGTAGAACTGAGATGGTTAAACCGACCTTGTACATTTATCTTAAAGTATGAGTTTTATTGAAATAATTTATTATTTATTTGGGGATTTCTTTAATTAGGCTTATATATCGTGTTAACATCTCATTTCTATTCTTGTCTGTTGCAACATTGGTGATTCAAGTATGCTTGACTCTCAAGTGACAAAGTATTAATTTTAGCATTAAATAGTATTTCCCTGATGATGTGTTAGTTTGTCTCTGCACACACATTGCAGAAATTGGCTTGTAAAGCTATGAAAAGGAGAAGATAATATGTTAAAATAAGCTTGGATTCCACACTGAAGTATGTGATTGCTGGCCTAACTAGATTTCAGTGCACCAAGATAAGTCAGTCAGTGTTCTTGCCTTTGCTTGTTAGTGTATAAAAGAAGGAAATGTGCCAGACAAAGAAACCACTTGCCCTTGAAGTGAAATTTGTCCTTGTTAAATAACACCTCAAAACATTTCTTCCCCTTTCCACCAATAAATACCCTCAATCCAATGTTCCTTATCAATATTAAGCAAGGTACATTTTGTAGGGTTAATTAAAAGGCTGATGTATGAGGGAAATCAATTAAATATATGCTTACTTTGTCCAGCTAGCAAAGATGCTAAGCAAGCAAGCAGGATTTTGGGGAGTTTGCTTTCCTTTTGAGTTTCGCAGCCTTTTTGTGCCCCTTCTGCTCAATGGAGGACAGAATAGGGTTGTAGAGAATAGTATCAAGCATCCTCATGCAACAAAGAAACATTGCTATCAGTGGATGTGAAAGGTTACTTTTCTTAAAACTGTATGTAATTTCAGTTTGCTGTTACAGATGCATGCCATTTTATAAGACAGTATGTGACTTTTTCTTAAAAGGTTTCAAGATCAAGGCATTTACTTTAAAAATCAGCCTGTCTGGTGCTGTTCATTATACGTACTTCATTCAACATAAAACATTCCTTTAAGAAAACACCACCTCAAACAAAGGAGCTATATACTGGAGGATGCACATGGGAATGCATGGAAAGGGGCATTCCACCTTGGGTCATGGAATGACAACTGTTCTGCTTGGCTGCATTCTCATGGTTGGTGATTTGTGGATGCAACACACCTGCCTCTTTTCCCTAATCTTTCCACTTGCATGTGAAAATAATGGGTGCCATGATTCATCATTATAACAAGTTTAAATTAAGCATGTAATTTCACATGTATTTCTTTATCTTCTTAACTCTTGAAGGAAGACTAGCACCTGACTTGCAAAGTTTTGGAAGGTTGGTATGTGTGTGTGTGTGTTTATTTTTAGGGGTTTTGTCAATTCCCAGTAGGGCTCAGAATGGCTTCTGTTAAAAGGCACAGTTTTTATTTATATATTATGACTTCTGATATTTTAAAAACATACTGTATTTATAGGCACTGTTTGCATTTCATGGGCTCTTATCTTCAGAGGGGAATTTCAAATATTGTACTTTGTATATGCTGCTTTCAACCTGGAAATGAAGAGAATTTATTTTGTTTTAAATATTCTTACCCAAGGCAATTGAAAGACGATTGTGTTATGTAAGGCAGGTTTTAAATAACAACAAAAATGTAGAGTATTTAAGCAATGTGAAATACTTGAGGCGTTTCGGAGGTAAGACCTCAAAAAGAAGCCTCTAATTTTAAGGAAGCAAGAAAGGAATCTTTTCAAAATACGACAGTGAGAGCATAAATTATCCATCTGTAGCCTGAACTCTTTCTAAGAGCCTACAGGCAAATAGAACTCTCAAGTCTCACTTAAAATTGGACTTGTTTTTATTGAAGTTTTAAGACTAGACCACATAATAGATACAGAGATGCTGGTACACATCATCACACTTTAGAGGTTCCAGAAATATTAATAAAGATTCTACAACAGTAGAACACAATACTGATATTTCACAATTTGGTATCTGCTAGCACTGATTGTCTAACACATTTCTTCAAATGCTAAGAAATAAGTAGAAGCAAGCTGTGTGAAAAGAATCTGGATTGTTGCTTGTCATAAACGTTTAAAATCTGAATATTGACATACCTTTTCTTTAAAGATAATGCGATTGTTTTTCTCTTTTCAGTCAGATATCCATTTCACACCTTTCTATGTGAATTAGTTTCTTGATCTTATTATACATCTGAACAGGCAGGATGTTACCAGTTGAAAGGATATCTTCATGTATCAAAACCAGTTTGTTCAGTTAGAGCATTATGGCACTAATTATTTAATCCTGATTATGGACATATCTGGAATGATTATATCAACCAAATGTTTCATGATTCTGACAGTTTACCCCAAAAAAAAAAAAAAAAAAAATAATTACCATCGGGTAGCAAGACACTTATTAAGGTAAGAGGAAAGGTTTTGAAGGGCAGTCTCAATTTATGAACCTTCTTTCTGCCCAACTGAGAAAACTTTTTTTTTTTTAAACCCTTAATATGTGTTTGAAGTAATGCGTCTTTTCACCTGATACCCTCGAGGTAGGACCTATTGTTTCTCAGTACAGGCATCTTTGAACAAACCCACCCCCCAAAAATAAACAAAACACAACGATTCTATTGACTTTCAGTTGGTACAAAAGATGAGTTTATCTACCAGATTTTTGCTGCCCTAGCTTTCCAGAGTTTCTGTGTAACAATTGAATTTTTCTTCTAAAATGAACCAAAAAAGTATTCATGCTAGTTTTGTCTCTAAAATTTGCATTATTTCTATATTTTTAAGTATTAGGGATCTAATGAGGCAGATGTGTGTAATGCATGAATAATTCCTGTCTGTTTACTGAATTGAAACTGTATTTGATCAGTTATGTTAGTGTGCCATTATCTCTGTAGTTCATTCTTGTTGCACGGTATATGAATGCATTGTATAGTTTTAAACATGTTGAGAACTGGATATGGACATAGTTCACTGCAGGAATGGAAGTACTGGCCTTCCATAAAGATGTATTAAAATAATTTCTCTTGCATTCCCAGTACTAAACATTGCTATTAAATCACAATAAAAACTAATTGGATAACATTTGCTTGTTGTACTAAACGATGTATATAAATTCCTTAGGAAAAAAATGTGTGACACGAAATTTTTCTAACATTAAAAACTACTCTCCTATGTATTTCTAGCGCTCTATCAGCTTCCGCAGTGACAGTCGCCCAGATCTGTTCAGTGCACGACCATGGTCTCGAAATATGCCACCTGCTAACACAAAGCGGAGAGATAGTAAACTATGGAGTGAGACCTTTGATGTTTGTGTGAATCACATGCTTACATCTAAAGAAATCAAGCGTCAAGAGGTATAATTTTTTTTAACCATATTTTTTATGTTCAAAAGCCATTTTTAAAGCATGGAGTTGAGGAATGCTAGTGGGCATTAGCATAGCACTTGAAGCTTTCCTGAAATTAAGCAGAATTGTTGCCACCTCCACTAGAAGCAGAATTCCATCCCTAGTCTTCATAATAGTCCAGAGAAGGGCAACAAAACTGGTGAGAGGTCTGGGGGACAAGTCTTATGAGGAACGACTGAGGGAACTGGGGCTGTTCAGCCTGGAGAAGAGGAGGCTGAGGGGAGACCTTATCACTCTCTACAACTACCTTGTCACCCTAATGACAAGTGATAGGACGAGAGAAAATGGGTTCAAGTTAAGCCAGGCAAGGTTTAGGTTGGATATTAGGAAAAATTTTTTCACTGAAAGGGTTATCCAACATTGGAATAGGCTGCCCAGGGAGGTGGTGGATTCGCCATCCCTGGAGGTGTTTAAAGAAAGGGTAGACGTGGTACTTGGAGGATATGGTTTAGAAATGGTTTTGTCAGGTTAGGTTAATGGTTGGACTTGATGATCTTAAAGGTCCCTTCCAACCTTAACAATTCTATGATTCTAATTCAAGCTATATTAGATGAATATATTCTTTTTTTAAAATCAGCTCATCATATTTCCTTAATAAATGTGAAGTTACTAAGATATATTGTACTGTGATTGGCTGCATGTGTGTACATGGTCTGTATGACAGTTTCTGTAGTGATAGTTGATAGTTCGATGTTTCATTTTGTTCTAGTAATGATAGATGAGCATGCTGTTTCAGGAACAGGTGATATGTACACACAGAAATGCATACCCATTTCCCTTGTTGGAAAAGAGCATCTTTCAGGAAGTTTTCAGTGCTAGAAAGATGAAATATTGATCAAAAGATGTATCTTCCAAAGCAAAAAAAAAAGAGTATGTCAATGGTTTTAATGTGTTGTACATGACAAAATCTAAGTAGTTCATGTTACAGCCAATGATAGCTCCCATGGAATCAAGAAATTTTTTTTTTTCTACAGAAATTTTCAGCTATTATCAACAGTTTATAACGATCTCTCTGCGGATACTTCAGAGGCTGTATCATAAATCAAACAACAGTAACATCGAGCATTTCCTGTGCAGATTTTAACATTGTACAAGAATTAATAGGAAAGAACTTTTAAAATTGAGAACTTCAAAGGCAGCTTATTGAAAAATAAACTGTAGAAACTGTTCGCAGAGTGTAACAGTTATTACTGTCTTGGGGCAGAAGCCAGTACCCTTCATAAAGCCCAAATAAAAGAGCTGTATTCCAGGAAGTTTTGCTTGAGGGTTCTGCTTTATATTGGTTCTTATACTGTGTGCCTCAACAGAATATCTGAACCACTTCCATGCGTGCGCTGTCAGTTAACTCACACTGTGGTAAGCCTTCCATGCATGCATGTTATCAAGCTGGGAGAATCTGCACTAGCTGAAAATGTTCTTCCATGATTTATGCAGGCTGAAAGCCTCGACTGTAAAGTTAGTAATTCTAACTGACCAAAACGTTGTTAACTTTTGTTGTACCCCAATTTAGAATGAAATCATGCAATAAGTAAATACAACATTATTTTGATAAGTCAGTGCATTAGGTTGGTGGCTATTTCTAATCTGCTAGCTTTCAAGTCTCAAATCTGCTTCAAGAGAAGTAACTTAACATCAGTTGACAGTTAAGTAGAGCTCAGCTATCATAACAAAAAAAATAAAAGTGCTCACTACCAAATAAATGATTTAAAGAAGATCTGTCTTTTACTTATTAGACCACCTGGAACTTTTACCACTACATGTGTTAAAATGGAACACAACAAACTTCTATGCAAATAGTTGTATAAATGGTTAAGATATAGCTGAGTCAAAACATCACACTGAAGACAGCTCCCCCATCTGGAAACATGTCCATTTGAAAAAAATTAATTCTGTGGCTGTTTCAGATAAGCGTTTTATGAGCAATCTGTTATAGCTCTGTTTTTAAAAATACTGCACGTGATTCTGTAGCTATGGAATAAAGCTTTATTTTATTTCTGCAATTAAATTTAACAAAGAAATTCTGCTACATGGTGTTAAGACAGCTATTCAGAATATAACACCAACTCAACAAGTTCAGTACCGATTAAATAAAGATATTTTATAATATTTGTGTCTCTTTTTACAGGCTATCTTTGAACTTTCCCAGGGAGAAGAAGACTTGATAGAAGATTTGAAGTTAGCAAAAAAGGTATGTTTTTTTTTTTTTTTTAAAAAAAAAAAAAACAACAAACCACAACAAACAGTATTTATTGGTTCATATAACTTAAAATAATGCTTGCTTTTTATAATTGCTAAGACAATAAGAGGAGAAAAAAACCCAAAACATATTTCTATTTACCCATTCTTCCTGAAACACTTAAATGTGTTGCTTTAGTTTTTGGAAATATGAAATGGGTAGTTTAACATATGGTTATGAAACTTTGAAATATTCTCAGCAGTTGGTCTGGTTTTACTTACAGGGAGCTTTAAATGCTATCACTAATTTTTCAACTACCAATGATATAGTAATTACAGAGCTGCCTTTTTTTCTTTTCAGGCTTATCATGACCCAATGCTTAAACTTTCCATAATGACAGAGCGAGAGTTGAACCAAATTTTTGGAACATTGGACTCTCTAATCCCTCTACATGAAGGTAAAACTCAAATAGTCTCCGTCTGTGTTTACTATTGCACATAGATTTATGGTCGTCTGGTTCATTAAGTGAAGTTTCTCTTCTTTTTTTTTTAATTATGATCAGATCTTCTTAGGCGACTTCAAGAAGTCAGGAAACCTGATGGATCAACAGAACATGTTGGCCGTATCCTTGTGGGTTGGGTAAGGCAGAGTTTGTAATCAATTTTGGGACTTTAGTTTGGAGCTGCAACATAGTTTTTATCAGACAATTTCCTTTCCATATCTGGCATAACGTGTCAAAAATATATTCTCAAAGTATTTTTGAAAGGTAAGGCAAGTATTTAGAGACATAATGGAATATTTTTTTCTTTTCAGGTATTTTCCATGAAAATATTTAGACTAGGATGTTTTTTTTAAAGCTTTTGCTATTCAGGAGACAAGCAGTATTTAATATGCTTTAAATAAAAATCAAGAGTCAGACGAGTTTGTCTGATGTAGATAATAAAAATCTGGCCCCATTTGTATTCTGGTTTCCTCAGGAAATGGAACTTGAATAGTCACAATGTGTAAGGGCACCCTACAGTTATTTTTGAATGTCAGTCTGTTCCAGTCAAGGTAATAGGTAGTTGTTAGTGCTGTCAAAGTACCAGTTTTCTAAAACTTTTTTAAAATAAGGCAGACAAGGACACAAGTGAGACGCTATTGCTGCCCCACAAAAGAAAAAGTCAGTCAGTTTCACTAGCATCCAACAGCATAAATACTGAAAAGAGTTTTTGTTAGTTTTATTGATAACATTGCTCATTATATTAAAAAAGAGCTATTTTTAAAAGGATTTAGATACATGAAAAGTTTATCTGTAAGTATACGTAAGGAATGAAATTTAGCAGGAAAAAAAGGGCTTGACATTTTTAAGGGCTTACGTAACAACAGACGTTTAGCAGCTCTGTGTGAAACCGTGACCTATTGTAAACATGAGAAAAATAATAATAGTACATAATGCAAATAGTTAATGATAAACTTGTAAGTGTCAAAAATTATCTCTCTTTCTTTGCATAAAGTAATTTTAAATATATTTATTTTCTAGTGTGTTTGAACACCGGTAAACTTCTTTTGGTCCAAATATGTCCAAGTCTAATTTCCTGTGTTGAAGATTTTACATATATTGTATGTTAATACAGCAGCTTTTGTAAATGGATATATTGTTCTAATCAACATATAAGCTAGTTTTTTTTCAGATTCAAGGCACAATTCTGTCATCTTAGTTTGCTTAAGGTTCTTGAGGGCAATATAGAAGTTTGACTACAGAAGTTTGCTTATCTAAAAAAGGCCAGGTCTTGGATTACGCACTCCTAGGCTTTTGTTTCCATTCATAATTAAAATCAGACTTTGGTTTTCAACTATTGTCTGCACTAAGTACTGCTCAATCTTAAGTCATGGATATTTTTAATGTTTTGGAATAATATTGGAGATCTCTAGGAACTGCGAGATGAGCTAGTGCTTCTAAAATACTCAAATGATGAACAGGGTGTCAGAGGACCATTGTAAACCTCATCTTGGAAACAGTCTCATCAATAAATTGTGGGTAAATCTCCAGCAAAAAGATTCTCAGCATGAGTTGTGACATCCTGAATCACTTGTAACTTTCTATATAGCAAACTGTGCTTTTTTTCAGCTGCAGAATAATTTATTCCTTTCCCCTCAGCTTCCATGCCTAAACTCCTATGATAGCTACTGCAGCAATCAAGTAGCAGCCAAAGCGTTATTGGATCACAAGAAACAAGATCACAGAGTGCAAGATTTCCTACAGCGCTGCTTAGAGTCTCCTTTTAGTCGCAAACTGGACCTTTGGAATTTCCTTGACATCCCAAGAAGCCGATTAGTTAAATACCCATTACTACTCAGAGAAATTTTGAGACACACACCAAACGATCATCCAGATCAGCAGCACCTTGAAGAAGCTGTGAGTTACTGTTTGGTTTGGTTTTTTTTAGGAGACTATAGCACTTCTGGCTTATTAATGAATTAAGAGACACTACATAAAACACGGAAATGCTATAACTTAGCCGAAACTAATACATGAAATATCTAGCCCCACTCCCCCAGTTAAATTCTATTTCAGTAGCAAAGTGATTAAAAAAAAAAAAGGAGAGGGGGGGTTAAAAAAAAAAAGAGGAGGTGTTTTCCACAGCTCTTGTCTGATCCTTGTCCATTTTGTATTTACCTTTCAATGTCATTTTCCTTTCTAATCTAAGTTGGGTAATGTGGAGATTTCTTTTCAGGTTTTAGATCATTTAGATAAGTTTTATTCCCTGGCTTGAGACCTTACATAACCTCTGAATCTAGATGAATTATCATCTGTGGGAATGTTGCTGAAATTTGCTTTAATTCTGTTTTTTATTTAAAATAGCGTTGCGCTTTCTGAAGTAAAACCAGAGGGATAAATCCAAGACTTTAAAACTTCCTTATTAATAGAAAGCGTCCTGATTCAGATATTCTGAGAGGTTTCCAAGATCTCTGTTCTTTCCCAGATACATACATAAAAATAAAAAGATCCAATGAAACGTGCACACATGCAAATGTGTATCCGGGAGTAAATGTGTTTACTGTAGTGGATTTGTTTGACACACACTTCTAAATTAATGAATAAATAAATATCATCAGTATCCTACTACTTCTGAATAGTATTTAAATATAAGTAAATGTCATTAATATTCTGAGGACAAAATTTATGATTTGCCTAGATTTGAATATTTTGTACATTTTAGTATTTCTTTGCTGAAAAATGACAGCCCTGCTTTTTGTGGAGAGTGCGTGTTTCAAAACATGTGTACCCAACCACTGCTATTCCTTCCCCAAATGCCTTGCACAGCTCAACTACTCTGTTGTTAAATTGGACAACTGTGGTTTAAATTCAAAGCTTGGATACTCACATTTAGATGTAATGTATAAAGTACACTTTCCCCTTTGCATATTCCTTTAAACCCAAACAAAAATCATAAATATCTCAAAGAATTATCTGCTTATTTCTAAGGTTTGCTTTTCTACATAATGTCTGGTACTATCTTTTAAAAAATATTTTAAATGCGTCCAGTACTTGCATTTGGTGATTTTTTAATAAAATATAATCAGGATTTTTTTTCTTGATACTTCAATAGCCTTATATAGCTTTGTGGTACTCTGCTTCAGCAGAATACTGTTTATCTTTGAAGTGATGTATTTCATAAATTGTGTATGTGCCAAGTTAAATTAGGAAACAGAAATTACTCTATGTGGTTGGCTGTTAACGCTGTTTTAGGCTTACAAAGTACATTTGTCTTCCTGTCTGACAATCTGCTAAGAGCACATTGGGCTGAGTTGGTCCCTGATAAATCTCCTGGGATCAGTAGATTCTTGAATTATCTGTTTGGGCACGTATGTCTCGGCCCATTCCCCTGCTCCACCTCCAGTTATTTAACAGAGGAATTTAATCAGTCTAAGCAACCTGTGATCACTATTAGGCTTGACTAAAATCAACAGAACTTCACATCGACATGCACAATTAAGGAGCCATATTTTAAGTTTCAGATAAATTGATCTCAAGGTTCTTAAAGAGTGTGTAGTATAAGGAAGTTCAAGATGGGGACTGTAATTTTATAGAAAAGGCAAAGCTTTATTTTAATAGGGTTCTTTTAAGTTAAAAAGGCAAAATGATTATTGCTTTTAATTCTAAAATTGCAGGTATATGCAAATTGTAAAATAAAATTAATTTACCTTATTTCCAGAGGATAACTTTCATAATGAACAGAAGTTGAGAATTTAGTGTTTTGGGTTAGTTGCCTATTTTGCAGGATAAGGATCTTGATAGTTCTTTTGTTTCTTGTTCTCTGATACGATGTAGCAGTTTTCAGATAATTATAATCTATTTTAGATAAATACTTTTAGGGCAGGTTATTTGTCCTCTGCTAGAAACAATGATAAAGCCAAACTAAAGTGTCTGTACACTGTAGTCTGCTTAATTCTGTTGCTGATATTACAGGCTGGTCTACATAAATTAATAAAAAATATACTGTGAGTCAAAATTGTATTTTCTTCTAGTTACAGTTCAAGTTATTAGGAGATAGCTCAGAATATTGGGCTGTCTGTTTAAAGTTCATGTGTGTTCTTTTTTTTTTTCCGTAGATAAATATAATTCAGGGCATAGTGGCTGAAATCAACATAAAGACTGGTGAATCTGAATGCCAATACTACAAAGAGAGACTTATTTATCTTGAAGAAGGCCAAAGGGATTCATTGATTGATAATTCACGTGTCGTATGTTGTCATGGTGAACTGAAGAACAACAGGGGAGTGGTAAGGAACAAATATTTTGTCATAAATAGCTTTTAAAGAGATCTTTGTTTTGCATGACAGCTAAAAAAGCTGTGAGTATTATACATTCAGAAATATCACCCTCTGATATATAGGAAGTTGATAAATATTAACTATTATATATAACACTCATCATCTTTGTTAGTAGTCAGACATCTGTATACGGAAGTAATAAGCTTATCTGTGTCTCTGTCTCTTAAAGGGACCTAACAATACCCGGGCTAAATTGTAAATTGATAAATTTCAGTAAAACTTGCAGGAAGAAAAAAAACCCAACAAATAAGAAACATATTTCTGGTCTCAGAGACAGGATAGTAATGTTTATAATGACACACCAAACTTACTAACAGATTTAAAATCTGTCAAATGCTGTGGTTCATAAGAATGTTTTACTTGATTCTTTGTGGAATTTCAAAGAGAATTTGTTGACTAGAGAAGTTTGATATTTCTTACTGCAAATTTCAGTCTCCAGGAGTCTGCAGTATTGATAAGTGTAATAAGCTGAGATTTCCAATTTAAAAAATAAAGAACATGCAGATTAGTAGAGATATTAATAGAATAGAACCTAGTCATTCTTAGATTTTTT
>VYXH01008444.1:71245-145319 GCA_013397275.1 Burhinus bistriatus | reverse complement strand
AAAAAGATCTTTTTCTCATTAACTGAGGTTTTGAAAGTTTTATTTAAAAAAAAAAAAAAAACAAAAAAACCCAAACAAAATAAGTAGAATTCTAAATGCATTTCTCAGCATTGGGAGCATTTCTACGTAGTGTGTTTATGCATACAGTAGAAGGATCATATTTTACTGAGATGGAAAGATTAAATGGAGGCTCTTTTCTGGTTCACCTGATACGGATCAGGCAGGCAGTTAATGTATAGCAAACTAGCAGGAACAAACTGGCAATTTTCATCTCCATCCACACTACCCCCACCTTTCTTTGATAGCATAACATTAAGTATACAATTAATTCTTTTCAATTTATGAACAGTATTTAAAATTCCCCAGTGTTTTTGGGAGGTTTCCACACTGATGTATTCCTTGAATACAACTGACAGCGTGGGATATTTTTATTTCTGCGTTTCTTTAATTTGGGGTGAAAAACAGATCAAACCATTTCTATTTTAATGTTACCAAGTCTCCTTTCACACCTGCTATTACAAAGTATTAGCTTTTGCAGCAAATAAGAGATCTTGCCGTTGAAAAGAGTTTCATATGACTCCCACTAAAATCAGCTCTAACAAAGGTTTATGTTATGAAGTGTCTGCAGCGTTTTGTGGATGGTGGTTTGAAAACTGAGTTTCAAACGAAACTGGATACTTTTGCTGGATGTTTAGAATATTTAAAAAACCACCAAACCCCAACCCTACTTCACAAGCCAACATCCATACCTCTAATGTTTAATCTCACACATTTTTGCTTTCTTTCATATTTCATTCATATGAAAAGGTAGCCATTTACCAAACTTCTTAAACTGAAACACATATTGGATAGATTTTTTTTACCAGACTTTGCATAGGTTTGCTGTTAATACAAAACATAACAGCACTGCAGAATAAGGAACAAAGAAAAAGTTTAGGTGTGTGTCCTGCGAAGACTTAGATAGGCACAAGTGGAAAAAAATTGGACTATTCATGGATATAAAATGAGGCATTTGTTGTGGAAAAATAGAATGACAATGGAGTTTTTCAGTATCAGAAGACTGCCAAGGCATATTGGGAAAGGCTTCTGCTATAATTAGCTCTTTCATTATAGTTTTCTGAAAGCATGAGCTACTGGAAGAGGGGACAGTATGCTAAATGGATCTGAAGATCTATCTTGTGTTAAAAGTGCAATGTGTGTCTATTTAGATTTAGAGTCAGGTCAACTTTAGAAGCAAAAAACAGTTACTCATGATTGGAAAGAAAATTTTGGCAGTGAAAAAAATTAATTTTGATGCATGATATCAAGTAAAATAATTTAAAATTTCAGTTTGTTTTTTTATTGGAAGACACTGGAAATTGCAAAATGGGAGGAGCAACGTAATTTAAAGATGGTAACAGGTGACTTGTGCCACCTAGGAGCAAAAGCAATTTTCTGAGCTTCAAAGAGCTGTGGTGAAGCTGATTGTGAGCAGCATGTAAATTGTAAAAAGATTCCTTATAGTTGGTTATTGAAAATATTTGAATGAATACGGTTGCCTGTTTCTTAGTAACACAGGCAGTAGAGAAAACTTAAAGTGGGTGTCAGAAAGAAGAATGCTTACAAGCATGCTGCTGTAGAGAGAGCTTTGAAATGTCATTCACAACAGTTCAAGGCCTCAACACAAAAGATTAATTAGGATCATGACATAAGAAACTGAGCAAAGGACAGGAAAAATAATTTTAGAAGTTTTTAAATTGTTATATTTACATAGTTATATGCTGATGCGCCGTAAGACCTTTAAATAGTGGGAAGAGATGAATCCTTATTTATTTTAACTGTTGAAAACATAAGGTTATATTGTAGTAGAGTTTAAATAAATTTTGTTTGATGATTTTCTAGCAGAGCAATAATGCATTATTATTTACTAATTTTTAACAGAAACTTCATGTCTTCCTCTTTGAAGAAGTGTTGGTGATTACTCGAGCTATCACACATAATGAACAGCTCTGCTACCAGCTGTATCGGCAGCCAATTCCGCTGAGGGAGCTTGTGCTAGAAGACTTGCAAGATGGAGAGGTGCGATTAGGTGGATCCATACGTGGTGCATTCAGCAACGAGAGAAGTATGGCTACACCTTTATTTTTTATTTGCTTACAGAGGGTCATTATAAGTTTAAGGCATCTGCTAATGAGACTTCAGAATGTTTGCTCAAAAATTGACATTATCTACATCTAACATCTTGATTTTTATTTCAGGCTGGTTTATTATATTGTCACTTGTTTCTTTAAGATTGTTATTCAAAGTTCACTATATTGATACTGGGATTTCTCCACACACCTGCTTCTGTACTGAATTCAGAAGGGGAGAATGTGTAGAATGTAGTGGCAAACCCACCAAATTATATAAGCAAGTGTATTTTGAAATCTTAAGATAAGCTTTAGCTGCTATGACTTCTCTTGTATTATGGAGACATTGATTGCTATTCCATAACTAAGTCTTTCAGCTGACAGATAATTGATGTAGTGCTCAGTGTTAAGACTGCAGCTATTCATGTTAATGTCGACGTAAGAGTTAATGTCCTTCTAATCAAGCACATTATAAAGATGCTTGTTTCTATTACAAGGGTCCTTTGAATCTCACCTATCTTGTGAAAACTTTGAGGGTTTTTTGTATGTACTTGCTTTATTAGTGAAGTGAATGGAAGAGATGAGGCAATCTCCAGCTGACACATGGCACAGTATTTAGTGAAGGTCCTGGAAATCTCCTTTGCAGAGAAGTAGGGGAGGTGCTGAAGTGTGGGAGAAGCCTTAATCCTCCTGATTCACTTAAAGCTTTAGAGGTAGCTCATGCATGGCAGAAGCGAAATTGTTTAATCCAGCAATAAGAAATTATTAGAAGTTCTTGTGGTGTTCTGTGTTCTTGCCACACAAAACAGGGAGATACCCCGACTCTTCTCTCTGGTCTGACACGGTATTGGCAGATTTTATGGATTCTGTTACTTTAATATACTCACCTATTATAAAATCCATTCAGCCAAAGCATTCAGTGTTTTGATATGTATTGTTTCTTTCAGTCAAAAACTTCTTTAGAGTCAGCTTCAAAAATGGATCTCAAAGCCAGTCTCACTCGCTCCAAGCCAATGACTCATTCAACAAACAACAGTGGCTTAACTGTATCCGCCAAGCCAAAGAAAAAGTGACGTGTGCAGGCAAAGCTGGCGTGCTGAACTCGGAAGCACATTTTCTTTTGTCACCAAATGGAAGCAGAGTACCCCAGGGAGAAACCACACTCGAGCAAATGGACCATTCGGACTGTGAGTCAGACTGTAGTATGGACACCAGCGAGATCAGCATTGACTGTGAACGTATGGAACAGACAAACTCTTGTGAAAATGAAAAGCAAATAGAAACTAATGTTTGACAAAAACTTACAGTTTATGGAAGAAAATCTGTCTCTTACCTGTACAGTATTTGCATTCCATACATGGAACCATTTGGAGAAGCACTTTTAAAATAATTTTTGTGACAATGTCAATGCAGTTCTTTTATTCATACCTATGAGTGTAGTACTGTAACTGCCGATCTGTATAAGCTGGAATCTCTTGCAACTTATGTCCTGTGATTATATTCCATAAACATGTAAGGTGGATGAAAGAGGTACTTGACCATTGTTCTCAATGTCCTGCTGTAAACAGAAGCTGAAAACTACTGTTTATATGTGCATTACATAAAGAATCTTTTCATAATTTTTAAAGTACTTTATTTGGCCCTTAATGGGGGGCAGCTGAAGATGTGGACTTAATATGAAGTTTCAGGATGGATATTAAGATAGTAAGTTTTCATAAAGGCATGGAAGGAAAAAATAGTGTCTTAGGAAAAAAACCCCCACATCTTGCAATAACCTATCTGAACTCTTGCAGTGTTAAATCAATAAAGAACTATAAACAGCAGGCCATGTAACCAATGGCTTTTTAGGGATTAATTTTTCAAAATGAAGCACTGTCCTAAGATCCAGCAACCAAACTTACTAAAATCTGGTCAGTTAAAAGTGGTCAGCATAGTGCTATGGTTTATTTATTAAAGCGTATAATGCTTAAAAGAATCAACTAAAGAGAACCCCACCACCCAACCCCAACCAAACCTCTACAGCCAGCACTGACTTAAATGAAATGCTGAGAATACTGGGTATTTGTAAATAAGCTGGTAGTTTGCTTTCAGTGCCATATATATATATTTTATCCCAAACAGGATAAGAATGGAAAAAAGCTTTTGCTTGTGAATAGGCCCTCTTCAGCATTTTGCACTCCACTGACCTCCACTGTTGGTTTTAAACACCACTAAACTAATGATAAAACATTTAATTTTCTGTAAATGTCTGTTTACAATTACATGTAGTTGGTTTTTAAACTAAGTGACAATTTTATATAAATGGTGCTCTACAAATACCCTATGGGATTATGTAGAGAAAGCTTAAACAAAAAGGGAATTGCTTTTCCTTTAGGATGTATTACATCCTTTATATTTTTCTCAAGTTTTGTTTTAAAAGTTTTTGTTACATTTAATCTCATGCTGTAATTGGAAATGTTACTGTGTTTTCTGGTGGCTGATTTAATCTACTCATTATGATGAGAAGCAGATGAGTCACTTAAATGCAGTCTAAAACACTCAGTTCAACATCTTGTTACTTTTCAGGAATCCCTGGGTAATGTTTTATTTCTTAGTATAAGAAATAATGCCAGTGCTATATGGCAAGCTATGAAAATGATATATTAATAAATTTAACTGATCCTTGATATTACACAAGATAACCTGTGCAAAGTACTCATACCAACAAAAGTAGAAGTTATTGCCAAAAACATTTTTCTTGTATTCTACAAGTTTACAGAAAATAGTAAATGTCACTTACCGTACATATATATGCTGATGCACGTTACAGAAATCAGTGTGACAAGATGATAAACAATATAAAACAAGGTATTTTTATTTTTAAAAGAAAAAGTCATTTTTACCCTATAGAACATATTTCTGTATTTATAGTTTTTCAAAAAAGTCAATTTTCTTTTCTGTTTCAGGCTTTGTAATTTATTTCAACTGCTTCATTTTTAGAGCTGAATGAGTATGCCAGTGAAGATGAGAGAAAGGAAAAATTTGCAGAAGAAAAGGCATAGGAAGGCATATTAGATGATGAACCATTTTCATAAAACCTGTTCAGCAAAATGTTTAAAAAGAGCGAAAAGCATGTAAAGTGTTCGGATAGAGAAGAAAGAATGAATGTGTGTATTGACTTTTTTTTTTAATGCTAGCCTTAAACTTTTCTGGAAGCATTTCAAATAAATTACATTAAACCATTGTGATTTTGGTTTGGTTGTTTGTGCAAGAAGACTACAAAAAGATTTCAACTGCACACAGTGAGTCTTAACATATGTGACCCATGCTTATACTCTGGTTCTCATGGAAGTGTTACGTATTTGGATCTAATTTGCTAGATACAAAATATTAATGAAGAAACAAGTCACTGCACTCAGTTCAGCACACTGCCCAAGTTCTGTCTTATATAATCAATTTAGTAAGTAGGTGGAGCAAAGAATTAATATCCTGCCATCAGTTTGTCTCTTCTGATTCCTTGTGGGTCACATCTCTACTAAATATGTAACATTGAGATGCATGTAAAAACCACCAACCAGCCAGTAAATCTCAGAAGATTAATTTAGATTTGTGTACTGTCATTTAGCATCATGTTCAACATACTGCAGTGCAAGTGTTTCAGTTTTGCTTTGTAGTAGACATGCACTTAACAACTGATTTGATCTAGTAAAGCTTAATGATGTTTTTTTCAAATCATCTTGAGGAATAAGACTTCCACTTTAAGAATCCTAATATTATTTTGGATTTCATTAGCTTATTTTGCTTCTAGCACTTTTAAAATGCCACTGCTTTTGAAAGAATGACTTTTGCTGGCAGGGGGGAGTGGGGCATAGACAATAAAATGTACCGAGAAGGATGGGTAAAATGCTGAATGCAAAGTAAAGCGGAAATGTAAAATAAGTATGTCAGTGATCATCATGGTTAGTAATCCTGGTGTCAGCAGAATGGAGTCTGGTAAGTTGCAGCAGTGAACTGCCATGCATACTGCAGCCATGCAGTACGCATCAGCCTCTGCATCATTTTTATGCGGAAAATTGCTTCTGATTTCTCAGGTCACCCACCATTGAGTGTATAGTGCTTCCACTAATGAGATCGTTCAAAGCTGTGTAATCTTCATATTGGATCTCCAAGGGATCTTAGATTACCCGTGTCTCAGATGGAAGAATAGTGCCATGGCGAGAAAGTGAACGAGAACAGGTGGAGTGTGGAAAAACCAAAAAAAAACCCAAAAAAAACCCCCCCAAAAAAAACCCACAAAAAAACCCACACACACAAAAAAAGAGCCAGTGGAAGAGCCTGAGGTGTTGAGGGATGGCAAAATAAGGAGAGGACTGCAGATGGTGGATGAGTTCCAGCTCCTCTTAATTTGAGGTATGAGTACTCTGGATCTCACGATCTGGGAGGAGAGTGAGTGATGAGGCATCCTGCTCTCAAGAGTAGGAAGCCAGTAGTCTGATGTGACAACTTCATACCTTTTTGAGACATCTTGTCAACCTGTTCGTTCTTTTATTCCTGGTAAGAACAGACAGACAGTGTAGTCTTGGCTTGTGGAAAGATCTGATGAACCAGAAGTAATAAGGCAAAAGCATAGATTGTCTTGACTGAGAAAGAAAGGTAAGCAAAGAGCATGCCCTTGGAGTCTTTGAAATATATGGGTCCTCTGAAGATACAAAAGAAAATTTAACTGTCTGTGGTCTTTGGTTCCCTAGATTTGGTCTGCAGCACTGAAAAGAACAATGCAAGGATGAAGACCCAACTCCTGGAACACAAAGTTCTGCTATGAGACAGCAGGAGCACTTAGTTTAAAGTCTGTGAAGCTCAGTACCAGGGAATCAATTGCCAGAATCTGAGTGAAAGATAGGCCCAAAGTTGAACTCCAAGGTAGAGAAAGTATTTCTCAGTGGTGACTTCTATTGAGCATGACACATCTGAACCAGGTATACTACCTTAGGAATGCCTCTGCAATAGTGGGAAGCAGGTTTCTTGAGGTTTCACAGAAATCTCTATAGAGTTTGAAAGAGAAATCAGAATGTTTAGATGTCAGTTTAATCAGCTGCTGGTTTTGAAATAGTTGATGGATGTTTTAATGGCGACACTGACACTTATATCCAGGGAATCACGACTGTCTGCTAACAAAGCCAGAAACTGAGTTCTATGTAAATGGAAGAAGATCTGTTTCCTTTGAATATGGGGTTCCTGTTCCAGAATGGACAGCTATTCCATATTTAATGCTTACTCATGAATACTGATTTTTAAATGCTGTAATCTGTTCTACAGGTTGATGCTGCCATCTACTGGAAATAATTGTGTATTTTTTGGAGCTGATTTGATTACTTTAAATTTTAAATATTTTAAGATTTTAAATGTATTAATAATTACAAAACAAAAGTAACCATTTTAAAAAATACAAGTACATCTTTTCAGAATTTCACCTGTGGATCAGAAATTTGTTAGAAAAAAAGCACTAGGTGAATTTCTGCTACTAATCCCTGGCTTTACAGACACAAATTGAGATTACTTCCCCAGTTTGTCTCACCTTTTACCATCATGGGCATATTTTCTCTGTGGCTGGTAAATGATACTAAAGCTCTTTCCAAGTGTGTAAATTAGGTTTTGTCTCTGAATATTCTGAAGATGGCTCTCTTTGCATGGTCTGTGAAGAAGGTTTAATGATACGTTCTCCTGTCTTTGATCTCCTGGCACCTAAAATTTAGTCAGCATGAATACCCTTGCTCCAAATTAGCACTTAAACATTTGAAGAAATGAGATGTGTTTTGCATCACTACAGTAATTTCTGGAAAGTGAAATAGTGATTTCTAGTTACTTAAATTAAACTAACAATATGCTCAAACTAAATATTTTGCATTTCTAAATTTGCTTTCATAAAAGAATACTGAGTTAATGTCTGGAGCAAGCACACAAGTTTTCCTTGAGCATGGAGCCTTATGCAACCCTCCCTTATAAATGTTTTATTTTGTGGCAATTAATCTGATCTAAATCGGTATAACTAATGTATTACATATTATCTGATTTCAGAATCAAAGAGATCTGCAGCTGCTTTGTACTTGGGTGGGAAACCATTTGGTGCAAGCCAGGGAGTCATGGTTGAATACTTGGCAAATATCAGAAACCACAGAAACCAGAAACTAGAAAGACAATAAGGTGACAGCTTTTATAACCTTTTTTTTTTTTTTTTTGCTTTGGAGTATTCAACTAATCTCTTCCTATGGTAATTTTTCACTGAACCTTTGTTTTGTGAACTGGGATGCTTGCTACCTATTTTATATCTATCAGGATGTAAGATTCATAGTGGTACAGTGATCCAGAATTGTTATATCATTTATCAAGTAGTACTTAGAAATTTTTGTGATGATCTCTCCCAGTCTTAGTTAATACATAAAAATTTTGTACAGCTGCAAAGATGTACCTTTTTTTTAAAGCAAGTGGTTCATTAGGAAAATATCTTTATACGTTTGGTAAATGAGCAAGGCTTCTTCATGTTGTTTGCATTTGTTATGATACATGCTTATGATGGTTATATTTTTCGGTATTGAACACATCTAAATACATTGTAAACATATGCTTTAGCATATTTTCCAGTATTTGTTGTGAGACAAAGTGGTAGTAAGCATACTTCTCACAGTTACAAGGTAGTAGGCAGTAGTTTCCCCACCCTGTTAACTTTTTTTTGTAGTTGTTTCTTTAGTACTTGTTGAATTTATTGAAACAGCTCTATAGTTGATCCCTAAGAAGTGGCTGCACTCCAGAATTACTGGAATACAGTGAAGATAAGCAATTTAGACCCAATGTTTCTTCTGAAGTCTTTGAAATCTTACTGTCATACAGTTATTCACTGTCTGTGGATAGGTCAATCTGATGTGAATGGTATGTCAATAGAGCTATGATAATTCAAACAAGCAAGGAAATAAATGTCATGTATATATAGACACAAACTAAAATAATACGTATTAAGTTAATGGCTACTGGAAGACCTCATTTTCTTTTGAAAATTCTTTCACTCTGCCCAGAGCATAGAAACTTTTTTCAGTAATTCTTTTGGAATGAGAATAGACAATATAGTTGGAAGGACCTACATTAAATACATGTGAACCCATTTCTTGAAGAAATTTGTCTTACCTAACTTTAAAACTCCAGTTAAAGAAATTGCACAGTGTCCCCAAAGAATTTCTTCCTGTACTTAACTTTTACAGCTAGGCAGTTTTTTCTAACATTTAACCTAAATCTCCTTTGATACAACTTAAACCTCATACCAGTCACCAAGGATATAGAGAATATTTCCTCGTCTGCAGCAGCATTTTCCGTATTTGTAACTGCTGTTATTTATCCTCTCCCTTCTAGACAAAACAGCGCCATGTTTCCAGTTGTTCATACAATGGTTTAGATTCATGCAGCACAAAAGAATCATTAATTATGTTCCCAGAAGTTACAGCAAAGAAAAGAAGTGTATGTGTAAAATGAGATTGAGGACACCAGCTTTAGCTCTGTAGTATTACTGGTCATCTGTGAATGCAGGCAAGCCAGCTATAATCAAATCCAAAAACCCATCAACTGAACTAGTTGTATCTTGAAGACATACACAGCCTGAAAGTGATTTTAACAGCTTTGCCAATTCAGACTTAATAAAACAGGTTGACGTGTTTGGAGATGTATAATGTATCAACACAGACTTAAATACCACTAGATTGGTATTTCCATTTTTTTCTTGTATGTGGAAATTCTATTTGAATGAGGTAAACCACAGCAAAATTATTCTGACAATATATCAACTTATCTGTACTATTCTCTTTACCACCACTGAATTTTCACAGAGGCAGGACATCAAATTCTCAGGGAGACAGTCTTAATTTATCCATAGGTTGAACACTGCATTTCTGGGGTTTATTACCTCTGGATAATTGAACACCATGTTTCTGCAATTACATAAATGTTTGGTGTCACATTTCTGTAATTTATGTAAATTATAGTTATAGATACTAATTACCCTATTTAAACTTGGCTGGCTCCCCAAAGACTTCTAAGAAGAAACTAATAATTATTAGCTTATCTTCTTTTAACACCCTGGAGGCTACCATTAGCACCAGACCATTTGTGAGTTGGTAGGTTACTTATATGTTCTGACTTACAGGTAATCTAAAAAGAGATCAATAAAAGGGCTAGGTTAAAGTATTTGTTCCTTGTATAAGAAAAACTTTGCATTTAAGCTTGGTAGCTGCTTTTGAGATGATATAAATAACTGCAGTTCTCAGGATTTAAGATAATGGTATAAGTAACTAATGAATGTATGCGTTTGTTCAACAACCACAGCACTAGTATACTTCTAACAAAGAAAACAAAGTGTGGGCTTTTACCGTTTTGCTAATTACTTGTAAAACTAAACATCCGGTATTCGTATTTCCTAGGCACTGCAAGAATGGGTTATTTTCAGCAGGCACTTTTCAATTCAGTACATTCCTCAGAGCTGCCAAAGAAAGGTCTTCGCTATCCTTAGTAAAAGAGCTAAAATTTCACCATTATATTTCAAATGTAAAATATCACTCTGAGTTATGCAGCTACTGCATTTGTGACTGCTGATAATTTACACAGCAAAGAGTTCAACCTCACACATTAGGTAACTAACTTGGCAATGAATCTAAACTCACAACTACCAAGTAAGCACACAGGAGGTTTGAAAAACTGTAGGTTAGTTTTCCTTAGACAACACTGTTTGCAAGTTCTACAACTGAAATAATACATATATGATTCCAAACCCGTGAATTACTTTGCCAATTTAGGGAAGTAATGGACTGGGTGTGCACAGTAGATTCGATAATGATGAGCAGAGAAGCTGTAATGTTTTGCTCTCTCCCACCACAGCAAGAAGCTACCCGACTTGCTGAGCTAGAAAGTGCTAGGCACTATGGGTTTTTAAAGTTAGGCAATTAACCATTTTAATGCTCTGTGATGATTTTCATTCTGCTCCCTGTCAATAATTCCATTGTCATTCAGCTGAGTTGGGTTTCACATATTCACACCCTTCTTTTACCAGAAGTTATAAGCCTTGCAGCAGGGGTGGCAGAGGTGAATAACTGTTAACCTTCTGACCTCTGATAGAGGTGTAGAACAGACAACATGAGGTAGCAACACCTCAAAGTACTGCAGAGGAATCCAACAAAGCTCGTCTGTGAATACCTAACAACTGCGTAGATGTGATGGTGTGCTGCTTTTGGCTGAGGTAGAGTTAATTTTCTTCATAGTAGCTAGTGTGGGCCTACGTTTGGATCTGTGCTGAAAACAGTGCTGATAATACAGGCATGTTTTCGTTATTGTTGAGCAGCAGCAGCATACTACTTTATTAGTTTCCTTAGCAAATCTGCCGGAAAAAGTCTCTTGACTTAACTTCAATAGTACCAAAACCATTCATAGCATTTGGTTTCACTGCATTTGAAAAATGGTACTCTTTGGTATATGAATAATGGATTATGTTCCCTTCAGTTAATCTGTAATCCTTTATCCTACTGATGAGACATTATAGATGTTTTATTTTTGAAAAAGGTCGAACAGTTCATTACTTGCACATGCAGTTTTTTCTTGAAGCTTGTTTGCAATTTGTAGTTTTATGAGCCATGGAACACAAATAGCTATTGTCACTTAAGTACCCTTACTATAGGGTACCCTTACTATAGAATCTGTTGTCACAATCCTAGAAGGGCATGTACATGCACTTGGTTAAACATAGAAAAGAGGATTAAATTCAATGAAGTTACAGAATTAAACACATAAAAGTCTTTGCAATAACAGACATTTTCTCTGCAGTTTAAGATTCTGTCCCAAAAAAGCATAACAAACCATATTGTTCGTATTTTTAACTGATTCAGTAAGAACTTTATCTCTTATGCTGTCTTTGTACAAAGCTGTCATTACTGTTTTAATTGGAATTACTCCTTATGCCAAAGATACGTTAGTCCAAACACAGAAAAAAGTTTGTGTTTGTACCCACCCCCCAATAAAGAGGGGAAGATTTTAATGGCAGGGAGGGAAGGTGCTGCTCTAATTCATCATGAGAGTATCCAAGAATTCTATTAAAGTATATTGAGACTTTTGCCTGTCCTTCATGGTTAATAATTTATTTTTGTTCTTCAGAGGGGAAATTTTGTCATTTTGGCCAACGTCTTGAAAACAACTTTAAATTTGAGAGGAAGAAGTAAGAGCCGGCATTCTTAGTGCAGCGCTACTTTTTGTTCTTGGGTTTGCGGAGATGACTTCGTTAAGTAGCCTGGCTGCTTTGTCACGATAGGACAGCGCGTGCCCTCTGCAGCTGGATCTTTCTTTGTCCAGTCCACCTCCTGCAAGGCGCCCATGGCAGAGCCTTCCTTGACCTGCGTGTGGGGTTCGTGCCTGGACAAGTGTGCGCGTCCAGGGAGACCCTTCTGAACCAGCATGCCTATCACTGCACCGCACGGATGACGGGCCGTCTGCTGGCCGCAGATCGAAGCGTGTGCCGTTGTCTTGGCGCAAACTACACCGTCCCCTCCTCCACAGCAGCACTGCCTGCGTACCGGGCTCGCTCTTGCCCCGGGCCGACGGGACGGGGACGTGGGCCCAGCGGCTGCCCCGCTCCCCGCCAGAAACGGCGACGGACGTCGGGATCTGCCCTGCCCAGCGCTCCCCGCGGCCGCTCCGGGCCTCTCGCCGGACGAAGGACTGCCGGCTCTCCGCGCCCACACGGCTGGTAGGAGGGACGCGGGAAACGAGCGAGCTTGCCTCTTCCTCCCTATCGTGGCAGACTGCGGGCGGAGGGACCTTTCTCAGGCGCTGCCAATAGCGCGGGGCCTCGCCCGCTTGGCGGCGGCGGGCGCTGCTACCATTTTAAACGCGGCTCCGCAGCCGGAGCCTCCGCCTCCCGCAGCGGCCGCCTCCCGCTCGTAAACGCACCGCTGAAGCAGCTGAGGCGGCGCCCGTAAAGCGGGGAGGCTACCGCCTGCCTCTATATTTATAACTTGTGCCGCGAACGGATTGGCTAAGGCGGGCTGGCTCCAGCCCCGCCCCCTTTCTGTGTGCGCTGCCGCCATGTTAGAGAGCGGGGAGGGGGCGGTGGGGCTGCCATAAAGCGAGCGGACGGAGGGGGAGCAATAGCGGCAGCGGGCGGTGCATGGCGCTGGGGAAGGGGTAGTTTGGTGGGGGAGGAAGAGAAGGCGCGGGCTATCGTGCTCGCTTCTCGGCGATAGGAGTGAATGGCGGATGCCGTGATCCCCAGTGGTGGCGAGATGGAGCCGGAGCAGCATCAGCGGACGGAGAAGACCAGCGCGGGCCTCCTCCGGGTGGAGAGTAATAGAGCAGGAGCCGCTGAGGACACCACACAAAATGGCGGACGCTCTGAGAGCAGTAGCACTGGGGAGGCGCTGCTGGTGGCTGCTGTTGCTGCAGAGGACAAGGTCCCCCCAAACCTCAGCATCACTAGCAGCAGCCAGCGCAGGAGCAGCATCTCAACGGCAAATGAACAGCAGCAGCAGCCGCCCAGCGGTGTGTTGGGGGGGCCACCCCCTCTCCCTAAGCCCCCAGAAGACCTGCCTGTTAGGAGGAACTTTCAGATCCCCAGGAAGAGCAGAGAAAAGAAAGGTTGTTCCTTCCCTTTCCCTCCCTTCTCTCCCTCACTCCCCTCTTCATCTTATTCATTAGGCAGGCTCTTTATGCACCTCACACAACTGCATGCAAAATCGTGCGGGTGTGGAGGAGGCTGTGGCATGGCTCGGACTAGTGAGGCTGCTGGGGATAAGATTTTTAGTGTCAGAGAGGCTTTTACATTCTTTCCCTGTCCCTCCCTCGTTTCTCTTTTGTGTTTATTTTGTCACAAGGAGGAGAAATGAAAACAAAACTCGGCTTGAATTTCAGACCATTGCTTTAAAAGGACGGAAAAGCTGGATGCGATCAGGGTGGGCTTGAGTGTTGATCCTGGCTCCACTTCTGGAGATGGAATCGCTTGCAGAGAAGATGGTTCGCTGGGACAAGGACACGCAGAGAAGATGCTTCACTTTTCTCTTTCCCCTGACCTCCTTTCTGCAGGACAGGGTTGTATCCTGTTTGGGGTAGACTAGCAAACACTGAGCAGAGTTGTCCTTCGTTGATGATACGCAGAAGAGTGTTCTTATCTTGTGAAAGTTCCTTACTTTACAGGGAGGAGGCATGCATCCCACATTCATGTGCCTTGCCTTGGAAGTGTTCCTCTTCCAAGTGTCTAGGGTTTGTTTTTTCGTTTTCGAGTAACTCTTCCTCTAAAAGCCTGTGGTATTTCTTGCTTTTCGTAAGACTCCATTGGCTTCTGCTTATCTTTGGTTTTGTTAAGTGGCGTTGAAGACATGTCTTATTCCTACCCTGAAACTTATCTCAGTTCTTGACCTTTTGCAGTGTGGGGTCAGTAACTTAGTATGTATCACAAAAATACCTGTTCGCATAGGTTTCTAGTTCTTCAGAGAAGAGTCTAACATCTAACTTCTTGAAATGCTTTCTTCTGTAAGGAAGAGATGAAGGTAGGTTTATTTCATTATCCAGTCTTTCCCTCCTTCCATTTTTGGCAGTAATGACCACTTTTTTCTTTTCTTCCCTTTCTTTCCCATTGCCACCCCCCGCACTCCCCCCACCCCCCCCCAGGGGGGGATACAAGTTTAACAGAGATTCATTGTAAAAAGGATTGGGTTGATTTGGAAGAGAACAAAATCTCTTACTCATCTGACAGAAAAATGTCTGGATAAAATACGATGCCACTTGCATTTCTGTATGTCAGACCCAAGTTTGGTAACATTTGAATATCTTTAAATATATTTCAGAAATGTTTATTACTTAACCACGGACATTTGAAGTTCCTCTCTAGCATTTTGTTCCAATGTGAATGAAAACCTGCAAAATACCTTTTTGGATCATCTAATTCATCATTTGCATATGCAGAACTATCTCCTACAGTGCGTAAAAAGTTTTAGGCTATGCAGTTCAAATGTCAGGCTTCGGTGGCTCATAGGGTAGTAGGGCAGCAATTCTTACCCTACTTTTAAAATTCACTTGCTAGTGTCAAGGTCAGTTGACCCATTCTTAAGAGCTTACTTTTTCGTGTACTTGTCTTTTTTTCTTTCCCTTTCAGCTTACAGAATACTTCTTGGACATTTTAATCATACTGGCGATTTACGGTTTCCACAGTTCTCAAAACAGACCTGTTTCCATTCTGTCCATGGTGCTTGCGGTCGTATAGTTGCTTATGGTTGCTGGCTGTTGGTTGTACACCATGTGATACCATAACACAAAGTGCTTTGAGAGAGCATGTTGTAGGCAAGACTAGCGAAAGTGGGCTAGCATAAAAGCTTCCAGCATGATCTTTGAGGACAACCAAGTTGCTATTGGAATTGGTATTGGCATTTGAGAAATGATGCAATTAAATCAGCTCTGGAATTAAACTAGAAGATTATCAGTGCATTGATTGTCTGATGTTGTAGTGGTATACACTTACAACATGCTTAGTACCAGTGTTCAAATAAATCTTGTTAAATTACAAAATAATCAGAGTATCATCTTTCCCTCTCAAAAGAACTCTCTTGGCTAGATTCTAAATTCCCGCATGAAACCATACACATGGAATACGCTTCTTTCATCCTTCCTTGTATTGGAATTGTCCTTATTTTTGCTTTTTAAACCTCCCATCTTATTCTTGGACAGGCTATCCTGAGAGATACCTGCTGTCTTGATCATGAGTACTAATGATTTGTCGTGTACAAACTACCAAATCTGTACATGATGACTTTGTTATTTGGGTGGTGTGGTGGTTTGTGGGTTTTTTTTGTGGTGGTAGTTAGTTTGGAGTTTTTTTACTGAAATGTCTTTTCGGAACAATTTTTGACTGAAGCAGTTAAAAATTAAATCTGCAAAAGAAAAATATAAGGGAAAAATCCTAGAAAACTTAGGATTTAGCTGCTTATTTAGCCTTTCTGGAATGTCTCTCTACCTCTATTTGGAGACTAATAAGGGACTGAAAGTCAACAGAAAGAACCTTGTTAATGTGGAGAAATGCATCTGGAGGGAACGTACTTCTTAAAACTAACTGTGGTTAGTTGTCACAGAGAATCTTTCTTCTGACTTCCTTTTTTTTCCCTAGTGGAAGAATTTGGAAAACAAAAATGTAAAAAAAAGTTGGCTGTGAGTTTTTTTTTTTTTTTTTTTTTAAATTGTATGCGTGCATTGTTTTCCTACTTAAAACTGTCTTGAAAGTTCCTGTTTTCTTGGTACATACAGTTTAGTAACAGTGTTATGATCTTTTGAGTAGCTTGTTTCATTTTTTTAATCTTAGTACTAGAGCCAGTTGTCATGGCCTCTTCTAATTTGATTGTCAAATCTTCTCAGGTGTCCAAGTCTGCCTGAAACTTTAAAGATCCTTGTTTAATAGGGTGAGGAAAATAAATATTCAAAATAAAGCACTGGAAGGGTATCTTTTGACTCACTGATCTCTGAGTGGTCCCTATACCAAAAGGCAATTCCAAAAAACATGCTCAAGTAGCCACCAATGACTTAAGAGGTTACTTGTTGGTAAAGGTTGGACATTTATTTCTGTAGTCTACAAAGTTAACGAAAGACTCTTGTTTCTCAGGCTGAGTGGGGGGGAAAAAAGGTCTTGCTTTTGTCCATGAAAGTCTTAGCAGTACTTGCTTGAAGGTCTAGGTTGTCCCTTTCTTACTTGATAGTACTCGATGTTTCATTTTGCCTTGTCTTTTGTCTTCTAATTTTCCACATCTTTGATAGAGATGCATATCTGTTATTTGGTACTTGCTATTTCTGCATGGGGACTTCATTAAGCAGTTCTTGAACTTGATACCTATGTAGACCTTTTGAGAGCAAAAGACATTTTGGGCTGAAAAAAATCACATAAGTAACAACATTATGGTTCATTAGCAAAACAGATTTTTGGTCTTAGTCTTAAAAAATTAAGACTTAAAGAAAATGATGCTTCTCAATGGAGTTTTTGTAGCAGGAGCGCTTGTTTGTGAAGAGTGCTAGTATTCTGCCAACTTACCTGATAATAGAATAAGTAATCTTCTTACCTTCACTTGAAAGTTGGTTAGTTCAGGATTCCTTAAAAACAATGTGTCTGTCTTCCTCATCTTCACATTCTGACTTAAAGGAAAAAAACCTAAAGCACCACAAACCCCCTAACTTCAAACTCAGTTTTCTCAAGTTGACACATCAGACAGCTGTAAAAGAGAAACTTAAAGCCTCTAGGGAATTACATGCATGCGAACATCCAGTCTTAATTTCTGTCCCTGGACTAGGTACTATGTTAGCTAATCTTAGTTTCTACCTAAAAAACTTCTGTATGTTCCAATACACTGGTTAGAAACTAAACAAAACCAGTAGTTATTTACTTGTTGTTACTCCCGCAGAACAAGCCAGCAAAACCCACGATAATTGACTTGTATGTGTTATAAGGATACTGCAAGTTAGTCCTTACATAAATGAGTGTTTAATTTACATGGCTCGAATGAAGGTGCAGCACACCCATATCAGGTTTGTATAATGAGCCTGCAAAATACATACACACACACACTGCTGGTCTTTGAAGTGATGTAGGACTGGAGGAGATAAGCTTAATAATCTCATCCTTTGCCTGTGAACATAGGATTTGGTGACTGATGTAGAAGGTCTAGTTTAGCACTACTCAGGTTTTTTTCTTGCTTCTGCATTCCTTTGTTAAGTGAGGTACAGGCCCTTCTATAGTGACCTTAACCTTTTAGAAAATAGCTGCGCTTTAGCACCAATGCTTAGATGACAAAGTGAAAAGTATTGCCTTGCTAGTTACCTCAGTAGGTGGTGATTCAGGTTTTTAGTAACAACCTAAAGGGTGCAGTGCCTCAAGTTCTGGAAGGACTGTGAAGGTGGATTTTAGCCTGTCGTGAAGCATTAGTGTGTTTGAAGAGTTATACTTGAACAAGGGGGGGAAAAAAAAGCTTATGCCATGCGCTCTTAAAGTTTTGGACTGTTGTAGATCATAACTTATCTGAAATTCAAATCTAAGTGACTTTTTTTTTTTTTTCACTTTATGATTGCAATGCTGTCCGGCAGTCAGTTTTCCAGATTTTCTTTGCTCCAGCCATCATTTGGGAGCTTAGAATGTGATAGATGATGGAAAATTAGCAGGCTGCCCCCAAAGAAGAAATGCTTAGTGGATGCTGTCTAGTTCTCAAACCAAGTGTGGATTGTCTTCCACTACTATATAAGAAAAGGTGTCAGGCAGACGGGATGAAATTTGGTGTTTGTAAGTACTGTTCAAAACATAAGTAGTGTGTTCTGTAAGGGTTATACAATCAAAAAATTTCATTCATGTTCCTTTTCTCTCAGTCAATAGCTAATCATGAAGCAAATCGATCTTAATTTATGCATGAAGTAAACTAAGGCAAGATTATATGTATAGTTGCTGTTCCTGTTCACTTTGTATTGAGTGGGCAGTGCACATCAAAAGAATAGAATTTTCTTTACCATGAAGTTTTTGGATTATTAAGCATTTTCCTACTAAAAGGTGGATGTAAGGTCTTGTTCTTGGACTGATACGATCAATTAGGTGGAATCAGTCTTGTTTTAATGTTCTGTACGTTCTCAAATTGAAAAATTGGAATCTCAAAAGTGACTTTTGTGCCTAAGTACTCAAAAATATTTGTTTTGATCTATCTTCACTACACAGGTAGCAACAGCCCTTCTTCAGGCTTCAGTAGTGTCTCTGGTGAACTTAGATGATGTTTGTTTGGGGTATAAATTTGGTGAAGTACAAGAAAGTATATATATTATTGAATAATAAGTAACAGTAGTAGTAAAACATATTTTCAGTCCTCTGCTAAGAAATTGAAGAAAAAACCCCCAACTATCTTTAAAAAAAAAAAATATCAAAATCTCTAAGTTGCTGTATTCCATAATCTAGGGCGTTAGGTGGAGCTCTTCCATAAATCTGTTGAGAGATAATTGTATAGTAGTTTATGTAGGTTCTCTGTAGCTGAAGAACAGGGGTACTTGCTGTTCTTGGGCAACTCTCAGCTCACTCATCAGAACTTTCCACAAAGCAGGAAATGTTTAAACAGAAACGGGACCGTAGTTGACGATATTTGAATGAATAACAGGATCTTAATTGGTGTAGTAATATGCCTCTTCCTAGATTTAGATCTGGGAAGTAGGCAAGACATTGTGTATAGTTTGCTCGTCCTGTAGAGTTTTCTACTTGCCTGGACTCAAGATGGAAAAAATAGACTGGATTTGAGCATGTGTTTCTAGGGCAGAGGAAGGAGAAGGGGTGGGGTACAGTAATCACTGTTAAGGAAATAGGAAATTTGGACAAGCAGCTGCTGTTGGTAACTTGCCTGAATGGGTCCTTTTAGACAGAAGAGGAGCAGGCAATATGTGAAACTCATGCACTACAACACTAGGGTTTAATAACTCCTTGTCAGAAGGATCTAAGAGGTGTTTGGGGATAGGAGGTGCTTTACCAGTGTGTATATCTGTAGTAGGCTTGTTTTATATTTTGCTAGTAAGTGTTGCTTTCTTCAGTACAAGTGCATTCAATCTTAGTACTACAAAGTTGAGAATTTAATTCACTTTATCTTTCCTCCCATATTGCTGTCAGCCTTTCAAGAATGAAGGTGTTACTAAAAAGGATGTTACATAAGAACAGTTTCTTAATCACTTTCATAACTTCCACTCTTAAAAAAATCATTATTCATTGTTGCTGGTGTTGGAATCGTTGCTTTACTTTACTTTGCAGATGTTGTATTACATTATATGTGTGTAAATGCAGCTTTTACTAGATAACACAAGACAGTTCAGTTTTCATTTAGAACAATTGTTTTATCTTGAGGCTAATGTAGTAAATATTTCCTGCAAATGAGGAAAAGATTACTATCTAAATCTACTACCGTATTATTTAATGAAGTTGGAGGTGCACTCTAAAGATGTAATTAAATTTAATTTGCTGTTAGAATAATGGTAGATTGTATTTTATGTGAGACTAGTACTATTGTGGTTCATTCCTAACTATTGTAACTTCTAGCAATTTCAGGTGGTAGTGGTTTGGGGGTTTATTTTGGTAGAGGAAAAAGAGGCCCTCCTACAAAAAAGAGCAAAAGCAGTCCCAGAAATACTGTTGGGAATACTTTCTGTCTGCAGTTTGCAAATACCACAAAAATACTGGACTTTTGAGTGTTTTGGAAGTTACCTTGGGGACAGAAACACTTACCATACTGAACTAGTTCAGTTCCTCCAGGAGTATTATTTTCCTAGACGTTACTCTCTGTATCTGCACTCAGATTCTCTGCTGGCCCGCTCTCGGCTTGCTCTTCTGAGTGCTTTGAAACTTTCAGTACCCAAATGCAAATGAAGCTTGGGGAGATGAACGCTTTACTGTGTGGACTTAGGCAAAGGTTTGCCCGGAAGGTGAATTTGTACAGCAAACAGCAGATGAAGGGCTTTCCTTTTAAAGCAGTTATCGTACAGGATAACATCATAAAGCATGAACATAGGCCATGTGGGTTTTAGCAATAGGAGCTTATTGAACTTCTTAAGACGACAGTATTGGATTTATACATATTTAGCCTAATTACCGTAAACAAACAAACAAAAAAACCCATAATGGTTCTAAAGAGAGGCTAAGCGATGAAACTGTTGTTGAGGTTCTTATTAGAACAATTTGTTCCTGGGTCTTAATTAAAAGAGCTAATTAGTTTAATTAAAATTGTAAAAGTTTAATTACAGTGTTTTGCAATACATATCAGATGTTTGCAAAGGGTGAATTCAGATTTGAGCTGCTTCCCTTACTAACTTCTGAGAACTAGCTGTTCACGAGTAATATTAACAAAGCATAAAGAAATGTGATTTTTTTTTTTTTAAGATGCTGTAATTCTAGGCAACTTAGACTTTCTAGCCTCAATTTCATCTTTTTCAAATATTTTAGGTGTTCTGTATTCTAAATTGAATCATGAATGATTTGTCTTTATGCATAAACTGTCAATGAACTGGAAAATCTTTGAATTTTTTAGATGTGTGTTAGAGCTTGTTATTTTATTTCTTCCCTTTTATAGCACTCTTTCAACCAGTAGCTGTAGGCTCTCGAGAATTTGAGGATGTTGTGAAGATTCTGCATTCATCTTACTTGGAACCAAGTTCAGTGTCCAATTTTAATTACAAGAGAGCCAGCTTAGTTCATAGTGAACTGTTGGAAAAGGAAGTGAGTACATTTGTGGCTTCTCTTTGAGTAAGGTACAAGTCAAATGAAGTTTAATGTTTTCTTTGAGTCTGGAGGCAAAGACCTGGAGATTATTTTCTACTTATGTGCTTGATATTTAAGGGCAAACTCACATTCCCCAAAATGTAAGCAGCTATTTTTCAGGCAAGTTTATTACTGCATAGACATAAAATCTTGCCTGCTAGATACTCAAAAAAGACTAAAAGAAAAAATTGTATTTGGCACCACTCGCCTCTGTGCATTTTAGTTTTCAAAAATTTTCTTAATGTATTTTTAATAACCAGTGTCTTACTTGAAAGGCCTGATGCTTCCTGTGAAATTTAAGATTAAAATATTTTTCTGATACTAAGTTTACATAGTCTCTGTAATTCTGTTGTTTTCCAAGAAGCTGATTACTTGAACTAGTAAGTGAAGCAGCTTGGTTGAAGCACTTCTGTACCTTATCTGGTGTCTCTTAAATCCAGCCTTGGCTTTCTTCCATGACTGTGGAATAAGTTTTCAGTCCCAGTGCCAAAAAGCTTCATATATGGAGTAATTGAATATATAATTGATTTGCTATAATTATTATCTTGAAACTATAAGGTAAACTCTGAAGCTTTTTTTTTTTTTTATTGCTACTATACCATTTATGAGTCATGGTTAGAGCTAAGGAGTATTTCAGCTGATGAAAACCACCTCATTAACAGTGAGGTGCGACTCCAAAAGTACTTGCACAACATAAGAGGTAATGGTCTGTCTCCTAAAAAGAGAGAAAAAGGCTTGTTTCTGGAATTTCAAAGATGATATGGAAGGTATTGAGCTGGATGCTTCTAGATAGTTATGCTACAAAGATAACACTAAAACATTACTGTCCAGGTTTGTTTGAAGAGTGTTTTCTCCTTCAAAAAAACCCCACAAACAAATCTTTGGGCAGATTAAGCCAATGATATTTCCCATGGGTATAATGTTTTTGAAATTTAATTTTAGCATACTGTAGTCTCATTCAGATTATCTTTTGATTATTTTTGTACACTTGGATCTGCTAACATAGATGGAGCCTTAAAAGATTGACACTTGAATGTAACAGCAGTAATCTGTCTACATGTGTTAAGAGGTTTCTGTAATAATAGTTCACAGAAAAACGCAGAGAGCTGAAATTTGATGGTCGCCTAGAAAAAGAGCTTTCTGAAACTTACGCATTTCTGATGGTTGATCGACCTCAGGTAAGAAAATATATAAAATGCATTCTCTTCTTTTTCAATTAAGAGGTTTTGGGTTTTGTGGTTTGGTTTTTTTGGGTTTTTTGGTTTTTGTTTGTTTGTTTGTTTGTTTTTAAACTGGATGTTTTTATTGATACACTTATTAATCTGTAAGTTATTTTTGAAAAATTCAGCACTGTAAAGTGTAGAAGGATGGGAAAGATACAATATTATGTCACCGTTTAAATCCTTTATTCTCTGCTATTTAAGGTGCTTCATTTACATGTCTCTGTAAAGTAGCTCCTCTGGTTTAGGCTCTGACTTATAAATAAAAGGATAGATTTTCTGGATGGCATGTGGGTTTTTATTGGTTTTGTGTCTGTGGGGTTATTTTTGTTTTACAAATTGAAAAGGAATGTCACGTGTTTTCACAGCAGTTGGTTTTTAGTGGGTTTTTTTGTTTTGTTTTTGTGGTGGGTTTCCTTTTGATATTGTTTGGTTTTGGGGTTTCTTTTTTTGAGTCAAGAAGAGGTTACATATAGGAGAAGGTAACCTGTAATATTAGAAAATGGACCTTATCTTCTGTGTCTTCTCTTTGATCATATGTTTTTAATGAAAGTGATGGAAAGGGAATTTCTGTGCTTTTTCTGCTATTATAGAGCCAGGATTTCTTAAATATTCAGTCATTTGGCAAGTTTACTTCTGCTTTGTGTATTAAAAGCAAGTAATGTTCATTAAGTGTGTTTAAGGTATATGGAGGCTGTTTTTTTTTTAAGGTACGAGTGAGTCTGTGAAGTGCTTCATAGTGAGAGTTTGACTTGCACAATTTAACAGTTTATATAGCAATTCAGGCTGGTCTTACCTCTGGGTGGTTTTGTTTGTAAGGGTTTCTTGGGGGTTTGATTTTGTTTTCTTTTTTAGCTTAATCAAAATTCCGTAATTGTTGTTACTCACTGTTCTGTTCATATTCTGACTTTTCTGATAGACTTGCTTAAAAAAGTGTGTGTTCTCTTCAGATCCAAAACATATGCGAAAAGGGGCTGCAGGTGGGCCACTCCAAAATAACAATTCTCGGCAGCCCTTCCATGGGTAACTATCTTTTGATTATATGTGCTGGTATTATTCACTATGAGTTGGCAGATAATGTGACGCAGTTGTGTAAACTTTCAGTCCTTTTTCTATCACTTATTGCAGGAACATCACAGCTAGGTATTTTTAGCAATGTAGCTTGACATCAGAACATTATTTCATAACTATGTTTTGACTAGTTCATTTAAATTCTTTTCCCAAAGGGAAGACCTAATTCTCATTTTGGCTTGAGTCAAACCAATATATCATGTCTTCCCAGTAAAGTTAGGAGGCCAAAAAACTAATGCAGACTATGGCTGTGTGCCTCTCTGTTTGTACATACATGTATGCATGTATATGCATTCAGAAATACCTAATGGAAATAGTAGCTCGGCTTAGTGTTGATGTAGATAGAACTAAAGTTCTTGAATCCGCAAATCCGAGAAGAGCCTAGCTAAATTGGAGTCTTGGAAGAGTCACAAGGTTTTAAGAGGTTTGAAAGAGCAAGATGCAAAGTTCCGTTTGCAAAGCTTTTCAAATAGAAAAGTAAGAAATAATTTTGTTATCCTCTGTCAGAGTAATGTGATACAGAGGTGCCAATATGAATTTTGAAAGCAGAACAGATGGGGGGGGGGAACAAAGGTATATGAGCATATAATATTTCACTGTTTTAGCCAGTAAAGGTTCTGGAGCAATTTATTAAAGCAGTTAAATACAGACTTGGAATGAGCCGAACCTAAGCAAAATGGATGCTTTTTTGAGTACCTGAGTTCAGTTACAGTTATTTGATCTGAGGTAGTCAGCTAGACCAACGAATGACAGTGTGTGTTTGAGGGCTTCAAATCTATGAAATTATGGTAGAAGAGTTGAAAAGAAATTATTTTACCTTTCCCTTTGAGTGTCAATTCACAATTCCAAAATAGCATATTGTTGTCAACACTGTAGGATGAAAGATTGTTTTCCTGACGTATTTCTCAGTCATACCTTCACTGCTTATCTCCCCATTGTGCGATGGGACATTGTACAGAAGGACCTCAGCTTTTTACAAAAACACCTGAAAGTACTATCTGTGTAGCCTTCGGGCAGGGCTTGGCCTGTTGATCAGAACACTTTCAGGAATGTGGGTGTGCTCCTTTCAAACTGAGCTAGTGTCTGTGTTCTGCTGCGGTGTTTCATACTGCAATTGGTGCAAGTAAGCATTTGTTCTACTGTATTGAAGTTGCAAATTGTAAACATGCCCTTCCACCTTTCTCTGATCATACTCCAAAAAGATTGTTGTATTTTTATTGTTTGGTATACGTTGAGCTTTAATCCCATGTAATGCTTCTTAAAATTCTAATAACGTTTTAACATTCAGCATAATATGTTGGGTTTTTTTAAATACTTCTCTCAGGTGTATATATCTCCAGGTATGCTGATTTATTGCAGCCTAACCCCCTAGAAGCTGGAGCAACTGGAGACGTGATTGTTTTTAAAATAATAAAGGTAAACTTATCTTGCTTATTCTTGAAGGATAACATTGCTTACGGATAAAATAAAGGTGGCTTTCACCTAAGTTATTGAACTGTGTTGACAGTTACCTGCTTATAGAGAAACTAGAACCCTGCAAAGTTTAAAATCCAGGGTTGACACTGAGCTTAAATAAAGCATAACAAATTTTTATAAAAGGCAAAAATGTCTTGTTTTCTTGAAAGTATGAAAATAATGTACTTCTATAAATGGCTTTTTTAATGGCCTGTTTTCATTTCCCTGCTCTTACTTCCTTTGGTACTTGAACCAGTTCACCAGTTTTCAGGAAAGAGCTTATGCTTACAATTCTTCTGCTTTATTACAGGGAAAAATGAAAAGCATATATGACCACATTGGTATGAAAGCAATGGAATCAACAGCAAAGAGTGCATTAGATCCAACACCAAAGCATGAGTGTCATGTTTCAAAGAATGCAAATAAAGTAACCTCTTTGTTGGCTTATCGAGCCTATGAACTTACTCAGGTAGAACAAAGTTGAGCATGTGTTAACTTCTTATGTAAGAACTTTATAAACGGAACTTTTGAAGTGTTGGAGATATAACAAATACTGAGCATGTCCTGTAAAGCTGCAGTCTGGTGTACGTTTAGCAGTAGCCCACAGATACCTGTATTAGAAATTACGGAACAACATGTCAGCTTCTCCTGATTCCCTTTCCTATACCTGGACCTGGTGGAGAAGATCTCCTTCAGATTAGGATGTAGGTGGAATAGGAAATAGCTAGGGAATGTACATGGGGACTGGAATGTAGGCTGGGGAGAAGATGAAATAATATGTGGAGTTTGAAGCGTAAAAGTAGAACTGGCTAGTGGGCGTTAAGCGAGACTCCTAAAAGGGAAAACATTGGCTGGGAAAGAACAGCTTCTCCTCCTTCCTCCTTCCTCCTTCCTCCTTCCTCCTTCCTCCTTCCTCCTTCCTCCTTCCTCCTTCCTCCTNTTGTTTCCTCCTTCCTCCTTTTTGTTTCCTCCTTTTTGTTTCCTCCTTCCTCCTTTTTGTTTCCTCCTTTTTGTTTCCTCCTTCCTCCTTTTTGTTTCCTCCTTTTTGTTTCCTCCTTCCTCCTTTTTGTTTCCTCCTTTTTGTTTCCTCCTTCCTCCTTTTTGTTTCCTCCTTTTTGTTTCCTCCTTCCTCCTTTTTGTTTCCTCCTTTTTGTTTCCTCCTTCCTCCTTTTTGTTTCCTCCTTCCTCCTTTTTGTTTCCTCCTTTTTGTTTCCCTTACCAAATTCTTAGGTTTGGAGATGGTGAGGGAGGAGAGAATGGAATCAGTTCCAAGCATCTCTGTTTCTCCAGCTGTTCCATCTCTGTTACTGCAGTAATCTGTTGCAGTCAGATTATTCCATCAAGTCCATAGATTTTGGGATACTTACTTGACAGCATTACAACTTCTTTTGACTTCTGTAAATCAGGGCTGGGCACTGAATCAGGTGGCTAGAAAATGAATGTATGTTGTCATTTCTCATTACAAACTTGCCTTAATTTACTTTTTTCTTTAACATTAGAATTTTGTGACTGAACTAAGGATGGACTCCAGAACTCATAGCCATATTTACTTTTCCTCAGTGAAAATTTTTTGGTTTTGTTAATTGTCCCTTACGTCTGCAAGAATATACTTTTAAGTAAATGTTACAAAATTATTTTTCGTTCTTGATTAGCTCCTGAAGTAGTGTCCATTCTGTCAACGTTTGATAAACGAGGGAGGAGAAGGTGAAAATACCTTAATTGATTGTGTTATAAAGTATATATGAGAACAGCATTTAAAAGCTTCCTTATTTTAGGTATCAGCTTTTGAAGAAATAGGCTTTTGCTAAAAGGAACGTAAATGTATCTATTTGCTATTTATTACTCTTTATTATAGTAACTTGTTTTTTATACCAGCTAATGTTTGGCATAATGGGTTTCAAACAAACTCCCTTTGTTTATTTAAATAATTAATCATGAGGTATATTTTGTAAGCTATTTCTGTGAAACAAAGTATACCTTTCAGTGAAGAAAGGTCAGGGATTGTTAGTATATTGCAAAATACAGTTTACCAGGCTTCTAATTTAACATTGTGTTCACTTCTTTTCTTTTTCTAGTACTATTTTTATGAATATGGCTTTGATGAGATAAGGCGAAGACCAAGACATGTTTGTCCTTATGCTGTGGTTTCCTTTACTTACAAAGATGAAATGGTGCAAATACCAAAATTCTTGCCCCCATCAAGGTAAGCTAGGAAATGAGTTTAGGAAAGACTGCATGCAGCATGAAGAATTCATAGCTCTTGGCAGTAGCTTAGAATTGATTTAGATAAACAGCACTGAAATGAATGGACATGTCACAGGAACTTAGCATAATAAATACTTCTAATGCAAAGCAAGAGGTGACAAAATTGGTTTTATGCAGCAGGCTGGCCCCTGTAGGAAGCAGTTCTGCTGCTCTTTTCACCTGCTGACGTTCTGCCAAGGTGGAATCCCTGTATCAAGTGGGGTTTTTTGCTTAACTTAGGAAATTCACAGACATAAAAGTGTTCACAGCATTATGTTTCGTGGTATTCTAAAATAAATGTTCTGTGTATGTTGTCACTGAACTCTTCACTGGTGTTGTCTCATTGCTTGTGGAGATAATATCTAAATGGGTAGTTAATTGCAGATACAATATGATACCTATGCTGATAGGAAGGCATCCAGATGTGGGGACTGTACTATGTAGTGCTAAAAATAGTTATCACGATATCTACAATAGCTAAAGATTCTGCAGCAGTGATAGCTTGAGGTTAGAGAGAGAATTATCAGTGTTGTTATTTTGTTAGACTGGTAAAATATCCTTAATGTAAAATTTAGTAGCCAGGAACTTCTGTCTCAACGTAGTCATTCTGTCTTTTTTCTTCTTGTTAGATCAAACAGCTTCAACACAGATAGAAGTACAGGTAAGAATTAACTGAAATGTATTGCTTTTATGATATAGACACAGAAGGTTTTGGACTTTTTTCCCTATGTAATTTTATTTGTGTTTAACCAGAATGATTGCTTAGTTATGCAGACTGTGTACCCGAGTGTTATCCTGTACCATACTGATTTCAGATATCTCTTCGTGATACTGGATGATCAAACAGACACCTTAGTGTGTGTCTTTTACCAGAACAAACCAAAACTGAACAAAATCAAGTCTTTTTTCCCCTCCTTTTCTACTTACTGCGTAGTAAGAACTTATCTTCTGTTCCCAAATCTGCTGTTCAGTGGCACTTCAAACAATACGATCCTCTGTCCTGCTGAACCTCATTCAAGCAAAATATTAATATGTATGGAAGTGGTTGACAGTTAAGGTAAGGAAAGAGGATATCCTTCCACAGATGTTGGCATCAAGGGCATGCTTATATAGACAGGTACAGGTAATCTACCAACCTCCTTTACTCTGCTCAGAGCAGGTCAGAACAAGATAGGATTGTAAACACCCTTTCTGTTACCTTTTAAGTTATTATTTAACCTATTATTGTCTGGTCTGGTATTAGTATGAAATTTTCCATAAACTGCTTTTGGGGATTCAGCAGCCTCTTTACTGCCATTTCCTTTCAGTCCTACCTAGCAAGTGGTTTCACTTAGTCTTTCTTTCTCCATCTTAATTTAGATAAATCTAACTTTACATTATGGAGGGGACAGCTTTGGAATAGAGGCAAACTTTTGTGCCACGTTTCCTTGAAATCAGCAGCACGTCCTTTCCTTCCATGCAAGCTGTGAGTATTACCATTTAAAGAATAAGTTTAAAATATTTCTGTGTTAAAACTCTTTCGAGTAGAGTCTGGTGAATTTTGGATATATTCAGATGAAAATCTAAAATACACATTGACTAGATGCTTTAAATGTGTTGAACTAGACTCCTGAGTCATGTGCATCCAAAGCGTCTTTTGATTTATGCACACACCTCTGTCAGCATCTCTTGTTTGTTTTTCCTTTGAAGTAACACACTCCTTTGCAGGAATGAAAACCACTAGCTCATGAGATAGTTCAAGGAACTGATTTTTAAGAGCACGTACTTGATGGTTCTTATTTGGTCAATGAGGGTAGGACTATGAGGGGAAAAAAGAGGTCTTTATTTTTTTTTTTCCTCCCTCCCCCACCCTTCTTCTCCAGTCCTGAGAAGCTTGAAGTTGAAAAAGTTGTGAGTATTGATCAGTTGAAGAAAAAGGTTTCACCAGCATTGTTCTATAAAGAAACTTACCTAGGAGCAAAAGAAGGTAAATAGTTCTAGCTTAATTTTTTTTTTAAATTAAGAATTTTAAAAAGTTTCCTGAATTCTAATTTTGTTTTGGCTTTTCTTACCTTCTCTTTCTACCCTTGCATTATGTCAGTGCTGAAGAATGGCATGTACTGTAGCCTTTATGAAGTTGTGGAGAAGTCCCGTTCTGGTAGTCACTTGGAGGGTTTACTTCAAAAACTAGAGAAGGAGAAACTTGTGAGTGCAACAGATTTGACTATTCTTGTTTTTAAAAATAATTTTACTAACTAGTAATTGAGGCATGCTACAGGATCCATGATCTCACTGGAATTCCTTAGCTGGCATATTCTTAAGTATTGTATCAGGCCACTTTTCTACCCTTGATGGAATTTAGCTTACAGATAGTAGGAGTATTCATCGTGAGCAAATGTCTTTGGTTGTTTGAAATGGTGTACTTTTTTTGCTTGAAAACAGGTTCTTGTGAAACCACTTCTGGACAGAGGATTTCTTTTTCTTCTTTCTCCTTGGCAAATGATGTCCCCTTATGGTATGCATACTCTTGGTTTTTTGGTTTTGAGTTCGTTTTGGAAATTTTTTTTTTTTTAAAGGATTGGGTTTTTGAATACTTCTGAAGCACAGTGGTTGTCTTCTCAGCTGATTTTATTTTCTTGTGTTCTAGACCACCAAACTGGACGGCCCCGCATGCTACATGCATTGTTTCTGTTTCCAGAGCCTAGAGGTATAATGAGCTCAAGTAAGTTTGTTCACTGTTGAGAGTGTTGTGTATGTGTTTATTTAAATGTAGGTTATAGTCTGTTGAAGACTTTGTAGTGTTACAGCCTGTCAACGTAAACTAGGAATAACAGTATGCATTGGTTATGGTCGTGGTGATGGTGTTCAAAAAGTGTTTATTTCTTCACAAAAGTAATTATCATGCTACATATTTTAGGTTCATTTATTCATATTTTAGAAAGTAAAACTTTGTTCAGATTTCTTTGTATGTTCTCGTAGAACTGAGCATCAGTATTCCAAGAGATCTATGTATTAGTAATAGCATTGCACTTCAGAGGTTTGAGGGCTTTCTTTAGCCATCAAAACATCTGAAAGTCTTTAATGCACCTGTAATTATTTTTTTGCACTGGGATATGCACCAAAAACTGAGTAAATAAGCAAAGAAAATATTGATGCAATATTGATGCAACCAGGTAGTAAAAGATGACTGAAAGGACTTGGCTTTAGTAGAACTTCAGTGCTTTGGGATGAGACTTCAAAGTTAATCTTTTACAGTTGAAATTTGCACTAATTAGCACTAGCAGCAGAATGGAGTCCTTTTTGGCCTGATGTGAGTTAGAAGTGATATTGTCAGAACATAGCCCTGTCCAGGCATTTCACTTTTACAAAGAAGTTCTTGGCCTAAGTCTTGGCAACTTCCTAGATTCTTATCTCTGTATTTCTTATTTTATTAGATCTCTTACCTTTTTCTTATTTAAGTAACAATTGTGAAAATTCAATCAGTTGTAGATTGGGTGAGATATGATATAAGATGACATTTAAAGTGTATGCATGCCAGTTCCTTAAAAATACTCCAGTTCTTGCTGCTGTGACATTTCAAAGACTTGTGACCTCCGATTTCTGTCAAACACAAGGTTAATCACTGGTTTGAGTCTTCAGAGGTGCTTAAATGGTTGAATGGAGAAGAGTTTCAGTTTGTGATTGGGAAGAGTGTGAATAAATAAATAAAATAAAAGAAGGATAGAACTTAGAGCTTCCTTGAGCTGCTGTTTCAAGGATGTGGTAAAAGGATCTAACAGCTTCCCAGGACAGGGAAATCCTGCTCTTGGCACATGCTCCTGTTGCATCTCTTTGATTTAGCGAGTTGTATTGCTTCGCAAAGGAATGGAAAATACTATATAGGTTTCTGCTGGGTTACTAAGTTGGATAATTTTATAAGGGCCCAGTGAGCTTAGAAGCAGCACAATGAATGTGTCGGGATTGCATAGGAAGGGGTAATGCTTCCCCTGTTTCTTGCAGGGAGCTATTAGGCTACTTCTTAGTGAAACCTTCATAAGCCTTTGAAGTGGCCACCTTCTAGAAGGGTCAGTAACGTGGTTTAAATTGGAAATGATATGTGGATCTAGGATACAGGTTACCACAAGATGACGAAAATGAGCAGTTCATCATGACTATGAGTAGGTTGACTTTTTAAGTAGGCTTTAAAGCTAATTGCATCACAAAAAAATTCCTTTCCTGGCTTTTGGGTTATTTCTCCACAGTCATTCCAAACTGTGTTTCACCAAATATGTGTAATACAGAATATTGCTAACTAGTCATCATTTATTTATAGCTTTATGATTTGATTTTAATTGTGAATTCCCTTTTCTCCTATGGCAGCACAAAAAAGTGTTCCATTTGGAACACAGAAAAATTCAACTACCATGGTGTTGCACGAAAATCAGGAAATCATTCCAGAATTCACAAAGTTTATTCAGTCTCTACATTTTGCTTTAATCCAGTCTCGTAAAGACGCTACTGCAGATTTCAATGCTGTTGTGGAAAGGTATATAAATGAGTATTTGAAAAGATGCTGTAGTGGCTCTGGAAAATATAGAGAATTTGTATTATATCGGTATGAATCACGGTTGGATGACAAAAAATTTCTTTATTCTGCTCCAAAAAATAAATCTCATATTGACAGCTCCTTGCAAAACTATATTTTTGGTTGTGAGGCATATCAACTACCTGTTTCTAGAGCTAAGGAACTGATGGAGGGAAATCGGAAACTTCAACAGTTCAGTCCCATCTCAGACTATGAAGCCACAGAAGAAGACTCTGATTTTGCCAATGCAAAAAGCGGGAAAAGAATCCGTGCAAAATATGAAGCCACTGCTGCCAAGCAAAAACTGCCTCATTCTGGAGATTATGATCCCGATAGACTCAAAGAACTTATTAACTTAATCCAGTGTAGGAAAAAAAATGTAGGTGGAGATTCTGATTCCGAAGACCTTAGAAATAAAAGTGGTCTGAAAAGGAAGCTGGAAAAACAGTCTGAAAATTTGCGGAAATACTTAAAAATGAGTGAATCTTCAGAAAATAGTTGTCAGTATGAAGGTAAGAAAGTCTTTGTTTAGTGTTACTCTTTAAACATTGTAATTCAATGCATGCTTAACATTTAATCTTTATAGATTGACTATTTTTTGCACACTGTGGATATTTTAATGCATGGTAGTTCATTTATACATTGGCCTGAGATCTGTCAATAGAGATGTAGTTTGTAGGTCGCCTCTTTCTAGAAGACAAGTTAACAGGACTTGTCATAGAATCTGCTTTTGTTCTGCCTCTTTGGAAATAAAGTGGACTTCCAAAGAGTTTCCTTAGCTGTGGAACTGTCCAAAGACTTTCTAATATAGAGTACTAAGCAGACTTGATATTGTAATGTCTTTTGCAGAGTTCAACTTAAGGCGTTGCTGTAATTCTTTATGGCTCCAATACCCTATATAATACCTAATAAATTTAGATTGAAGGGGAGAATTAAACTCCTAAGCATAAGCACAGTTAAGTTTTGAAATAGCCAGCAATGTGTGCAGTTGGACAAAGGAAACAACCTAATAGTATTAACATTAAATTATTCTGTACATGAAATTATCTACATCCAAACTTCAGATAATTATCACAGATATTATCTGATACACTTAAGATCTGCCAAAAAAACCCTTTGATTTCTGTTTCCCTCACCCTTTTCTCAAGGGCCTCCTTCAGAAGGGGGAAAATTGTGGAGAAGGGTGGCACAAAAAAGAGGGGGAATTACCTCAAGCGCCAGTCATTCTCATGTGTCCATGAATCACTTTGGAAGATGAAGTGGAATTATTTTTTTGGAAGCTGATCTTAGGAATAAGTTTCCCTTTTGAGAGGGTCAAAAGATACTGGCATGTGTGGATGGAGAAGACAGAGGGTAGGCTACCTGCTAGATCTTGGGATTCCTGCTTGGAAGTCTGTGAACCATCAGGGTCTTTTTACGTTGATTGTTAATGTAAAATATGTGAATGCATTTCTGCCTGGCTGTAATCAGAGCAGTGTCTGTTTAAAAGTAAATTTTGCCTTAACTCCTTCAGGCATACCAAAACAGCATCTATCTATGGTTTGAATTCTGTGTTTGTATATAGCCCTATAAGTAATTTGTTTGTCTTGCAAAACATCTTACCTAAAATACTGTGAGCTTAAGTATCTAAACATGATTAGATTTCTATATAGGATAAATGAGTTAGGGGTTCATCAGATACTTAAAATAGTTCCTTGGCCTGTCTCTTTCCAAGAAGAATAAGTATCTGTGGTATTTACTCATCCAAGAGGATGAGTAGAAGAATAATAGCCTTGTTCTAAAGCTACACTTAGTATAAATAGGCATGGTAAAGTTTTAGAATTTATGCTTATTCTAAGATAACTTGTGAGGTTAAGGATTAAGGTAGTCATCATCTTCTGGAGCAACAGCAATAGGATGGAGAGGAGTTAGTATTTTGCTCAAACTTAATTTTTTCTCTTAACAAGTGATGGAGAATTTTACAAGGTTTCCATAAAATGCATAGATCATAGTATGTGACTTCTATTAAAACAAAAAATAGATTGGTATTGAGTGACCTAAAAAAATGTAATTATTTATCTGGTGGAGACTATTAGCTTCAGAAACTGCCCTTTTATCAACACCTACCTGTTTAAAATTTTTTGTTAAGAAAATAAATGTCTGTGTACTGTATGAATTGATGCTAAAGAGTGAGACTGTTGGTGTGTGGTAGGTGTTTGGGGTGTGTGTCTGGTTTTGCTTTTATTTCAAAACTTAGTAATGGATTACTTTTCCCCTCCTCCCCCTGCTCTAAGGGGGCAGAACCTCGGATTCGCCACACTCTGTTTTCTCAGTTAATACTGGTCTTGGTGGACATGATACTGACTTGAGGCAGCAAGATGTATTCGACCCTGCTGTTACTGACACACATGGCCTCATTAAACTGCTTTTAGAAACACTAGCTAGTGCAGGACACTTGGATTCGTCGTTGGCACGGTCTGTAAATCAAGCTTTAGGATTAAGCACTGATGAAATTGAAGAGGATATGAGACAAAAATATGAATATGAATCCATTCCAGCACAGGACAAAGATGATCATGAGCTTCCTAATACTGCTCAGGCTGAAAATGTTAACTTTAAGGACCCACAGAGCCCAGTGATACTGGAAACTGATGTGGCATGCTTACCCTACCCAGTTGATGTTGATCTACGGCTTTCAGCTAATGAAGTAGGCCTTGAACACACGCTGCGTTTGAAGGTAAGTGAAACTACCAAGTAGGTAGATGCTGATAATGAATGTACTATTTTCATAAGTATTATGAGACTGGATGAAAAAAAAATTCTATTTTTTTACATAGGTAAACATAGATAAGCACTAAGTTTTCTGTGAAGAAGCTTTTCTGTTTGGTAGGAGCATATATGGAAATCTTCTTAAATCTTAAGATGTGTGTTCCTGGTTCTTTATGTCTACTCTTTCTGTAATAAAATTATAATTAAGAATACCTGAAAGATGGAAATTAACCATGCTCAGTCTTCCTTACTAGCTTTACAGTAAGTGTCTTATGCAGCCGCTCCAGCACTAGGCAGCAAAACTTCTGTAATTCTGTTGCTGAGTGCTGTATATGAGCGTGTTTTTTCATTTTTGCTGAGACCAAAGCCTTGCAGTGGTCTTCTGTCTCTTGTAGAAAAAAGATACTCTGTTCTGGCTCTCACCTTGCTTATGATGGTGGGTTTTTTTAGCAATCTGTGAAGTTATTGCATGGAACAGGTATAGTGTTAGTGTAACAGCTTGCATACTGCTTTCCATCTTCCTCCTCCTTTGGGGGTGATTCTTGGTCTGGCTAGGGTACTGAGATTTGCTGAACTTGAAACACAATAAGGAGAGATTTGAGAGTTCCTTATCATAGTTATTGCCTAGCTGTTACTCTTCCCAAAAATAGGTTATAATGCAGTAGTTGCTCTTCCGTATGGAATCTCTTGGCAGTGGTTGCAGGGGAGGCCATTAATGGTTGTGTACTGCTTAGTCTTTAACCTTATAGACCTGATAGGTGGTTTGGATACAACAACTTGTCATAATTATGAAATTCCATCTCAGGCTCAGAAACGAGCTGTTTTTGGACCAGTCTCCTCTGAGACCTAAATTGAGACCATCTCTTTCAAAGCTTATGCACCCAGAATTCTTCCCTCTTCTCCCCCAAATGCAAACCAAAAATAAATATATCAATCACAGGCTGTATAATTTCAAGACTTTTCAGCCTGTTGCTTTCTTGTCATAAGCAAGAAAGTGAAAGAAGTTGAATTGCAATCTGTAGTGGATTAATTTAGAGTGGTTGGAGGTATCTTAAACAAGAATGTTTATCCACAGGTGATCAGTAGTTACTCTAGAGAAGCAGAATGAGAGCTGTGTTAATGACAGCTGTTTCCTCTTGTCTTGATAGAACAGATTGGCAAAACTAAGTCGATTGTCTTTGGAAACTAAATATGCTTTATGGGTTCTGGACTGTTATCTTAAAAACAAACAAAAAACCCCAATGGCAATGGCTTACCTCAGCTGAGTGTTTCTGTGTGAGTTAGTGACCTTTTCTAGTGACAATACCTCAGGGTTAATAAAGTGATTCTTACTGCTTTACAATCATCAAGCATCCTTTTGCTCTAATTGCAGTTATTGCTGCAGTTTTGGGAATTGGTTTTGGTCCAGCCTCTTCAAAGTGTATTCTCTCTCCTACTTAATAGTAGCAGGCACTTTATGGGTCAGGAAAATGCCCTTCATTTGTGTACACAAGTGAGGATCCTGCAGTCCTCATCTTTTGATCTTGTACTGTGGAAAAGATGATGAGCTTGTTTCTGTCCCTCTAGCAGAATCTGAGAGAGAAAGCATTAAGAAATGTGCATAGTGGAAGGTCTTAAATACTCTGTGGGTATTAAAGATGGTTGGGGAATTGGCTTTACTTAGTTTTGGCGGGAGCAGAGTTGAAAAATTCTGAGCACTTAAATGCATGCCTAGCTCTCTTTATGTGCCCTCTTGGTGTATGTGTTCTATGCATACTTTTCATGACAGCATATAACTGGCAGAACACCATTTGAAGAAGGCTCTTGTGCTTAAGGTTCAGAGTACCCTGGCTGCTTGCTCGATCACATTACTCTGTAGAGTGGTGGTTCTATGATCGCTGTTACTGATATTTCTACACAAAGCCCAGTTTCTAAGTCATGGAGCAGGAAAGAGTTTGTCCTACCCGTAATCTCCGTGCTGTTTTGCTTCTAACAATCTGGAATGTGAGATGAAATTGGATTGTTCAAGGGTTTAATGCTAGTTGCAGGCAGTTCCTCAGTAATGTCAACATCTCATGGCTTTAGTCAGCTATCAAGACAACAGCCTGAAAAAGACTAAGGAGCGGACAGTTTTCCTTCCCCCACCTGCCTTTGCCTCCTGTCTTCCCTGCCCCACCCAGCTTCTGTACTCTAAGGCATGTGCTCAGGACTGCCTTATGTACTTAATGGTAGACCATCAGCAAAGACATCTGTCTCAGAAATTATCAAACAGGTAAATGAAATATGTAAGTACCTCACGTAAACATTTCCAAGTTTGACTTGACTTGATTGATGGCAAAATTGCCAATATGCTGGTGAACTCAAGTGTGTTCTTACTGTCAGCTGTTGAGAATGTAAAAGCTTAATAGCTACCAAAAAAAAAAAGTTTTGAGCTGAGAATTTTTATTGGTTTTTAGGAAGCAAGCACTGGAAGTGTGAGTAGTTTTGAAGACTACAGTCCCTGTCCTACTACACCTATAGAACATGTTTATCGCAGGCAACATTCCAACTCAGATAATATAGGAGAAGTTGGAATGCACTGGAAACTTATTCCAATTACAGGTAAGATGGGTTTAACTCTTACGTTGCTACAAATAGTGAATGAAAACATGTTCTAAAGGTATCTGTCTTTCATAGATCCCATTCTTGGGTCACACGTTGGTACACAAGCATATATATGGCCTATGCAGTTGTTTCTGATATTTGATTAATACAGAAATCTGCTGGATGAAAACCGATACTGGTGGACAATACTGCTTTGGGTACATACTGACATAATTTAGAAATGTGAATGCTTGAGTATTTATCTGGTGAGGTACGTAACTCTTTTGAATTCGTGTTTGAACTTGCTAGGTTCTACTGAAAGATTGGATGGGTAGATATTTGCAACTGGTAATCCAGAAAAGCCATGAAAAATGGTTCTCCTTACAGAAAGTAGTCTACTTCTTACTGCATCAAGCTCTTCTACTGGAAGTGCTTCAAAGTCTTTGTCCTATCTAAACATTTACATCTTAAATAATCTTACAGAAGAAGCTTCTTGTTCTACTTCTTGATGTGTCAAGTCTTGAGAGAGCATAAAAGCATGGATTTGAAGGATGTGGAAACTGTGCTACAAATCAAGTCGTCTTATGACTAAATCCAGATAGAATTTGTTAATTGCATTCTCTGAGTAAAAACTTACTGATTTCTGATAATTTTCCAGGAATGTTGGGATCTGTCTTTTGGACACTTCTGATATCCATCCAGTTTTGTAGTTCAGTGGCTTTTTTGGTTTTTTTGGCCGAGAAGGGAGGATGGCAGGGGAAACAGGTTTTCCTTCACAGTATTCATAGGCCTTTCAATGAAATGACAGGGTAGTTCTGGATGACATTTTTCTGCACTTTCTTTAAGGGCCAAACATCAAAAGCCTGTTCTGATATATTCCTAATTTACAGAGTATGGAAACTGTAAAGTAGTTGGGATAGGATGTTATTTCTTTTACTCCTGGAGGAAATGGCCACTGTGCATATAGATGAGGATGTGGTTGCTGAGATAACTATTAAAGTGGATGATTAAGCATCTAAAAACTGTAATACATCATAGACGCTGGACGTGGAAGTTCATGCAAGAGTTTGTCAATTGACTGACATGTTGCACAGTCATCTGTGAGACTACAAATCTTGCTAGAAAAAAATTTCTCTGAAGTCTTCCAAGAGGGAGAAATGCTGTTCTCTAGAGATGAAAGAGATTGTCTTGAGCATCACTGGATTTCTGGAGTTCCTACAAATTAGCTATTACTGCAGTAAGTATTCATAGGATCATAGAATGGTTTGGGTTGGAAGGGACCTTAAAGATCATCTAGTTCCAACCCCCCGGCCCTGGGCAGGGACACCTTTCACTAGACCAGGTTGCTCAAAGCCCCATCCAACCTGGCCTTGAATACCTCCAGGGATGGGGCATCCACAGCTTCCTTGGGCAACCTGTTCCAGCGTCTCGCCACCCTTGTAGTGAAGAATTTCTTCCTAATACCTAAACTGAAAGAAGGTAGATTTAGATTAAAGCCATTACCCCTTGTCCTATTGCTACATTCCCCTGTAAAAAGTCCCTCCTCATCTTTCCTGTAGGCCCCCTTTAGGTACTGGAAGGCTGCTATAAGGTCTCCCTGGAGCCTTCTCTTCTCCAGGCTGAACAACCCCAACTCTCTCATCCTGTCTTCATATGAGAGGTGCTCCAGCCCTCTGATCATCTTCGTGGCCCTTCTCTGGGCTCGTTCCAGCAGGTCCACGTCCTTCTTATGTTGGCGGCCACCAAGCTGGATGCAGTACTCCAGGTATTGACTAGCTTTGTAATATGATCATGTAAAAGGTGCTATATAAATACCAAGAAACTGTACAAATGCTAAGTGCTGCTTTCCTTCAAGCGGGGCAGGAAGAGTTTGAGAGGATCAGCTGGAAAAAACACGCAGATGAGCAAACAGGTGAGAAGAGTGAGTGGGACAGTTTGCATATGTTGCTATGGCCTGAACTACTGAGCAGCTCATGTTCTCGCCTGGTATTGAGTTTTCATCAGAAAATTAGACGGTAATATGCTATTCAGCAAGTGGACTCGTTTTATTGAAGTATATCAAGAAGGCTGTAGGAAGGTCAAAAGAGCCTTTAATGTTTTGGGCTACTGGCACTTGACTTTTACTGGGTGTATCTTCCTGTATAGTATCTTCTAGAGGGCTTTGAATTTTTATTCTAGGGAATTAAGATTGATTCAGTAACATAATTTAAAGGAAGCTTTGTTCTTTTCTGAAACTGATTGCTTTCTAAATCCAGTGCCTTCTCCATGTCTCATTTTTGTAGCAAGTTAGCTATAGAAAGGAATTCAGAGAACATAAAGCTTTCTTTTTCATCTCTGCACAACTGCAGCAAGGCAGATGAGCAATCTCTTGTTTTTCTTTTTAAACAAAAATATATTTTACTTTTGATACAGGGATTGTGTTCAGCTAAACTTACTTTAAGAGCTTTACCTCTTCATTGTTTGTGACTTGAGGAGTGTATGGGGCGGTTGTCTTGCTTCTTTCCCAATGACATCAGAAGGTGTTGGAGGAGATGGTTGTTCATAGGTCCTCAGCTTGTCTGGACTACTATTGTGGTGGTGGTTATTTCTTCATGATTACATAGCCTAAAATTCTGACAGTAGTAAGCAAATCTGAGTCTTATTTTTGAAAGCTAACTCAGTTTTGGTTTGATTTGAGACTCTTCTTTGGCTTTAGACATAAAGCGCAAAAATGGTGTTTGTTCTTGCTTATTCTTCTTTCTCTTGTAAAAGATCAGTGCATTAATAAACAATCTTAAAAGTGATGGCTTTTGATGACATTAATCTTGGACATGAAGAAACACAACTTTCTAGGCTTTCTTTGTCAGGTAGTGTTTGAATTTCTGATTTCAAAACCTAGGTAAGAGTCCTCTTTCTGGAGTCACTGTATAAGGACCTCTCTTAAGCAGTGAAGAATTTGACTCTTAATCTGCAAGGATAACTATTTCAGCAGCTCTTAAACAGCTGTTCTTTGTAAGATTGTTTTCAGGCAGTTCTCTTTTTGGTTTCTTTGACATATCCAGTTACAAAGGGTATGTTTGAAATCATAAATCATACTTTAATAGTTGTTGAAGTGTTTATTTATTTATTTGGGGTTTGCTCCTTGCTCGTGCATTTGTTTTTTGTGAAGACTTGTGACCCAAAGGTGTAGATCTATGAAGGATGCCACCTTTAGAGAATTCTGTTTAAATGAGGGTAACTTTAGCTTAAAAAATCCTTTTATTTTTTTTAATCCTGTTTACATGTTAGAAAATATTTCGGATTTATATTCATATTCAGCAGTGTATCTTCCTGTTTACATTCTGTTTAACCTTTCTTTTAATAAAAACCTTGAGTAAAAACAAAGGCTTTTGTTTTTAAAACAAAGTTTCTTTCTTTCTGGAAAACTTCAAATAATAACCTTTGAAGAATAACCGAATCAGTTCTTGATCATATATACCTTGAAAACTTTTTTGCTAATATAATTGTTATAGAAACTTTCCATCAAATCAGGATGAGTAGATTGTATATTAATTTTTTTCAATGACCTTGGGATTTGAAATTTTACTTGTACTGGGGGTACAGACAGGAGAGCCACAGAACAAAATGTCATTGCTAAAAATTGGTATGCAACCGATTAGCTGTATTAACATGTAAGAAGTTATAAAAATAGCCCCAAATTTAAAGTCATAATATAGCTTTTAATCTTCTTACTAAGACTTGCTTATAGTACAATGTTTCTTGATTACAATAGCAATGTAGCTTCTAAGTGCTGAGCAGCTCAAGAAGAATGAGATACATTAACATATTTTAAGTGCCGTGTCTCTCAAATGAGCTTAAACTAAGCTTACTCGTTAACATTATGATGGTGCTGAGTTTTTCAGAGTCATTTAAAATTAATATACTTCTGTGTGCAAAAGGTGTAGATCAACACTGAAGGTATAGGGCAACAGGAAAAAGGTTCAAATAAAATAGAATGGAACTAATTGGAATAACCTGATTTATAATTGTGTTTAGTGATTTTAAAGAAAACTTGAAATTTGGGTTGACTCAAAGGATGTGCTTTGAAGGACGAAGAAAGAATATATAGTTTCATTGATAAAATGAAATGGAGCACATTTCTGGTTTCTCTGTGTAATTCTAGTGGCGTGAAGTAACTATGAGGTGATACTGTTACCATGAAAAAGGGATCCTGTTAGTGGCAGATGTTTTCCTTTTGGATCTGGATGGACATGATTAAATTAGGGACTGCATATAACTTTTTTTTTTAACTGGATACAAAAATGACTGCAGTCCAAAAGAACATGACCTTTTAGAAACTGTCTATACTATTTTGGTTATTGCTTCTGTTCCAGAAATCTGGTTTTCTGCTTACAACTGTATCAGCTTTAACACTTAAAAACCAAAAAAAACCCTCAAATAAAACCAACAAAAAAACCTTCTTTGAAGTATTTATGGAACAGATACACACTGAAATACCTGTGTGTGTATATATATCATTAATTGCAAAAAAGTGTTAAATTTGGTTTAAAAACAAACAAAACCATAGTTTTGAATGTGGATGGTGAAGAAACAGTGTGCTGCAGAAATGATCTGAGGTTTGGATTATGAGAGGCCTTCAGCACTCCTTGCAGCCTAACTGATTCTGTGTATCAGTAACTACTGTAAGATTTACGTCCTACCTTTTTAAGCAAAAAAAATTCTATTCTCAATTGCGAGACCAGACACACAGCTTGCAGTTTGCAGTCTAACTCCACAAGGTGTGGCTAAAATAAGCTTCTTGAAAGTCTGAGGATTATAACCTAGTAGCAACTGAAAATATTTGAGTAATTTGTCACTCTGCTTGATTTCTAATTTGAGTGATTTTTAAAAAAATTTATTTATTTTTTAAATTAAGGCAGTTCCTGTTATGCTTAAATCGGATATTGTCTCTGGGAAAATTACTTGTGTTCTGCTTTTCTGATTAAACTTTGACTTTATTATTCTACCATCTTAGGAGCTATTAAATTTTCTGTGCTTCTGTACCTCAGCAGATAGTAACACTCGAGTATTTGGATTTAAGTTGATTGGAGGGGGGAGGCACAATAGTAATGCTGTTTTAAAACTGTGCTTTGGAGGTTTTAGTGTATCAGTTGTGTATGACTTTCAAACATGAGATGATGATGATTAACTCTTCCTATATAGGTCTGAAATCACCAGAAGAACCACTGGTGTATTTACCGCCAAAGGATGCCTTTCCTAATGACCCCCGGGTAATAAATAGACAGAGAAGTTCTGATTATCAGTTTCCATACTCTCCATTTTCAGACACACAAAAGGGGACAGCAGAAGATGGACTTTATACAAGACAAGTGGAGAAACTTGAAGATCAGTGTGGGCTAGCAGATCACCCTTTTACAACTAAGCATTCCATTAGTGCTATCATAGAGACTACGCTATTAGAAGAATATAATCTCTTTGCAAGAAAGATTCAGGAAATTTTGCAGCAGAAGAATATTGCGTATGTTAGTGGTATGTCCACACCAGTCTTCTCTGCCCGAGAGAGGATAATGAGACTTTCTGAATACATATGTTTACAGGCATCAGAGATTTCTGTCCAAGAATATATCGAGACACTGAGTGAAAAGTTGAATAGTGTTATTTTGTCCTCTTCATGCATGCGGCATACTCCACCAATTTATTCTAGTCCTGAATCAGCAGAAGTGGTTAGTAATGCTGCACCGAATCCTCCACCCGACACGTTACCTGTTTGCAGGGACTCTGACACAGCATTGTTATCAGAGCCATTGTGTAATAATAACGTGGTGGAAGATTTGGGTTCTGATGAGCAGCGTTCGTCAAGCTTACCCTTAGTGAAGGAGGAAATGGATCATGTGAATGCTAGAACAGAGGACATGTTGACATCTGATCAGACCTCTTCCAGTGGTGATCTGATGGAGCCACCAGAAAAGACACAGAAATCCCCAGAGAACTTAAACATTTCAACCCAACCAGCCCTTTCTGATTTTATAAGCCAGTTAAAACCTGAAGTATTTAACAGTTTGGTCAAAATTATTAAAGATGTACAGAAGAACACTGTGAAATTTTATATTCATGAAGAGGAAGAAAGCATTCTCTGCAAAGAAATCAAGGTAAATATGTCCCAGTTCAGCCTCTCTTTAGTGTTAGAACAGAGTGCCTTTCAAATCAGAATGTATAAAACTGGACTTGCAAACATAAGGTAGTCTGAAATTTGTTTCAAAAAATGTTGAATTGTGAAAGTAGGCTGCCCTGTCCCATTTCTCAGTTGAGGTTCTGAGGTAGTCTTGCTTATATTTAGCTTTTACGTAAGTAATTTTCTCATAGTTGGAAAGCAGAACAGGCTGTATCTTTGATTCTTTCTGAAGATAATGCCGGGAGGTAACCTTACAGAAAAAAGATGATAAAGGGCAAAAATGTGATAGCTTGCCATTTTAGAAAGGGTATATGAAAAGTCGATGCGTGTGGGTTTGTTTTTTTGTTTTCCCCTCCCCCTCCAGTTAATAGTACAGGTAACTTTTGGAGATTACTGTTCTTCTGTATTTAAATGTAGAAGATGACACTGAAATAATAAAAACTTCTGGCTTTACTTGAAAACCCGTGCGGTTTGGATAGACTGTCAGTTGGCCATTTATGCACAATTCTCTAAGAACAACTGACTTGCTGAAACAGCCTATTTTTGTGTTGCTACATCCTTCCAGATAATATATTGGAAAGACAAGGAAACCTGTCTCTCTGCGATTCATTTGAATAGGAAACTAAATGCGGTCATCATGTGGGGATTCATTATTCAATTTTTCTTCACCATCTTCTCTTTCTGTGGTGTTAGGAATATCTTACAAAGTTAGGTAATACAGAGTGCCATCCAGAACAGTTCCTTAAAAGAAGAGCTGCTTTAGATAAACTGTTGATAATTATCCAAAATGAAGACATCGCCAACCTCATCCATAAGGTATTTCACATAAGTAAATGTGTACTATAGAAAGCTACTGTTAAAACATTGTGAGGCAAGCTCATTTCGAGCAAGGCTACTTTCTCATAGGAACATAGCATTTAAACAATGTCCTATGTTTAGCTGCCGTTTGAAGAAACAAAAATGGTTGCAGTAAATGCCTAGTCATGTTACATCATATACCCATAACTTCTTCCCCCTTCACGTATGTGCTAATGCATATTTATTCTTAGTAGTTGTAAAGTTGCATAGAGGCCCAAGTAGTTCTGCTTCTAGTTCTGTGATGCTCTAACGGCAAGTGAAGGCAGCTCTCAGATTACCACAGGTATTCCTGACAGCTGTGGTTTATGAACCTGTGCTGGACAGAAAGTAAAATTACTCTAAGTGCTCAACTTCCACTGTCTCATTCCTGTAATGTTTTTGAGAGAGCGCCTCCCCAGGCATGAGAAAAAAACAATAAATCTTTGTGTTTTGAAGCTTGACGTTTGGTATTAAGTAGGAAAGTTCTGTAGTTCCTTTTTTTGTATGATCTTTGGTATACATCTCTGATTTATAATATTTTTAAACAGATACCTGGCTTAGTAACTTTGAAGAGGCTTTCTTGTGTCAGCTTTGCGGGTGTCGATAGTTTGGATGATGTGAAAAATCACACTTACAATGAATTGTTTGTGTCTGGTGGTTTTGTTGTGTCAGATGAATCTGTCCTTAACCCAGAGTCCATCACTATAGGTAAGTGTGATGTTTTGTGAAGCTTTAAAACAGACAAAAAAAGTCTGTTTTGAGTATATGAGAGATGCCATACTCATTGCAGTGAAGAATCAGGTCTTCTGATTTCCAACTCTTCTATTTTTTGTGAGGTTTTTTGTTTGTTGGGTTTTTTGGGTTGTTTTTTTTTTTTTTATTTTAAGAACTGTAGATACTTCAGCCTCTTTCTTACCTCAGTGGGCTTTTTAGAGAACGTGTTTCTGGGGAACGTGTGAACTTGGAGATCTTGGCTTGGCTTTCAAAGTTTGTGTTAGATTGTGTAGTTATGTATATGGAACCTTTTATCCTTACTACTCGATCCACAAATACACTAGAAGAAACATACTGAAAACCCACATTCTTTAACTTTTTCTTTATTTGAAATTGAAAGCAGATACCACTGTTAGGCATCTGACCTACAAAAAAGAAGCTGTTTGGAAACGTTGTTGGCTAATCTGCTAGGAAGAAAACCTAAAGTACTAGGCTAATGTTCATACTTGTGTAACTACTTTGATGAAAACAGAAAGAAGCTTTACGTATAAACTGAAGCAGTATTTTCAGTTTGCATACCACAAAATTTAACTTCTATTCAATATCTCTAAAACAGATAAACTAAAACAGTTCTTAAAGTTTCTGGAGGATCTCAATACCCCAGATGGGAAATGGCAGTGGAAAGTCCACTGCAAAATACAAAAGAAACTTAAAGAGCTGGGGAGGTAAGTAGCGTTCTTCAAATACCAGTTGTTAAAGCGCTTAAGCTTTAATTACGCTCTCAAAAACCCAGTTAAGCAGAATGTACTTTTATATTTGTCTTTTGACTTAATTTTAACATTTAGAGTGACCTTAAATCTAATCTATTTCTAATAGTGCGCTTTTTTTCCCCCGCTATAGATTGAATGCTAATGCCCTGAGTCTGCTGACCCTTCTGAATACCTATCAAAAGCAGCACTTGGTTGAGATTCTGTCTTACCATAATTGTGATTCTCAAACTCGAAATGCTCCAGAATTAGACTGTCTTATCAGGCTTCAGGCTCAAAACATACAGCAGAGACATGTTGTCTTCTTAACAGGTAAACCCCAAATTTATGAATACTTCTTCCTCTTTTGATAATAGGTGCTAAATACTAACACAAAATTTCCTTTTATTTATTTAGAAAAGAATCTCAAAACACTTTCAAATTATCTTGAGAATGGAATAGTGGTTGCTACTGTTGATGACTTTATGCAAAATTTTAAAAGTCTTGTTGGGTATCACAACTCAGTTACTGAAGAAAACAGCCTTCCTCCCTCTGATGCTCACAAAAGACAATCAGGTAATATTAAACACACGTAACACTTTCTTTAGCTAATTAGATGTGTGGGGTGGAGGTCCTTGAGATAGCGTGCCTTTACTCCTGTAAATGAACACTACAGATGGCAAGGAAAACCCAACTCTCAAGCTACTCTTTTTCTATTTTAAATGATGGGGGAAAAGCAGCTGGGATGGAGCACTGAAAGAGATCTTAAATACAGAATTATAGGCTAACACAGTATTCAGGAAAGTAAGACATATGCCAAAGTTGCCAAAGTGGTGTAACCGTCTGTTTTCAGGAGAAGGATAGACTTAATGATAGCTTTTAGAAACCGTAACAAAAGGACTGAGATGTCAGTAATTGTACTCCTTTAATTGTCTGATCAAATACTCACCTACTGTGTAACTTTAGATGCTGTTTTGACATTAACCCCTTTGGAGCTGGGAGTTGGGATTTCCCAACACTAAACATGAACACAATGCGCAGAAGCTTTTAGCATCGGAATAACTGGACACTCACACAGAGGGTTAAGTGTGTATGTTGAGTAAGTGAACAAGAGTGGCAGAAGACCAAGACTTAAGTGATATTGGACTTACAGACCTGAAGCGTAACACTCTGTGAGTAGTGTATAGCTTTTCTAACGAAAGTTTGTATTTCAATAGAATAGGACTTTCTCTTTTTTTTAATGTAGTTCTTGTAGAAAACGATGAAAAGGATGAGGAGGACATGTCTCTGGATTCAGGGGATGAAACATCACAAATAGAAATCTGCAATGATGCCTCTAAGTATGATACTCATTTGGAAGCTTTGCAGACAGAGGCCAAGGGCTCACATGGAGTAGATGCAAAAGAAAGCTGCTTATCAGTTACAGAGTTATCTCCCGAAGCACAAATTGGCTTGATGGAAAAGACTTCTAAAATTGACTTGGAAGAGATACAACCAATTACTCCAGTTTCTACAACATGCTCTGCTGAAGGAGAAAAACACAATTCAGTTGAACAAGCTCCTTTCAATAACTTCCAAGTCTATAGCAGACAATTAAACATGTCCCACCAGTTCAGTCACTTTAATGTACTCACTCATCAGACTTTTCTGGGAACAACATACCAAATTTCTTCTGCAAGTCAAAACCAAGAAGGGGGCAATTATTTTCTATCTGCTTACAGTCAGAGCATGGATACAGACATGTCATCATCACCTGGTGGCTGGGATATAAATTGTGATTCTTCCAGGCCATAGTCAAAACAGAAATAAACTCATAGGCCTCTTTTTATAAGTTGCTGTGGACTTTTCTGTTTCTAAAATGGTGGATTAACAATTTCTATTTTATTCTGGAACAAATTGTTTCTTGTCCTTTATCTCAAATGTTTTCTTGTCTTATTTAAATTCTGATGGCCTGTACCTGTTGGAAGCATCTGAAAATTGAAATAAATATATATATTTTTTAACATTTACTGTACTTGAATTATCTTGTTTGTTGGCACTTTTAAGTTTCTGCATTTGTATTTGACCTGTACCTGGGCTTCAGTTTGAGGTCTGTTTTAATGTAAAACTGAATGTTTGCCTAAAATATGTGAAACAGCGAGGGTTTTTTTTTTAACTGTGTAAGAGTATCCAAATCACTTTTCTTTACATAAATATCAAAACTTATGTATTTATTTGACATTTGACACAGAATTTTGTACAAGTGTTTTTACATAGCTCTAAGGCAGTGTAGTTATTTTAATGACTATATACTGGATTTTGGCTAAATACCTCAAGTAGAGTGACCAATGGTGCAGTTCCATTACAAAAATAAAATAAACTCTTAGTGCACAAGGGACTTGCTAACACATGGCATTGTCTGTGGTTCTTATATTGTTTTCAAAGTATGTGCGAAACATACCCAGACTTTATTTCATGAATAGCAGTTATCTTTGTGTCTGACTTTGATACTGCATACTTATTACAGCACCATCAGAGTGGCCTCACAACTTTTATCTTGCCATTGTAATTACTGTAATGAGAGAAGGACAAACCCGGTTTTAATGACACTGGTAGTTCAATTTGCATTAGAAAACGCTCAATCCTAGCATTGTTGTAAGTACAAAGTTTTATCTGTTTCTTAATCTTGTCCTTTTCAATTTCACATCTGCTTTTTTTTCCCCAGTGGTTCTCTCGTAATTGGCTCATTTTGTGCATCATCTTCTGACTCGGGCTTCTGGAAAACAGCAGCTGATAGTAAATAGCTGTGGAGTCTCAAGACTGCCCTTATTATTATATTGCTGGTTTTGCATATACTAATACTCTTGAGTCATATGTTTACTGTTCTTGTCTTCAGGTTGTCCAAAGTCATATGTTTGGGTTGTCTTTTTCCTGTTTGTAATTTGATTTTAGCACTTTTATGTTGGATGTGCAGTTTGGTACCAGATGACAGTGTTTGAAACTACCTGACTCTAAACTCACAAAATTAGTTGGGAAAAATATTATCAGTTAAAAAAAGGTAGCTTTTAAAAAACAAACAAACCCACCCCATGGAATTATCCCTAAAGTTAAATGTCTTTCCTTCAATTAACAGTTGTTTGAGTTATTTGTTTAAATTAAGAACAAACTAGTACTAGACCAGTGTAGCAGTTGTTAAATAAATAATCTTTTTTCAAAAAAAAAAAAGAGCTCCCTTGTATCAAGAAACTGTAATGGATTTGTGAAAGAACTCTTCTGGTTCTGCCACCTGTAAGATCAAGTGCAGATTCTCTCCTATTGCATGACTGGGCATACAACAGGGAGGAAAGAGCGCACCTTTATTCCCTTCCCTAGGGCTGGGAGGGACCTTCACATTCAGGTTATGCCTAAGAACAGTTGCCAGTGGCGAGTCTCGGGTTTGAGGGTCTGTGGCATTTATCACGTGGTATCACAGAACAACTACCCTGAACTCAGGTTATGCATCTTCTGCAGAGATCTAGAAGAGAAACGGTTTTACTCCAGATTATCCTATCTTTTGAAGGCTAAAAGCAAATTAATCTGAATTAAACACTTAATTCAGCTGGAAGCATTAAATATTGTCTGTTCAGACCTTGTTTATAAGAAGACATCTTAAACTGAGTTCTACTGCCTTGGGCCCAGCCCACTATAATGTTAAGTGCTGCTGTCCTGTTTTAATGGGGGGGTGGAGGGGGAGTTTATAGTCAGCACTTCTGTGGTCTTAAAATTTGGGATTAATTGAGTTAATATTAACATTAAGTATTCAGAAAGCTTCTAGTCTTAGACAAGTACAAGCAGTCTTATATAGTTAAAAATACCAACAAAGTCTACCCAAGCCATAAAAAAATACATCTTAAATCTTTTTATTTATCAAAAATACATACACTGAGTTCTACAAAACCCCACATAACATTTTTGTACTGTTTTGGTGATTTACATGAAATGGACATATGTCTTCAGGCAGCATGAAGACCATTCTAAACAGACACACCATTATTTGTTAAATGTATCTTCAATATGAAAAGCAACATGACCCTGTAATTATCAAAATTCACATAATTTAAATCTTTCATAAAAAAGATACAGTTGGTTCATAATTAATTACAATAGCAAACAAAGTGCTGTGCATTTACATCTTAATAATTCAGAACATTCATATGTACCTCTCAAAATGGTGAAATAAAGTTCTCTTCTTGAGCTACAGCAGGAATCAGTGCAGTCTCCAACTCCTTCTGCTTCTGCAGGAGGCCCTGACATAAACAGAATATAAATGTCAATGTTCAGCCTTCCTTATGCAGCCTGAACGAACAGTGTCACTGTTTCATATTCTAGAACAATTTTCTTGTTATGGCTGAATGCTTTTTAAGTATACACATAACATTCAGTAGAGAGGAAACTCAAGATTTCCTGTCTTCTGCAAAAGACGTGACTGAAGTGGAAGCCAGTCCAGTTTCCAGGGATGACTGTGCAGAGGAAAAAAGACTTTTCCATTGTATGAAATTTAACTTGCTGGCTCATCTGTGCATTGTCTCTACATTTGTGGTATTCTACCGTATTCTTGTATGAAGCTGAACCCAAAACCTTGAAGGATACCAGCTTTCAGTCTTAATGTAATTTATAAGCTAAGATAAAGGACAGCATTACCATTTGCACTAGAACAGTGTCAGACCTTTTAGGATATGCATATTTACTACTTTCAAAAGGTTCCTGCTTTGTTAATGGCTCTCCTAAGTACCAGACAATGGAGAAAAACACTAATAAAAAAACTCCTGGAAGTGTATCCTTACCTATGTGATAACTAATACAGGATATAGCTATGTCAGGTACATTCATAAATTTGTAATAAGTCTCTTTACTGTAATTAATAGGATCATATATATCAATAGATCTGGCCCCTTGGTCTCTATCCATTTTAGACCTGTCAGAAGTAATCTAGTACCAAGTAAGTTTGTTTTTTTTTTTTAAAAAAAAAAAAAAAAGAGGAAAAGTTACAATGGTATTTTTCCTCAGAGTTACAAGACCTGTCTCAAAGATAAGGGTTATAGGCTGCTGGCGCAGCTCAGTATAGACCTAACGCAAGCCAGCAGGTCCTACAAGACTTTAGACACGATATTCCTGGTGGCACAGAAGGGGAGAGAGGGCCTGGAGAACTGGCTTCAGGTAGCAAAGGCAGCCATTAGACTTCACTTTGCATCTTTCCAAAAGCAGCAGCTGCCTACTTTCAATCCCTTGATGAATTGCCTTTTTAAGTAATCAACACTATCTGCTATTTCTATTAATGGATCAGTGGACTTGTTCAGTACTTTTGTCAATAATTACTTTTATTATAGAGTGTTTTTTGCATTAAGTAGCATGTTACAAAACAGTTGTGTAATAAATTGCCCTAAATCAACCCAGAGCTGAGGTAAGAAACAAGTAAGTAACACTGAAAACTTGAACAAAGTCTGTCACGTGGATTACAAAGGTAATAAAAGTAATGTGAAACACCTACACAGGAACAAGCAGTGAGGGCTTTCATTACATGTCCTTGGACAGCCTGCTGGTAACTGGCGAGACCACTTAGCCATTGTAGGCTACAACCTGTTGGCAAGTGGTTTTACTGCCTTAGTAAAAATAAGATGCTCTGGTATGTACTGACTGTAGCTGGTGTTTTTATCCTTTTGCTTAAACTTTGGCCCTTCTTTTTCAGAAATACTTAATTCACTTTGCTGGATGAATAAACTTGGGTCTTACTCCACTGACTGTTTTGATTTCAGTAAGGAAAGTAAGAGTCTGTTGATTGATAGTTCCCATTACTGCTGTCACCTGAAATACCAGAAGAGACTTGCTGTCTTCTAACAAATGCACGGACAGACTCACCCTCCCTTTGGCAGAGGAAGGCCCCCATCTGCCCTCTGTTTTCACTGGTGTCTTCCATGGGTCAGCCAGTTCAGCTGGACTGTTACAGAAACAGCCTGAGTGTATTTATCTATCACTCCAGCTGGGTGTGTATTTCAAAGGCTAAAGACTGGTCAAATTAGCTGTGAATTCCCCCAGACAAAAGAAGGCTAAAGAATGGCCAAATATTTAGTGAATATATATATTATATATATCTATTCTGAAACTATCAATCCAATATATATATGCATGTATATATAATTTTTTTTTAAAAAAAGACCACCTTATCTTCTGAAATAGAAAAGCAAACTCTGCTCTTTGTCTAAATTATATTTCATACAAAATATTGCAGTACTCTTCCTTTCTCAGAGAAATAACTGATGCAAACCAGGTGTCAGCTGTAGGAGTATACAATTCTTAGGTATACAAGATATACCTTAGTTCAACAGTTAATGTCCTAAATGCACTCTGCATGTTTTAAGTTAATTCTCTTTCAGAACCAAGGTCCATTGAGAGATTAACCTTAACATTAGTTTTTAGCCACTGCTAAGACCTGAATATATACTATGCATCAAAAATAAGCACCTGTCTCTTAAGTTTGCTAACATGGATATTATTACCTTAAATCTCTTTAAATATCCATGGCTTTTGTTCACCTCAGCAAGCACAAGGTTCAAATTGTGCTTTGAAGCTGGCTTCGCTCTTAACCAAAATACCACTGGGAAATGAAGCCCAAATATAACATTTAACAAAAATGTTAATAAGCATTGGGGAAGACCTGATCCAGTCAAACCTATTTGGAAACCATTAGAAACTGGCAACCCTTCAGTGTTCTTGGGTCACAACTTTTCTTAAGAACTTGTGCAGAGCCACGACCCTTCATTTGCACAAGGAATTTACCTACTACTGAAGCACGATGTATGCATGGCAGAACTTGTGTCTTGCAAAAGAACAGGTAATTAATAGTGTTACTTAAGTCTGAGAGATTGTCTTCCCTTTATTTTGACCATTTTTTGTATTTTTTCTCCCGTAAGGCAAAGAAAAATAAATAGTGCTGCTAGCAATAAAGTACTTTTAGTTTGGAGCCATTCAAAAACAAGGGAAGATACCAACACATCTTTATCTTTACTGTTCTTCAAGAATGAAATGCAAACTGAAAGTAAATGTAGGGTTTTTTGTCTTGCAGTCCCCTGTCAGACCATTTAGAAGCATAAAAGGAGACTGGTCGTGTGCTTGTCCAGACCTGTGGTTTGAATCTGCTATGGACCACACCTTTTTGCCAACAGGTAGAGTATCAAATTCACTCATGTTTTAATAACTAGATGCCTGACAGTATTTTTCCTGGTATTCTGACTCCAATCGGGAAAATATGTAACTTCACAGTTACCAGCTATGATCTTTTGCGCCTCTTAATTTACTGCAACACGGATCCTTACAGTTCGTTTCACCGTGTTCAAAATCCTTCTGGCAATCCTGTAGATCTAATCATTACCAGCAACTTACTACAAATAGAACAATGTATACAAACGTACACAGGCTCAGGAGCTCTGGTGTGTGTAGTATTAAACGAAATTTCATTTTATATTCACTCACTAAATCTAGCTGATTGACAAATCCTGAATTTTACTTTTACATGTTAACAAAACAACAGCTATCTTGGGAGGATTTTCTAAGTGTTCACACTTCAAATTTGCAAATTACAGTATTTTTCCAGGACTGCCACATGAGTACCACCCCACTACTCTTCTGCACCAATCACACTGCTGTGTCACGACTGGCTTACCCATGAAAAATGCAGAAGTGTAATTTCATTAATAAGGGTTCTACTGTTTTGTTAAAATGCTATTCTTTTTCCCCTTGAAATTGAAACATTCTTACTATAAGCAACCCTAACTATCGAAACCTGGAGACTAAATAAAACTATTCCTCTTGGTTTCAAGTTTTCTCAGGTACTCCAGTGTTTCATAGCTAATCTAAGGACTAAGGAGTCCATAGTCTCTCTCTAAGGACAGTCCAGAGGTGGAAGTATGAATGAAAAGCAGAATTAGTAATAGGGAACAAAAGTAGAGGACAGGGCCCAAAACTTGTCACGTATGATGGAAAAATGAATTAAAGACTAATGCTTATGACGATGTAGTAGTTTGCAATGTTAATTTTGACTTTAGTATATATATACATACATGTTTATCCAATAACTTTTTGCTTACCTGGCGTAATTCTGACAATCCTTTGAGAATTGCTTGTTGTCTCTCTCTGATTTTAACTACATCAGGATTTAGAAGAGGATCTCTAACATGATCAGAGCTAAAGATCTGTCGTGGTGTTTGGTAAGAATCTGAAAGTAAACATATATAAAATCAGTTAACAATACTCTTTATCAATTTTGTTTTAATTTTGAAGCTGTAGATCTTCACAGCTTCTGAAAAATCAGATTTTGGTTGCTATTAGATTACAATCACTATTTTTAAGTCAAACAACACTTAGATTCCTAAACCCAAATCTATATACAATAATAATACCAGAGAAGTAGAATCATATTTCATTAAAGGTAAACAGACAAAGAAGAGATAATAAGAAATTTTGTTGCTTTTTTTTTTTCTGGTTTTGGGGTTTTTTTTGTTTGTTTGTTTTGATTTTTAATATTAGTATCATTTGGTCGCATAGGCTTTCTGTACAGTACTGTGACACACATGGGTTACAGCAAAATTCAGTAAAAACAAATATCAAATCGAATAAATTGGAGCACTTCCAACTAAATCACTGTAACATTTCTTCACTTCAAACTAAATCACCATTAACTTCTCCTTCTACATGAATCAGTTCACAATACATTCCAGTACCATTAAACTGTCGATACTGTGGGTCATGTGTTGAAGGTCTAGTCACTGGTGCATCTGGATCAAGACAGTATACTTCATTTGTTCGAACATATGGAATAAATTGTGAAGAGGGAGGTCTTCCAGCTTCTGTAATGGGAGGAGGGGAGCTCCTCTGCTGTGTATCTGTCTTTATATTTTTCTCTCTTCTACTGTTGTTGTTATGCACCAGAAAATGAGAAGCTTGTATCTGTTTTTGTTGTACTTGCTGTAATCTGTTCTTAACTGCTGGAACAGGTGGTGATTCAGATCTGTATGAAAAATCTCAGTTAAAAAAAACCAACCCTAAACAATACTTAAGTAATGTAATTCATTTTCTCAAATAGCAGAGACAGAGAATCCTCAGAGGACTGGACTTTTGCTCATTTGCTCTACTTTTATACCTGCAGTTTGTCTGGTCTTGTGTATTTTTAATAGTAGACAATTAGATGCATCTAAATTCTTTTGAAAAACATGAAAAATCAGGAAAGAAAAGCATGTATATTTCACTATTCATGTATGTATACATTTCATTAATACAGAGTATTGACGTACCTTTCTTCATTCAAATGATTCTTATGTAATTGTTCTTCCTAGGAGAAAACCAAGAAAGGCAAAAGTAAAATAAAAAGCTCCATGTTTTTTATATTAAAAGCTTTCATTTTTCAAGACAAGTTTGTTCTGAAATGCCAAAAGGTCATGAACTAAATTAAACAAATTACAGGAGGACTTGCTCCAATTTTCTATGTTTTTGGCAGCTCTAAGCACTATCAAAAATACTGTATATATTTTCCAATGACCTTGGAAAGCTGCATTTATAAACCTGAAAGGCTCAACCCAAGATAATCACTATTAAGGGAAAGGTCGCATTTCTAGATACAGTCAGTAGAAGTTTTCTATTTAAATGAAACATATTAATGTATCCCATGCCTCTTAGGGTATCAGACAACGCTTACTTATCTTAAAAATCTACTTAAAATTCTTTGCCCCATTTCTCAGGTACAAAATTCTTGAACATTTACCTTTTACTAATGTAAGCACAAAACTCAAGATTTACCATTAACCTCAAATAAAACAATAAACTCAGTTTAACTAATTAATAGATCTTTAAAGATATCTATGAGAAGTTATGTATTTTCACATACTTTTTTTTAATACCCACAGCTTCTAAAATACGTGTATGTTGCCACAGTAAACAAATGGCTAAACAGAATTGAAGGTGCCACCTTTTTTACACCAGATTTTTTCTGTTGGAAGGTGTGAGAAAGTGAGGTGTTTATGCAAATGTATATATCTACATACATACAGACAGTGAGCAAGCACGAGAGAGAGGGAGAGAGAGAAAAGGCATGAATATATTTGATAGTCTTTTCTTTAAATGAAAATTGTTTTTTCTCCCCAGACACAAGCTATACTGATACACGCTTACTGCAAATGGAGAAGAAATTACTCCACTAAGAAGGATGTATTTTTATGACAACAGAGTACATCCTCAGTAATCCATATTCTTTGCAGAAATAAAAACTGTTGTCTGGAACAGGTACCTCAACCATCACCACAACAGAATGACTGGGACAAAAAAAAAAAAGAAAGTCAATCTTGTCGTTCTATCCTGCACGCTACTTTCAATCAAGCTCCCTGTTTACAAAATGAATCAATGATAATGAATAAAAGAAAAAAGAATAAACACTTTGGAAGACTGAAATAACAATAAAAGCTAAGTCACAAAATCTGAATGTAGTCTTCTGATCATGAAGAACGAAACAATGCTGTAATACAATTCTTCACACAAAGGGCAGTAATAGGAAAATTCTCTATGCTTGAATTACATAACCCATCCAGGCAAAACCATGTGGAACAAGAGTCTTAAAAATACACATCATTGTTGTTGAAGACCAAATACTTACCTTTCTCACTCTGTGTCCCTTATTCTTCACATTTATTTCTTCGTGAGGTGAAGGAGACCTGTCTGAATAACCACCCTTTTTTGGGCAGAGATTCCCAGGCGTATTTCTTTCTACCAACTGAAGCAGCTCCATTTGTCGTCTTACTTTGTTTTCTTCCCTTTGTTTTTGTAGCTGTTTAGGGTATCTTTCTGATGCTGGAATATATCTTTTCCCAGGCTTGTTTATGTTCCAGTCAGGTCTTTTGCTGTATTTTTCTGAAGGCTTAATTTGTCTTTCTCTTCTTGCATATTGTTCATATAAATCATTGTAAATGCCACCATTCTCTCTTCCTGAAATTTTATTCTTATCTGTATACTGCATTTCCTTCTGGTATTTGTTGCTGCCAGAGGTTTCTTTATATTCTATGGAAATATCAGGCGATCCGCAACACGCAGTTCTTTCCTCAGCTGACTCAGTGTATGCTGAAGTATTAAAGTCATCTAAAAAAAAAAAATTACTGTATTTTAACTCCAAGTCTAAGCTATTACTGGTTTGACTTTTGTATGCATATCAATCTACCATAATTAATTTTATTCACAAATTGGTTGTTACAGTTTTATAATGTTTTTTATTCTTTTTGATGTGGAAGATAGATAGGACTAGTAGAAGCAAGCTCAGTAAGGAGGAAAAAAAGATTGGAGAATGAAACCAAGTCACTGTAGAAACAAAATTTAAGTAAAATGAAACTACATTGTTTTAAAATGTAGAATTCTGTTTCTGTCATGGTACCCAATGGTAAAGAGCAAAACACAGCTTGTGTTGAGTTTTTCAGCATGTTGACGGTTTGGTCATATTCACAGCGCTACTGGGAATAACTTACTTTCATAATCCTTGTCTTCCAATGGAACTATTTTGTTCAATTTTTATATTACTAACAATCCAGTTTTTTTCTTTACTAAGGGGCATAGACAAAAACATTGTTTAATTTGTAAACTCTCCAAATTCACAGTAAAATTCTACCAGCACTGTCAAAACCAGAAGTATTAATTATTGCTCAAATAAAAAATAAAATAAAGCTTGCACTTCACAAGTGATAGGAAGCTAATAAATTTCTAAATACAAGGCATAAAGTGACTGTAAGGTTCCAGTGAATCTGCTTACACCTCATCTACAACATTAATAAATGCAGACTAAGTTTGATCAGGGTTTTTTAATAGTGTGATACAATATTAAGGTAACGACTGGAAAGTATTCTATCCAGATAGGCCTGCAATACTGCCTGGGTATTCAGCAAGAATTGTAGAATGCTTTTCTAAACATTTGAATGTAAGCTCTCATTTTCTAATGAGTCTAGTTTTCTAATTCCAGAATTGTTGACAATGTTGCTGCCAATATTTTCAAGGATTCATTAGGAACCCAGCCCTGCTTGATACAAAACCACATTACATAAACCTGTGAACGTTCACACTGAAGGTTACTACAAATATATGTTTAAATGCCTTCATAAATTCAGTCCTACGTGGCTTGTGACCATAACTCTAAGTCAACAACGTATTTCAGGCTGGGTGATTTGAATCTTTAACTGGTAAGTAACAACTATATAGATGTATCATTTATTTGGAAGAATATAGTGATATATTGTAATATTCCAACATGGCTGTGTCTGTCCGAGTATTTCTTTCTAGTTTTATTCCATTCTGAACGGCAGTGATTTGGCCCTATAGCTCAGTTTCACGAATATGCTGTTCTACTGTCTTGCTTGAGGTGCAACAGAGTAATTAAATTTAAGAGCTGCCTACCTGTCTGTACAGCAGTGTCTTTCCGAGGAGAAGTCTGCTGATCAATGTGACCCTTAATGTCATCAGAAAAATTATGTCTTTGATGTGAAATGTCAGTATTACAATTTTCAAACTCTGTATCACCTAAAAAGAAGTAAAATTGTTCAATTTAGTAACATATGTTCCATTTAAACCATGCTATCAAGTTATCAGACTATTGTGGTTTAAAAGTCACAGCAAGACTGAGAACTGTGGTTCAGATCCTAATACTCTCCCTTTTTCACTGGAAATCTAATTGAGAGCAGATAGGTCTGAACATGTCCTAACTATTCCTGATAATATCTTTGTATTTCTTCCTTTCTGTAATACAGTTTTTGAAGCTTACTAAAATACAATATTGTCCGTACTAGTTAACACTGATATTTGTCTGGAAGGTAAATAAGCTGAAATGAAATTTGGTTTGTGAAGCAAAGGAGCAATTTCTGACCCAAATGCAGATGGGGAAAAAAAACCAAAACAAAAACCACCAACAACTTGCACGCAAACACCAAAGGAATAGGCAAACTGAGTATGAAAAGACTTGTACTTGCCACCACCAAGATTCTTCTGAAGTTTTGAAATGTCATGTCCCTTCTGAGCCAAGTCTCGAATGCGCTGTTCTTGTTTTAATCTCTGTGCTAATTCTTGAGCTTTCTGCATTGTCTGATAAAGCTCATTTGTTTTTAGTGTCACAAGTTCCTTAAAAAAAAAAAAAGTAGATATATATGATCATTTGAGAATAAAATAATTAGGATTATTTAATCCCCATATAATCCTCAAGGTTTACATATATTCTTATTTTGGGTAAAGCATTTCTTTAAAAAAAAAAAAACACAAAACCAAATCCAAATCCAAAACTAGTTGAGTAGATACAATATGTAACATATAACTTTTATGATTATAAAGATAAATTCAGAGCCTCTCCTATGCTAATGAAAGATGTTCAATCCTAGCATTAAAATGCTAGCATCTAGATCCTCAAAGTTATCTGGATATTTATCTCCTTTCTAATAAAGTCATCTTTTCCTAAATGCCATCTGATTTTAGCCATCTATGACTTCCTATATCATGTGGTTTAATGAAATAAAAGAAGCCTAAATAAAAATAATCAATAAAAACACCTTCCTCCTACTTCCACAGAAAGGAGACAGTAGAAGCCTCCCTAACAAAAGCAGAACATCTCTAAATATGAGGTATACAGTTTCCAGACTTAGCAGGTTCAAGGTACAGGAGACTGGGCCAAAGAAAATCTCCTTTCCAAACAGCTATTACCATGTCATCCCCAATTCCTACCGCATTTGCAGGTGGAAGGAAGAACAACTGATACCATGACATGTTTTGAAGGAGCTGAGCTACTACAGAGAAAGATGACTTTCCCAATATTTTACCAGTTTGTTCTAGCATCTAGAGGCAGATCCTAAACATTTCCATCCAGAAAATGCAGAGAAATCAGGGATCCACATTTCTGCAGGTTTTAGAGGAGGGTGTGGTTTTGGAATCACCCTGTCTTACGACATCATGGAATTCTGCTACTGTTCCAAATACGAAGCAAACAGTAATAGCTGCTACTGTGCCAAAAGGAAGAATAAAACATCAGATAAAGCTTTTAACCTTCTACAGACTCTTCTGTAACAGGTAAGATTGCATACAAATGCAAAATTTGTACTTACCAAAGGCCAAAATGTTACTTTTGACTTACCTTTTATATGAAAGGAGTATGTAAAGCTCAGCAATAGTTACAAAGAAGAGAGCTCTAGAACACAAATGACCTTTAAAACAACTTTTCCAGAATATATTCTGAAAAGTCTTTAATCCAGAGTGAAAGCACATCCAGTCAGATAAAGTTCATGGTACTGAAGCACCTTAAAAGCATCAAGTTATCAACAATAATAATTGGATCACATACTGTGAGGAATTTTTTTTAATCTAGAATTTGTGTTTAAAAACGCATGTTCCTGCATTATTTAAAACTACAATTCCATTTTTGCTATTTCTTATCCATTCCTCTTCCTGACAAGGCCCTTGTCCAAAAAAAGAACCTGCCTTAAATTCGTATGGTGTTAGAAGTTTATTGAGGAAACAGATTTTGGTTTCAAACGTCTAAATTTCAGACAGTTTTAATTTTCAAAATGATGAGTCAATACCATTTTGAAGGTGAAGAACAAGAACCAGTTTCCTCAAAACCCAGTATTATTACACACCATCTGCACTAAAGAAAATGCAAAACCCCACCTCCTTTTGTTTTTGTTTCAGCATATCTTCTTCAAACTGTTTCTGCATTTGTTCTTTCTCTCGTGCTAGGCGCAGTTCTTCCTCTTGTTCCTCCCACTTTCTCTGCTCTTCTTCCAGTTGTTTCTTTTTCCGTTTTTCTTCTACCTGAGCCATTATTGCTTTCTAGTAATATGGGAAAAAAGGGAAAAATGAAAGATATAACATTAAATGTATTATAAGCTATATATTCATATACTTCCATATACATGTATAATAATTGGGTTTGAGCAAATAAAAAAAAATAATCAACTACCAGCCCAATAAAGCAGTTTGAAATATTCAGAGACAAACAGAAGTAGCTTTTCATGTTTTCAAAAATGCTTTTATTTTTCTTGTGAAGAAATGGTGGTCTGATTTTTACTTTCGTACTGTAAGCTATTATTTTGATCTAGCAGAAAAACAGTTTGACCAAAACAGGCTCATTACATTTATACTAAGACTTCTTTACACTGTGCAGATATACATTCAGTTTGAGTGCCACAGAAGTAACGTAAATGACCGTAGTTAAAAGCATACAGATTCACGAAGTGGGTACCTGTAAAAATATCAGTCCTGCTGATGACAGTGGAGACTGAAGAAAAATGCAGACAAACCTACTAAAGCTCTAAAGACTGCACTGTACATTTTCTGAGGCAAGAATTCACTTACAGAAATACGATCATCTCTGTACAAATATTATAAGAAAACAGTAGAGTCTAACTGAATGAAATACCATTAAACAACTGTAAACATGTAATCTGAAGCATAAAAGTCAAGTACCTCACTGAATTCTGGTATTAAATCTCATGCTTTATTCATGTGACAACACCGCCTTTCATCTTTTCTTCTTATTAAAATAGCGTTAGTAAAACAGAAGTCTACCTGATGTTCTAACTGTTTCTGCCGCCGCCTGTCTCTCTCTTCAATCTGTGCAGGGTCCAGGAGAGCTGTCATTGAACGGAGGAAACTATGAACAAAGAAGCATGTAAATGTTTTTAATCATAAGAAAATAATCCTAAAGCCTTTCTTAATTAGAATCAATTAGATTTCAAGAAGTATTTTCATACTGAGGCTATCCCGCTGTCTTAATTTACAATTACAAAATTCATTTTAGTAAGGAGCAAAGTAAGGTTATTTGCAGTAAATTTTATTAATGAACAATGGAAGCACTTGTGTCTTTCAGAAGTCAAACAACATGTATTTCTGAAGAAAGTAAAAGGCCAAATGAATAAGATCCAAAGATCAGATTTAAAGGATGTTATTCAATTTTTTTTTTCTTTTTTTTTCCTGAGGAGGTACCAGAAAGGTACTGGCTGGGAAGATGAATACCCTTACAAAGCTCACTCACCTGACTTTCTGACTGTGTTCCAAAGCACTGTTTTTAGCAGCTTTTTCTGCATTTCCCACCTTTGAGGGCGTGAGGTTGCCTAAAGCTGCAGGTGAAAAAGGGTGAATAAAAGCAGTCAGCTCCTTAGGGTCAGGTGACAGGCAAAGACTTTCAGGCTGCTTTTTGTACATTCCATTTAAGGGGTGTTGTGCATTAGCATTAAGGTGGTTCTTTAAAGAATCAAAATGCATTGCCCATCTGTCATGCTCTTCAGCCTAAATAAATATGAAGCAACAAAAAAATGGAAATGCGCTCAATTACACTGTTTCTATAAAGTATGGTTAACAAAACAGACAATACACATTTTGTAAACCACAAACATTTGAAAAGCTCTGTTACAGGGCTACAATACAGACAGTTTTTAATTCCCTAAATGGGAAAACAGAAGTCTCCCTGTTGCTTAAAATGCAAGTCAGATCAGAAATTATACTGCTGATCCATATGCTTGGTCAGCAAAAACATATTGCTACTATATTTTCAGGGGAAAAAAAACCCCAAAATTTTGAAAGTGAAAAAAAAATAACTGAAAAATAAAAAAGTTAACATGGATTCAGGCTTTTTGGTACTGCTTTTTCAATTTATATTACTATTCCATTGATTGAGAGGTCAGTACCCTGTCCACTCTGCCGTACCCTCCTGTACTCGCTAGTAATGTGAACAAGTGGCGTGTTTTACACTGTCCTACATCTACCCCCTCCATTTTAATTCTGGATGGTAGCAGAATTAATGTGCTTTGGGCAGAGATATTAATCTCTCTACCTAAGAGGGCTGTGTTTTGCTATAGGTACTGAGGTGGTTTTCTCTTCTGACTAAAAGAACTGCCTCAAAACTTGCATTCTGCAGGAAAAAAACCTAACATAATCTAATCTATTAAACTTTCTGGCAGTCCTTTCCTTAAACAAAACTTCCCTTCTGTCAGAAAAGTTTCACACCTAATTTAAATGAAGCAGGAAAATAATAGTCCAAATAATGAGAATCCAAATTATTCTTCCTCCTGTTCCCTGAGTTTTGTTCCCTTTTGAATACTCTGTGATGTAGGAGCAGACCACAGTAGCTGGAAAGTCTACTTTATTCTTATGCAAGTCTGTGGTGCAATACACAGAAGGGTTGCGAGTATAACACAAGACCTGAAAAAAAAGATGTTGAAGAAAACGAGATTAAGTGTATGTTAGCTCCCTTTAAAAAAGAGGCTGGAAGTGAGATTACTGTTAGGTTACTGACTGGTGACTGCAACCATCTTCCCGCATTGGGCCAATCAGGCCTAAACCACAACACCACAGCACAGCTATCAAATTAAAATCCACGACAGCTAATGAAGGAACTTTTCACAGCTGTGTTCCCTTCACAGTTACAAAGCTCAATTTGCAAAGGAAATTTGATTCCTTCAGCAACTCAGGAAATGAAAACACTTGTGTTGTGTGTAGGTATATAACCAACCTTGGCAACAAGAGGGGTTTTTTTTTTTGGAGGATGGGTAGGAAAGCTCTCTTCTAGTACTACAAACCGTGGAATTAAAATGAAGAATTTCTGTCTAGGAATTGTGTAATTGCTTCAGCTGAGAGTAAAAACTGTAGCCTTTTGATCCAGAAGGCCACAGACTATGAACATTCATATCAATCAAGTTTTGGTAACCAAGATTCTTGTTTGATGCAGAACACTTCATGATGTGAATACATCTCATGCATAGCGAAAGATATAATCCTGGGGTTAAAGCTGCGTACAGTGATTTGGAAATCTGGATTCTAGGAACAGCACAATCTCACTGCATGTTTCTTCAAGAGAGAAAGAGTCTTTGGAAGAGTGTGTCAGTATCAGGCTGTAAAAGAATGCACAGTACTCCACTGACCTTAAAACTACTAGTATAGTAGAAACAGTAACATGTAAAGGAAACAAGTCAGCTTCTATATGAAGAACCTCCAGGGGTAAAAGAGGTATCAACCACGTTAGCCAGTAGTGACAGTATTAAAAGTCTGTTCAGGTATTCCCCCCTGCAAAGCAATTATATTGGGCACAGTTTCTGTCTAGATCCAGCACAAGAGACCTACGTTCAACAGCCTGGAAAAACCAAAGGGTAAAAAAAGGTAAGGCTATTTTCTTCATTACTTCTTGGAGTACAAGTGTTTAAAAAAAGTTTCGTAAGAGTGTAAGTGCGTGTGTATATATGTGTATCGAAATATTATTTCTAGAAACAGGATTTGAACACCACTGTGACACACTGTATTTGTCTGTAACTTTCCTTCTCTTTTCTCATCTCCTTCCACAATCTACAGAAAATGTCTTTTTACAAAGCGTCTGGCCAGTGTCTCTACACCACCTTCCAAACCCTTTCCCACAATGGTGGGAAAGAAAATAGGGTATAGTACTATCACTGTTTTCATCTCCGCAGCAAGCACTCTGACGCATCACACCAGACACATAGTAGTCTGTTCTCTGCCACTGAAATACTGGAACAGCTACTGGCTGAATGTCCAATTAGACTGTCCTATGAACTTATGGTGAAAACCTGGACATGCTGCAGGTAATTACGTCTTTGTCTCTACTTTATTAGGTCTATGACTTCATTTTTTATTTCTTAGAACAAAAATGAAGAGAAAAACTTCTCTTATTCCAAGAAGTCCCTCTAGACCACAGCTACCTTTGATAAATTAAGTTTTTCTTCTATTTTTTGTAACTTAGCTTCCTCCTTCTGTTTGTCCAGGTCTTCAAGCCACTTCTTCTGTTGCTCATGCTTCAAAGCACTAAAAAGTTGTTCCTGTGGCACAGCTTCCTGAAATAAGAGAAGTGCTAGTCTCTTCCCTGTACAAAAAATTCAGTACTTTCTCCAGCTGCATAATAAAGACTTGGCAGAAAACTTTGCCTTCAGTTGCTAGGCATAACCAGGCTGTTCTCTTGCACAAAAAAAATGAATATAAATTTGTAACTCTAGCAAGTGTCTGACTGCTCCATAAAAATGCTTCAGTTGTTAAAAAGATGCTAAATAAGTCAGTCTTTGAATACTATTCTAATTTGAACCATCAGCCTCTCACTCCAAGAAAACCCTACTTACATATATCATGAATAAAAATCCCTTCCTCCTTCCTACAGTTCACTGCTCAGTCTGTTTTCCAGGTAGATTCAGCACCATGATCTAATTAGTAGTGATCTGTCTCAAGTAAATTCAAGATACCATCTTCTGTTCCTGCTTCTTAATGGATATCTGTATTACTTAACAAACTCCACTGGCACTGAGAACTTGCAATGCTATCTGACAAAAAACACGCTTCAATCAGCGCCTACTAGTAATAACTCAAAAAATACTGCTGAACCTTCTGCCATCTATATATTTTTTTTAAAGATTTCTATTTCTGATAGGTTCCCACTTCTCTATTTCTTTAACACATACTTAAAAGCTAAATAACACTTCAGCTCACACCTCTAGTACCGTTCCTCACATCGGCCTTGAAAACACTCACTCTTCAAAGCATCAATAGTTTGATAAACTTTCATTCAGATACAATTCTCTAGATAGAGCAGAAAGGTCTACTGAATTCTTCTGGTTTAAAAGAACTACTGAACATATACATCTGTTGTCAATAAATAAGTAAAACAACACAGTATGCAATTTAAAAATCTTACCCCTAAAACAAATGCTGTGCAATAAGAACTGAAATCAGAAGACTGCCCAGCTGGAGCGCTTGAAACACTCACTGGAACTTGATTAGCCTCTGTGGTTAACGCAGTTGCACAGACACAATTTTCCTTGGTAGTGGTAATTGAGTCAGCTGGAAACATTGTCTGCAGATAAAGTGACCACTGTTGTTTAAGACTTTATTTAGCTCACCTGTTTTGTTTGTATTAAATGGCCTTTAACATGTAATAAACAAGTAAATTATACTTCTAGAAGCTGCTATTCATTAAAACTTCAGCCAAAACTTGTAACTAAGCATCTCATATCCAGTATTTCTTAACTGCGTAGATTGAAACAAATTCTTATAAGGCAGAGTGGTAACTTTTCTAGGAACACTGAATATGCCATAAAAAAAAAGCAGTTTACAATCCTAACTTCTGTTTAACAGCAATCAATTTCACTGGAGAAGCAGTCTCATCTGAGTATATTTATCTTACACAGCACTTCCAGAGCAACAGCTGACTTCTTAAAAGATAGGTTAGAATAAAAGTCAAATTGCTATGCTTATTATGTAAGCAATCAACTATATGTGACAGCTGATGAACAATGTAAATAATTATATAATCAGGAATTGCATTTGAGACTATTCCTCAAAACAGGACTGGAAAAGATTTATACTTTTTCATTAGGAATCGACATGGAAGGACATAAATGGGTTGTTCATGCTACAAAGATCTTTATTTGTGAAGCTACAAATTGGAGCAATAGGTAAGTGTGAAACAGAGTTGCAGCAATTCATGCCGTGCCAGAGCTTAAAGTGACCACTGAGACTGGATTCTACTGGATTCATATAGAAAAGAAAATCTTGTATGAATTAAAAGTTGAACAGTTCTGGAACAGTGCTGTGGAAACTGTGTGGTCTTTAGTGTTTACTGATAGCCTTACCTTATCTGGGTCAGTTCTTTCCACTTTCTCTTTATGGGCTTTATTATTGCCAGGTTCTGCCCAGAAATAACCCACCTCTTCCTCCAAAGTTTCATTCAGTTTCTTCTTCAGTGCTACCTGTTCGTCTTCAAAAAAACCAAACTCCAGTAAGAGTTCCCAATACAGACATGTAGCAGTTGGTTTTGTTTTTCAAAAAACGCAGCAAGCCTACCCTGTAATTTTGATTGTAAAATGGACTACAAGAGTAAGTCCCCACTGTCTGACCAATCAGTCTAAACATGACTTTGCTCTTAAGAGGATGGTGGATGACTCTGTGCCCAGAGATGTAGAGGTAATTGGGGAATCTCTGAGAAGACTACGGAACACTAAAGGCTTACCAATATCGCAGGGGAAGAGGGAAAACTAACAGAAATAACCAAGTGTATACCTTCTCTCCATTTTATTATACCAGTCTTGGACTACTGTAACATTATTAAAACCAATGGAGCTACACATGGAAGCTACTGACAATGCAGAATCAAACCCTGAAACAGCCAAGTTAAAAACAAAATACAACACTCCTGCATGTGAATTGTAAAAAGCTTAATTTGTCAGAGAGAATTTACTACTGCGTTAAAACATTTTTATTTTTCTACAGAGATTCCCCTTTGTTGGTGATGGGGCAGGACTGCAAACTGTTTCAAGTTCAAATTGCAATTTGATATATTCAGACACGCTTGTACATTAGGGTGATGCTTTTCCCATTAGAAAACAAATGAATTTGTTAATGATAATGCCTATCAACTACTGGCTGAATGTGACAAAATTGCTGGCAAGTAACTCCTAAAACATGAAGCATAACTGAATATATTTATTTGTGATAATATTTATTTGGTTAAGAATCATTTTTGCAAGAAGTTATAGATAATCTTTGCATAAAATTTTGAAATTCAAGAATCTGTCTTGGAAACTAATAAAGCGATGCACTTTCCAATTTGTAGCAACTGCACTGATAAAAGTAAATTTAAAAGAGCATAAGGAACACAAAGTTTCTTGGCATTCTGAGTGTAATAAATTGATCAGACATACATATTCTGTATATCATAAGTACCTAATTCCTTCTTCCACTGGGTCTTTCTGAATTCCAATAAGGCTTTCTCCCCTTCTCTTTCACCCAAGGTACTAAACATGTCAGCAGGTTTCCATGAATCCTTTCTAGAGAAAAAGAGTTGGGGGGAGAAATTTACTTAAAAAGCTAATCTGTTAATTTTAAAGGTAACTTTTTAGTTAGTATTTATGAAGATTCTTACTGTGATTAAGAATTACAATACGTTATCTTTATTGGAGATACAATTTTTGTAGACAATAACACAGATCTACATACATAACTTTCTGTCCTGGCTGTGGATATACTTGTTGTTTCCTGCTTGAATCAGAGTTAGCTTCATCTGGAACAGATGAAACTTCACGAGCTTTTTGGAGCAACACTGTAATGTTTTCCTCTGATGCCTCATTAGTAGCTACGGTAGAATATATAAAAATATACGTAAATATATATATGACCACTAAACTTTCTTCAGCATTGAGTAAATACTTTAAGAATAGCAGAAATTTGCAAATTCCCCGCTATTTAACAAAACTGTTTTCAGCCCTGCTTGTATAGTTAAGGCACATTAAGTTACAAGGTCACAGGGTACTTTTAGAATGCTAGACTTACAGTAAACACTATTCTTGGCTAAGAGCTCAGACTTTGGGACTCTACTTAATTGCAGTGTCTTGTTCTTGGTGGTAAAGAGCTGACCACCTCCATAGGTCCACAAACAGGAGTAAGGATGTAATACAAGAGACACAATAGTTCCTATGCTTCTTAGTAGAAGAATTGGGAAGAAGAAAAAAAAAAATACTATTCAACAGTAATATTACAGTTAGGCAAAAAGGTACATGTACACCTTCGGGCCAGAAGGAAATGGCACTACTGCTCCTGAGACACATAGCGAGACCTAAACTCTTCACAAAACCAGAAAGGCCTATCTCTTTGAGGTACTGCTTTTTTTCAAACTCCTAATGGTAACAGTACAGTGCAGTTCTATGGTTTTTACCCCAATGTAAAATGGTTCCTTTTTTTTTATGAAATATTGACAGAATTGCTTGCTGTTTTGCTCTTCAAAGTACTGGAATACTAACAAGAAATCCTTAGTTTTTACTGTTAAAATTATCAAATGCTTGGTTCCTAACAGTAACAGGCAATTTTACATCCGTAATAGCAAACAGTGTTTTGTCTGAGACTATTAAACATGAGTAACATCTCTGCAACCTGCAAATAAACTTAAACTATGAACTCAAAGTTAAGCTTTAACATTTTGCTCTGTTTCCATGAAACTAACTTATTCAACTATTAGTATCTTACCCATTTCCTCTTGCTTTTCGTTATGAGTCTCAGAGATACTTCTAGTTCCTTCTTTTACAGTCATCAAAATCTGTTGAAGCTGTTCTTGTGTTAAACACGCCAAACGTCTTAGGTCTTCAGCTGATACACATGGGGTTTGAGGTTTCTGTTTACTTTTTTTAAGAACGTTAGGATTCTCTGAATTAGGATATCTGTTTGTGCTATCTCTTTGGAAAATCAAAGAGTGATCTTTAGTTGCGGCTTCATGTGAGGAGTGTTTAGTAACTTGCAATTGTTCACCTTTTGTCATTGATAAGCTTGAATCACTCCTTGGTTTTAAGTTTTCCTGCTTGATACAAGCATTTTGTGTTGACTTCAGAACATGCCCAGTATGCCTTATTCTCAATGCCTGTTTAGGTGCTCTGGCTTTATTACCCATCTGTTAAACCAATAAAATTTCACCATATATTAAATAAGGAAATAAATTTGCATGGGTAACAAATGAAAACAAGATTGAAGCAACAAGTAAAATAAGCGTCATTTTTCTTCTCTGTTACATCAATAGAAACTATCTCAGTATAAACTACTGAAATACCTTCATAAGTATTAGGAATACCTTGGAAGAGAATACAGCACCTAAATTTGAATATTTAAAAATGCCAGTATGAAAAATAACTTTATGTAGCATAACATTTAAAAGAATCAATAAACATGAATTCTGCTTTTCTTTGGTGTTTCTGAAGCCTGGCTTCAGAGAGGTATATATTTCCACCATACAGCCAGTATTATTTCAATCTTGATTCTTACATTTTGTACTAAAGTTTTAAGGTCCTTGACATACACTTGTAATTATCTCCTATGTATTGAGACGTTTTTCCGCTTTCTTTCCTTCCCCAGCCCGCTGCATTCCAGTTTACTCAGACAGAGACAACCTATATGACTAAACTGAAACTTAAACACTTCAGATCCTTATTTTACCAGAATCCCTTTAAGGTCTCTAAAAGTACTGATTTAGATGATTTCCTGTGCTGCTGTAACTTCTTGGCAAAGTAAACTAAAGCATTTTGCAAAAGTAAAAGTAGTCATAGAACTTTTAATTCATCCTTTTTAACAGCTATTATGAACCTGAGAAATCAGAATCACAGAACATCTCAAGTTGGAAGGGACCCATAAGTACATATTTATCTTTCATAAGTATCATTGATTACAAGAATTTAGACAGTTCAAATGTGTTCTCAAATTTCTGTGTTAACAAATTAACTAATTAATTTGTGTGCTCTAACCAAAAAAGTAATTTTTCCACTTACCTTCATTGCAGGCTTTGATTTATCTTTTGGAAAACAAACACAAACATATGAGAAGTATTTAATAACAACTTCCTCCTGAAAAACAATCTTGAGAAATTAGTAAACTGTAAGGCAGGGGGAAAGTACTTTCCCCATAACATCTGCCACAACTATATTACTTTTTTAAAATATTTCGGTATACACACTCCAAAAGTATGTTGGAAAAAAATTAGTTATATTCCAGTAACTATTTCCAGTTTTATGTAGATCTAATAAAATTATTGTGCCAGTCTGATCCTCCTCTGCTATTCATTCTGTTGCTCAGAGAGCCCTGTGGTAATGGCTTATTTTCAGCTGTTTGTTTATTGTGATTTTTCAGTTCACTTTGTGTGTCACATCCTTCCAGGATAGTCCATGCATCCAACCCTATCTTACTACATGATGTTATGTGTCTCTATCGCTGACAGCCTAAATAAATAGTACTTGCATAATCACACCATCCATTATTGTGCCCCCTACCTATGCACCGAAATACTCTTCAGCTTTTTAACCCAAATCCTAGAGGATGCATAAAGGTGTAGTGGTCTCAGAAATAATATTAAGTACTATGTTTAATATAATACTTATTAATAAAGAATATTGTAATACTGATTAATAGAGGAAATGTAGTACTCAACAGAAAAAATCCTGCACATAAGGCTAATGGAAAAGGGGGAGAAAATACTAGGAATGGTATTTTAGTGGAACGCATCTATTGGAAACAAGGCTTCTTCAGCTGCACTATGCAACTATTGCTCTGGCAGTGGCTTTTGCACACTTTGCACTGGTAGCACCTATACCTTTTTCTGCATTACCAATTAAAGACACTGGAGAACACTAACTGTTCTTAAAGTCTGCAAAACCACACATTAATAGTTTCCAACCTAGATTAACATTTTAAAACTTGGGAGTACGCTGAATTGTTGTCCCGCAGAGACAGACATTAAATCCTGAACCATCCTGATAATGTTCCAGTAGTAAAGGTGTTCTGCAGCCTGTTTATCGCTCTGTTCTCAAGCATTCAACACTCATCTGAATAGGTAAAAGTCACTTTTTGACTTCTTTCTGGCGATTCAGAAATTAAATAAAGTGGAATTCTATGTGCTATGCAAACCCAACTTCTCTGTGGAAAGGAGAAAGAAACCTAAATAGGGTCTTTGCCATCATACCGGGGAGATACATAATGTGGAACTCCAAAGTGCTGCTTATGGGTTATTTTCTTTGGGTTTTTTCTGTGTAAGAGAGAAAAAAAACTGTCACAAGTAGCAGCTTAAGCCACTACAGAATAATCCACCTTTAGCCCCTAAGACTGTGAGCAGTGTTTGACAGTGCAGAAAACTGAAATTCAGAAGTAATAAAACTTGATGCATTTGTTGACACAATTCAATTCAAGGTCCTGTTCATACCAGTTGTATAAACGTGTTAATTCCTGGAGAAGACTGCATGTTCACAGCTAGTTCAAAGTCAAAGATAATGCTTTATCTTGGAGCCCTCTGGAATGGCCCTATCCAGCCAATGATGCTAACTGTGGTTGTAAAAAGTGAAAGCTGTAGCATTGCTGTTTCACAGGTATGGCAACGTTTTGTTTCCAGTAGACTGGTATTCCTTACTGACTTAAAATACCCCGTAATACCTCATTAGAGAGCTATCTGGTAAATGCAGAAAATTAAATACAATTTGGAGGGCATTAAATGGAGAATTTCAGTATTCCGATTGCTATGGAGAACGGTTAGGGAAAGTGGACTTGTGCTTGTATAGAAACATATACCTGACAAATCACAAAACCAGAATTTATTAATGCTTAATTATGAACATACACTGGAATAGTCTATCTCAGATGGTAGTAATGAGATCTGGCCTAAATAAACTGCTTATTGAAAATTATAAACATCAACTGCAAAATACTACAGCTCCTTTAAAGTCAGAAATGTGACTGTAATGATGTAATTCTGTGTAAATTAAGCAGAGAGTTATGAGGCTTCTTTTTGTTTGATAAGTAAGGTGCTATTAAGTTACAGAAATTACCAACTTATGCCAGTCTATAATAGTAGTTAACTTTTTTTCATGAATAGAGACAAGATGTAAAGTGTCAAGGCTATTTGCCAGCTGTTCACCAGTGGACAGACTATTCAGAAGTGTATTATCAACCTACTGTTCAGTATCGAGCTGGTAAGAGGACTCGTAAATAACAATGCACAAATATTCTTCTTAATCTGACAAACATTTCAATAAAGCTGTGCTTCATGTTGCTCGGATCTTAGGTTTAACTTCAAGAAGCTTTAAAGATTACTTGAGATAAATGATTAAAAAAATACCAGAAGCAGCTAAAATTAGCCTAGGCTTTCCATCCAGCACTTCAGTTTCAAGCTTCAGTCCATCGCTGCAAAATGAGAGAGAGAGGGGGGGGAATCTGAAATACTAAATAATCTGATAATGGTAAGATTTTTACATTAATAACAAGGACAACTGTACTTAATTATAATGCTGTATTTACTGTTGGTGCAGATGGTCTTTCATACCCCAAACTTTCTACATTTGTGAGAAGTTACTTAATACTAAGAAATCAACAGGTCTTGAAGAGGGTATATTTTTATTACTGATACTTGAAAATTTGGATTTACATGTTACAAAGTAAATCTTCACACTGAAGGTGTGACCCTATATTGTTATACATAGCAATATGCCTGCCTCAACAATCCAACAACATAAACTATATTCTACAAAAAATGCTAAACAAGTCTCCCTGAATGCCAGTGCTGATCACAAAGGGGGGGGCTGTATTCTGAAAAGTCTTTAATTGTGCTTCCATACAAAACAGTCCACATTTTAAAGTGGAACAAAGGTTACTGTAAGCGTTTAAAACAAGAAAAAAGGACAGCGTTTAGGTATATGAGCATAAAGTATCCAAACGCTTTTCTCTCTTCTATGCATTAATTTGAGAAAATCTAATATGACGACTGACGCTCAAAATAACTTATGCTTAAAAAAATAAAAAAAAAATCTAACGCATCTAAAGCTCGCACGCAACTTTCTAATTAACACGGCAGCACAGAAGTGCCCAAAGCTGTAATTCTAGACGCTCAAGTAGCATACGGCAGCGAAGCCGAGCCCAGTATCTATTCTTCTTTGTAGAGGCTTTTGTGCCGGCAGGACGTGGCAGCGGGAGGCGGTGGGGCAGGAGGCGACGCGGGGCCGCGGGAGGGGTCGGGGTTCTGCCGCGGTCACCCAGGAGCGGGCACACGGCCGCCGTCCCCCCCGCCGCGCTGGGGGGGGGGCTTCCCTGATTCGAAGGACCGCGACCGGCTGGGTCCGAAAGCTGAACGCCTCGGTTCTGTCACCCACACCGCTCCCGTTACCGCCGCCTCGGCCGCGAGGCACTAAGCGCCTTAACTCCCCCTCACAGCCGCGGCACCGGCCCGCTGCGCAGGGGGAGTCCGGGCAGGTTCCCGGGCCGTGAGGGGCCCACACAGAGCCGCGTCCCAGCCGGTGGGAGTGGCTCTCGCTGCCAGCCCAGCGAGTCCCTTCCTCCTCTCCCTCCTTACCCCAGATTCATGGCCCTGCCCGGCTGCCAGCGGCGCGGCTGAGGAGAAGGACGGGAGCGGCGCGCATCGCCCGCTCTCTCTCTCTGTACCGTGGTCCCCAGCCCCGCACCAAGGAGCCGGGAGGCGATAGGCTGCCCGCCGAGCGGGCGGCTTTGCCAATGGGCTTCTCGCACACTGCGGGGTCGGCCGCAGCGAGGCGTTGTGGGGGATGGAGTCCCGCGCCCAGGAGATGCAGCACAAGTCCGCTGCGTGCTGCTGCCGCCGCCGCCGGCCTCGCCGAGGCTGCAAAGCGATTACAGGGGATTACAGGGGATTCCCCTCCTCCCTCCGCAACCGCTTGAGCGCCGAAAAGCGGCTGCGGAGGGGAAAGAGGGACGGGCGGGGGAGAGGTCGAGCGGGGAGGGAGAGAAGATGGACGGGGGACGGCGGGGGTCCGGCGCTGCGGCCTCCGAACCGGCCGCTGCCGCTTTTCCGCTGAAGACTTGGGGGAGAAATGGCTGCCGGGGGGAG